>JAODKM010000001.1:16093823-16108430 GCA_026780845.1 Petrocephalus sullivani | reverse complement strand
CAGACTGGTTTCTTGAACATGACAATGAGTTCACTGTACTCAAATGGCCTCCACAGTCACCAGATCTCAATCCAATAAAGCACCTTTGAGATGTGGTGGAATGGGAGATTCGTGTCATGGATGTGCAGCCGACAAATCTGCAGCCACTGCATGATGCTACCATGTCAATATGGACCAATATCACTGAGGAATGTTTCCAGTATCTTGTTGAATCTATTAAGGCAGTTCTGAAGGCAAAAGGGAGTCTACCCCAATACTAGCAAGGTATACCTAATAAAGTGGTCGGTGAGTGTATGTTCTAACCCTGAGTTTGTTAAATCACATTTGTGATAAAGGCCTCTGGGACCTAGCCAGCATGAGATGTACAGTATCAGATTGGGTCGCCTTCGCCTTCCTCACAACATCAAACTCCACTCACAGCTTCATTCCCCTTTAAATCCCAGCCCTCTGAGATATGCAAAGGCCTGAGAGAAGGAAGCAGGTGACAATTTGTCAGCTGGAAGGAGGCTGTAGTGCTAGAAGCAGGACCGGGAGCCAGGAGGAGGAGATGCAGCTGTATGCAGCGGCTCTGCAGGGGAGACGGGCCGCACGCCAAAAGCAGGCATGCCAAGAGGCTGCTCTCAGGCATCGCTATGGACGCCCGTGTTATTCTCATCAGGGAGAGTAGAAATCTGGCCACCATGCAGTAAGAATAAACCAGGAGGAAAACCTCGCTAGCTGAGCCCTGATCCCAACGCCAAACACGCTGAAGGTGCATTTCCATGGAGCAGCTGCCGGATCCATTACTTGATCTTTTTCTATTTCTGTTCCTACCTGGAAGATTGATGCAAAAATCTGAGTATGGCTCGCAGGATGCTCAGATCTCAGTGCTGTTCTCTGGACGCAAGTGCTTTTCCAGTGCAAGTGAGGCCCTCTAAATGATCGGATATGAGGAGCTTCGGTGCAGGAGGTGCCTTGGGGTGAATCCCTGATGTTCTGAGAGGCTGCATGTGGAACAGGAGCAGGTCCAGAGCACAACGGAGTTTGGCGGGGGGGTCAGATCACGGAGATGGTGGGTGATGGAGAAGAAGCTGTCACACTTATGTCCATCTGCAGAACAAGATCTAGGCCTGGACTCCCCCCATCAGTCTGTGTGTGTGTGCATTGGGAGGGGGGGGGTTAAAGTCAGGAAGAGCCTCCTGTCACACTGCCTCAGGTTTGGGACCCCTCCAGCTGGGGCAGGAGGCAGGGGCAAGTGGGGGCAGTTAGCCATGTGCCTGTTGACCTCGAGGCTAAAACAACCAGCCTGCTTAATATAGCAGTAGGAAAGACCAGTGCTGGAGTGATTATACGGAGGAGTGAGCGTGCTCCCCGGGGTGGAGAGGAGGCCCAGCCGACCTTTGAGCGGAACAAAAACACCGAGTGGAACAAAAACACGTAGGACACTATATATATATGGTATCAGCCAGATGGGCGCACCACACTCAAACCCGAACAGCCAGAGTGGGAGAGCACAGAGCGGGTTACCGCGGTAACAATGTGGTCACCACCGGCCTAACCTCTGACCCCGCGGCCAACATAATTAGAGCTTTATTCAAACTGATGGAGACCACAGCGACGGTGTTTGGGGGGGCACTTCCTGAACGAAGACCCCTCCTTTCCTGTTTATGACCCAGCGCCATCATCATGCCAACCACCGCCCTTGAGAAATGCGGGCTGAGGCCATGTATGTGCGAGACGCGGGGCCGGTGCCCCATATGTGAGAGACATGGGGCCGAGGCCCTGTATGTGAAAGACATAAGGCTGAGGCCCCGTATGTGAGAGACATGGGGCTGAAGCCCCGTATGTGAGAGACATAAGGCTGAGGCCCTGTATGTGAGTGACATAAGTATGTGAGTGACATGGGGCCGAGGCCCTGTATGTGAGAGACATAAGGCTGAGGCCCCATATGTGAGTGACATGGGGCTGAGGCCCCGTCTGTGAGAGACATGAGGCTGAAGCCCCGTATGTGAGAGACATAAGGCTGAGGCCCTGTATGTGAGAGACATGGGGCTGAGGCCCCGTATGTGAGAGACTTGGGGCCGAGGCCCTATATGTGAGTGACATAAGGCTGAGGCCCTGTATGTGAGTGACAAAATGTGTGAGAGACATGGGGCTGAGGCCCCGTATGTGAGAGACATAAGTATGTGAGTGACATGGGGCCGAGGCCCTGTATGTGAGTGACATAAGGCTTTAGGCCCTGTACGTGAGAGACATGGGGCTGAGGCCCCGTATGTGAGAGACTTGGGGCCGAGGCCTTGTATGTGAGAGACATGGGGCTGAGGCCCTGTATGTGAGTGACATAAGGCTGAGGCCCTGTAAGTGAGAGACATGGGGCTGAGGCCCCGTATGTGAGAGACATGGGGCTGAGGCCCTGTATGTGAGTGACATGGGGCTGAGGCCCCGTATGAGAGTGACATAAGGCTGAGGCCCTGTATGTGAGAGACATAAGGCGATGGCCTGCTCCTGCTGCTCAGTGCTGCATAGCACAGGCCTTCCTGCAGCCCCGGGGTCATGGACTATGAGTCATGCCTGTGCTGACTCTACCTGTGCTGGAGCCCTGCTAGCTGTTACCCGTTAGCCATTAGCGTTAGCAGTTAGTATGCAGTTTGCAGCTACAGGAGACATTAGTATTGTGAATAAACCCCTAGTAACACACCCCCACACACGCCACACACCCCGGGGATGCCAGGAAAAGGCAACAGCTGATACGCAAAGCCAAATTTCCATGGTGCATCGTTTCGTCAGGAAATCCAGGCAAAATGTTTATGCCCACAAGGTCAAAAGGTCTCCGTGTTCCTCATGGCGTGTGATGGATCTGGACAGTCACTGCTGAAATGCTTTGGTGGTTTTGTTTGTTCATTTCCTTTTTGGATCTGTTCCCTGCAGAACCCGGAACGTTCTGTGGCCACGAAGCGGGTGGCAGACACACACAGACAGTCCGCTGGCCCATTTAATTAACTCACTTGCGGTTTCCAGCCATTTGCAGTAGATACAGTGGAATTTAACTCTCACCCGCCATGTCCTCCCGGGGGTCACAGGAGCTACCCTAGAAGAGCCTCACTGTTTACCCAGAATCCCGTTAAAAGCTTTGCCCAGTGTGAAGTTTACCCAGGCGCAGGCTTGCACAGCTCTGTGGGTCACCTGGGGGTCACGGGTGACTCCAGGGAACTGCCCCTCCCTCGCTAAAAAAGTGCCATGTGAATCACAAAAACATTCCAGAAAAGTTTGGAAAATTTTAACTGCTAATTATGCTTCATCAGATTAGGGGGGCATTTCAGCTGTTTGCCACAAACTGCCCACATGGCCATTGATTAAGTGAAAAAGCTTGCGATTCCTTTAAGGCGACGTGTCACCCACAAACTCGAGAAATGATTTGTGAGAGGGGTGACGAGCTGGCTCACCTGCTGCCTTAACGAGCCAGCTGCTCACCCTACCACCCCCCCACCCAGGGTCACGCACCGGGGTGTGCTTATCACTCTCTCGTAACGTGAAACGTGCACAGAAAAGCATAACCAACGTTAACCGTACTGCTGCGATTTCAGTAATCACACTCACACTCTGGTGGAACAGCACAGCTGACCGGGCCGTCTTTAAACATTTTGGCAGTATTTACATTCCTGAGGGGAGCAGAGTAAGGCGAGTCTGGTCCGAAAGCCGCTCCGGCAGCTCGCAAGTCGGCTCACATGCGGGAATAATTTCATTTAATCTTCCTGTTAGCGGGGCTCCACGTGGCCATCGTGCCCGTGGACGCCTCGAGGTGTGGCGCGGATACACGGTGCCCTGGAGCAGTCTCAGCCACTCTGAAAGGGTTCTGCCATCAGAAAGCAGCTTTTGGCACGCAGGGGCGCACCATGGTCACGGTCACCTTAAACGAAATGTGACCAGCTTGCTGCCTCGCCCATAAGGTGATCGGAGATTATAGGTCTCTCATTCCATGCTCCCTCAGGTACCCTGGACTCGCAAGCTCCCGCTGAGATGCAGAATCCGCTGGCAGACCCCTGATGTGCTCCCCCCTGCTTGCGGGTGTAGCCAAGCACGAGGTGGGATGGAGTGGCCATCCCCACATGAAGCCCGAGGTAAAACATCCTTACACAGAGCAAAGGTGGGGCAGGCTGATGGGCGGTGGGAGGGGCTCCTCAGAGTCATTCTGGAATTGTGGTAAAGGCACCCAATCATATCCCTCGGACGAGAGAATCGGTGTCAGCTGACACCTGTCCCGTGACAGATGCCATTAGTCACCGAGAGCTGTGGTGGGTTCCTGCCCGACCCCACTCAGAGCGAGGCCCTTTCTGATCAAGTAAGATAGCAGGAGTGAGCGTTTCGAGCTGGGCTTAGGGCAGGTACAGCGGCAACTCCACTCCCACAGATGGTCTGCTGACTGAAGAAACCCAAACAGAGGCTGTCTCACTATGGACACAGGCAGGCAAGGGAGCTCTATCAACTCGATACAGCTCAAAGTGACAGTTATGCGGCATTACAATCTCAGTAAGACACAAGAGATACACTTAACGATGGATATCCATCCAGTGGGGGAACCACAGCATTCCCCTTCTGGGCGGTGGGGCCACTTTTCGGATAAGTGACGAGTCTGACATGAAAGTCGGTGCAAAGCCCAGTGGGTTCAGGTTATTCAGGCTTGGCTTTTATAGTCAGAGTGAGTTTGCCTGCGTCGGACCTCCTGACAATACACTAGCTCTTATTGACATTGTGGCGGAAGTGCTAAATCTCCCCAGCAACCGCCGACCTCCTCCCAGGTGTCTGAATTAAACAAGTTTAGGAACGATAAAAGCATCCGGAACCCGGCAGCACACAGCTAATCTCTCCCTGCCGGGCAGACAAAAACGCCCCTTTTGCACAGAGGAGAGGAAATTCTGCGGCTTACCTGTCGTGTGACAGCAGAGCAGCGTAATCTCTGCAGGAAAAAGGGGAGAGAAGCAAAGGAAACTGTCAGGACAAGAGCCCGGCAAGGCCTGTTCTGCGCCCTGGGTGACCGTGTCACACATGCAAATGCGCATTGCTGACACTAATTACAAACATGCCCCCCACCCTGCTCAAAGCCCAATGAGCTTTAAAGGACACTGAGAGCCAGCTAATGAAGAATAATAATAGTAATAATCGTGTTCAAGAGGCATGGTTTTATCACTGATCTCTAAAGCCCCTAAAGGCTCTGTTCAAAGTTCTAAAAATGTCAGGTATGAACTCCCTGTCTCTGGTGCTTTGTGAAAATCACGATGGAGGGGCAACAACCAGCTGCTGAACTGAGGGGCGGCAACACGCAGGCAGATGTGAGACCCCCCCGGGGGGCAGCGTCAGACTCAGTGCCTCTGTGAGACGGCCAATTACATGGAAAAGCAAAGATGCATAAAGTGCACACACACCCTAAAATACACCCCCCCATCCACCCCCAGGTAGAGAGGTGAGTTACTCAAGGGGCAGGGTGCATAAGGTGTTCATCAGTGTGATTGGACTTTAAAGATCAATGTCACTGGGAAAGTGGGTCCAGAAGGAGTCAGTAGATCAAAAATGGAGGGGATCAGCGTCGATCCACCGGGGTGGGGGGATCAGCTAGGTTACAGGTGCTGAGGCTGTCTCCCCGAAATGGCTCCCTCCTGGCTTGGGGTTAGTGGTGGTGGCTCTGTTTATGGTTAGTGATCTCTCTCGTAGATCCCCCAGGTGGGACCCCCTCCACCAGCTTCAGCACTACTGTGCGTCTTCCAAGGGTGCTGAGCACATTACTGAGCACCGAGCAGACGCTGCCTAAACGTGTCATATGTCTGTCAGAACATGTGTCCCGCTTCAGAAGCCCGCGGCGGAGCGATCGGATGCCGGGGAATCGGGGAGTGTTCAGGGCCTCTGCTGAAGTCACACCATCAAAAACACAGCAGCTGGCTAATCCTCTAATGGGGCCTTAAGCCCTGTGAGGGGCTGGCATTCAATCCAGGGTGTACCCCAAATTTATGCCCTATGTTGTCCAAGATAGGCTCCTGACTCCACCACCCACCCACCCCCAGCACGGATGGATGGATGGATGTACAGACATTATTATAACTGACCACTTCAGACACTGGTCACACTTAGGAGCAAAATCTTTTAAATGTTAGCCAAAAAAAAGTAGCATTACAGAGTTCATCCTAAGGCTGGCGTCCCCGGATTCCCCGTGTGATCGGAGTTTCTCGGCATTTGCGCAATGCTGCACTTTTCAGGCCTTAAATATTTAAATACCATCACTTGCTAAACTTTCTCGCTGAAAAGTGGCTCCAGCTGCAGATTAGCTAAGGCTTAGACAAACCACTGAAGTATGTGTTTTGCTTATGAAGAGTACTCACATTCATTTGAAAATGAACGCAAGCTCTTTTGCACAGTTTCACTACATTTACATTCATTACAATTACAGTAATTTTTGCCAATTAAACTGACAGTGATCAGTGACACGATGGAAACACTGCATGCATTTTCCAGCACTGAGTATAGCTGTTACCTGACACATATTGAGTAAGGTCCAGCAGATGATGTACGCCGACAGAGTGAACTTGGCCCGCAGGTACCCCTCCGGGGTGCAGGTGAGCTGCACCTGCATCTCGTCCCCTGTGTCCCCGGGCAAGCCGGGCTCGCTGTCGCTCTCGGGATTCCTGCGGGGATCCATCCAGTCTCCGCATGAACGATCACAGCAAGACCATGTCTGCCTGGGAAAAAAAGCACCTTTCGCAAGTTTCGGAAGATGAGTTATTTTAACTATAAACTGCTCGCCGTGAGAAAGGCCCGGTCCGAAAGCATTAAAAATATTAACAGCAGCGCGTAAGAACCGCAGCCCCAGCGAGTCCCGCAAACGGAGACAGAAACTGCCCGCTATCACCGCACAGCCTCCTCCAGCCCCACAGCAGCAACACGATCCCTCTCCCATTCCCCCTTTTCAACGCTGAGTGGCGCTGTCGAGTGCAACGTAACGTGCGGGAAACGGGCAGGAGGGAGAAGGAACATTTACAAACTTTTTCAAGTGCATTATATTTCAACACAGATGACTGTCAGTTTGCGTTGTGCAATGGTTAATTATTGTGCGAACATCTGTAAACCTATAAACGGTACAAAGTGGGGCTGTGCTGATGAATGGCCCGGGAGAGATGACTGTATTGCGGTCATTTATCTCCTTTCCAAAACGTTACCCTTTCATTTTGAAAAGAAAAAAATGAAAAAAAGAAGACAACATAACTAATTCAATTTCGACAGCATTTATCCGTTTTACGTCGCTAATTGCGTGCAGCGGCAGATTTACGGCAGCCCCTAATATGGGGATCAGTGGAAAGCGCAGTAAGAGCCTCGCTAAACCCCGTCCAAAGCTTTATTCCCCTACGGACACATTGGCTTTCCAAAATATCTGCTGTTCCAGCTCGGCTTCCTGTGAATCCCCCGCGCTGCTCGGCAGCCGCAGAAAGCCGCTCGCATTGCCGGACCTCTGGGGCTGCGACCTGGTTTCACCCGCCGCGGCGCTGCCCCTTCTGTTGGCGCCCGGCGCCCGGCCCCTCAGCGTCTCCGGCCGGCAATAAAAGCACATGTACTCTGTCCGTGTTATGGTTATTTTGTTGCTTAGCTTGTGCGTTTCCCCAACGCGACTGGATTTATTTTCCGTACATACAGCTGGATATTTTACTGGGGGGATTCAGGATAAGTCATTTGGTTGTAGGGTACAACTTCAGAGCCGTTATGCTATGAGGCAGCAGCATTGGGCCAAATACCTGTTATTATATGGGAGGCTTATGGATGGAAAAGGTGCATTGAGCCTTCTCACCTCATACAGAGCACATAGACTGAAACTATGCATTTGAACACCCACTATAGGCAGCACTGGTCATCTATTTCCTTCTCAGTGTCAAATAAAGTCACTCCATCACTGAATATTCTAGGTCAGGGGTGCCCAACTCCTGGTTGGCCAGAATCCAACACAGATTGCAGATTTCCCTGCTCAAATACATCTTAATCAGCTAATTATCAGATTTAATAGGTATGTTTGAGCAGGGAAATCTGCAAACTGTAAGATTCTGCCCCCCCCCCCCTACCCCCAGGACTGGAGTTGGGCACCCCAGTTCTAGACTGTTTTTGCCAACACCCCTATACTCAAAGGGGCTGCTGGAGCATATCATTTTGGGCCCTCAACCTAGACCAATCCAACTACATTTGAAATTTTTTAGGGCCTCTATTAGTCAGGGGGCCTTGGGAATGTCCAAACTTCCCCTTCCTTTATCGTGCCCCTGCCTATACTTATAAGAAGTATTACATCGATTATTTTATTAAAGCGCTCATTCAGTGTAGCAGGCCTTCCAAGGACCCCAGTCTAGCACAGGACATTTCAAAATAAGTACGATTAGTTTCACAGCTGGTCAAATTCAGTCCTAATACTTTAGTAGGATTTCCAGCGCAACCATGTTTTGTCTTACTATTCCAGCCATATACACTGTCAGAAAGAATAGTACCAATTTGTACCTTTGAGGGTAATATTGCTTGTCACTGTGGCTGTACCCTCAAGGGCCCGCTTTAGGTAAATATGCATTTTAAGGTACAGAAATAGACTCTGAGTAACATTTTTGTGTCATTGAAGTCACATTAATTTGGTTTGTACCTGAGGGAACAAATCTGTACCAGGGCCTTTTTCTTACAGCATACTGGAAGCCAGGGGAAGCGATATCATGAAGACACGTTGCCTTGGCGCTTACACACAAGGGCATGAACCTGATTGTAGCTACGCGGTATCTACGTACATCTATATATGAGTGCTCACAGTCATAGTGATGCGTAAAGGCCAGCATCACTAATGGGTTTCTGAACTGGCTACTGACCGTGCAGGACTAGCTTGTGGTTATCCAGCGCTCAGTGTAGGGGACAGATGCGAAGCCAGACACACACGTACAGGCCTTGTGACCAAATGGCTCCCCTACTGTGTTTAAACAGTGAAATAACTGTGTGAGTAACTGTAATGCTGCGCAATGCAGCCATAGTTATTCCTTCTAAATGTTCACTCGCTCTTTTGGGGTCCTTAATTAAACAAAAGCCAGCCCTGACTACAGGACTACAGGACGTCATGGCCCTCTTGATAAATTTGGTTGCATATGCATGACATACAAATGTACATGCGATGCCTTTTTATTTATTTATTTTCATTTTTGGGGATAATATATGCAACATATTTTACTGTACATAAAGATGCAGCAACAGTCAAGTAAGTCAAAGCTGTATTGAACATAATTGGACACTAGTGTGGTGTTTTTGAACTTGGTTAAGCTTGTTCCCAGTAACAAAACAACTAACTGAATAACACATATGCGTAACACATTAAAACAGGATTATTGTGAAACTCAAAATGTTAATTGTACAATGTACTTGTAAGTCTATGCACATCTGATCATTGGAACATTAAATGTAACACAAGAAACCAAAGTATGCCAGTAGGCGATCCCTTAAATCTTTCTTAGAGTTTTCAACTAGCCTTTATACTACAACAGCATGACAGAATTCCTGGAATTCAGCACGGCTTTGGGTTTTGGTGTGCCACCCCAAGATTTTCAGTGGCCCCATTTGGCCACCCCTATAAAGAATTTCGGGAGGCCCCACTGGTCTACGGGTCACAACGCAAACCTTTCTGTCCCGCTAACAGACGGTTATATTTGCATTGCGAAGCTCGCCCTTTCCTATCTGAATGGTGCACACGTAGTATATCCCGCTACGTTTGACTTGCCAACAAGTAATTAAGTGGCACCTCTGATTTTTACTGTGTTGTACAAACACTTTAAAAAGGCTGTTCATTTACTCAGGTTGTAGTATGTTATTCGCGCAAAAGGGGCGACGCGCTTTCATCTGGGCAGAAATGACTCTGGCAGACCGGCTCCTGCCAGCGCCGTAGGAAGCCGCAGAGGGTGGGGCGCGCAGCCGCTTCCAAAAGCCTCGGCCTGCACCCTGGTGCGGTTATGTCCCTCTGCACTGTTTGCCTTTTCCTCTCAGCGAAGCCCTTTCGCCGCTGCTAATTCTCCATTCATCTTTCTTATGGGTCTCTGGGGGCACCACTGGCAAAGCCCTTCCCGCTCTTGCGTACCCGATGTGCGGCGGAAAGCGGGGCTACTTTTCTCTTCTGGACGTAACTTCAGAAATTCTTTTAATATTGCAAGAAGAATTTGTCCCAGAATTTTTTTTCTTTGAACATTGTGCAACAGAAAATAAGTGGGCATAAGCGATGATGATTCTCAAATAATTGTGGGGAACAACAGCTATGATTGTTTTTGGACCGTTTTTGTGCGAATGAAAATCGTTTCCCGAAGCGGTACCGCCGTCAGCCCACCAGATGGCGCCATTTACATTCCGATAACGGCCCCCGAAACCCTGTATCTGCTGCGAATGTGGAGAGTCCAGAAGCGCCCATCTGTAATATTCTGCACAAACACGGGCATGGTGTCCCTCTGCCGTTATCCGGCTATTTCCTTCAATGACACTACAGATGCAGTCTCGCTTCAGCCATACGCTACTTGCACAGTGATTAGTGAGATCTTCAAGATATAAAACTCAAAGATGGAAACTATACTGGATGTAAGGAAAACTGTGGATGAGGATGATACCCGGATAGTCAGTGAACTGTGCAGCTGACTGGTCACTACTGACTAAGCTAATGGACGCCTATAATTAACCGAACTGGACTCTTACACATATGCAAAACTTTAGCTGGACAGCCGGCGATCCATGTAACGGCGGCCGGGGAGCAGTGTGGAAGGGCTCAGGTGCCGCCCAGACGGACCCGGCTCGGCACCCCTGTCCTCCACACTGCTCCACGCCGCGGCCGATGACAGGCTTTACACAGCAGCAGCCAGCGATGCTGTCCCCTCCTCCAGATCCCAACAAAAGCTGCATTCATCTGCTCCATCCCGGCGCCCAGGAGACCCCCCAGGCGCACATCTCACGGGCTTCTTCGCGTTAGTGCGCCTCCGAGGGTACAGGCGCCCATCCCGGAGATAGCGAGCTGTCACAATGAGCGCCGCGGCTTTGGTCCTGCTGCTTTCCAGCCTCGCCTATGGGCAGCTTCACAGGTACGCTCTCCACCGGAGTTTGATATTAGGTTTAATGCGGGCTTTGCTTTGCTTTGCCTCGGGTACCGACCGCCGGGCTGGTAGCCCTGGTTTTCAGCGGTATAGTATTGGCAAATACCGCGGTAACATCTCCAGATGTTTTCCTCGCCAGACAAGACCGCGCTTGGCTCACGGCTTTTAGTGTAACTGATAACTTTCTGACATGTTTAGCACGGAGCGCCTATAACGAGCAGTGAGTTTCACCGTCAGGCCCAGCTTTCCATGTGGGGGGAATTTCAGCGGTGACTCCGGGGTCATCGGCAGCCAGGGTTACCCGGGGGTGTACCCGGCCAACAGCAAGTGCGTCTGGAGGATTACGGTAAGGGGGACGATGCCCGCCGCCCGAAACACTGGCTAATCTCCGGATAAATACGGCTCACAGCCAGGAGATTCGCTATTTAATTTTGCGCAATCCATGCCAGATTTAAGTTTTTGTATTTCTGGACCCGGCATTCAACATGATATTTGTAGTGCTTGCCAAACAAATACTGAATGGATGACATACTTTAATGAATCGCAAGCGGTTGCTTCATAACTTTTCAGGTAACTGTAGGATGTTTACAATTTTGAAAACTGGATTTTGACTGTATGCTGAAAAAAACTGCAGAAATTCCGGTTTCCCCTGATTGGGGTTTTGTGCAATTGACTTATATCTCCTGCTAATTCTCTTACTGAATTGACAGCCTTTTTCGGGGAGGAAATCATATAGAACACTAGTGTCATGGATTCAGTGTGGCATGGCGCAGGTGGAAGTGATGGTGACGATCCAATTACGACTCGGGATGAAAACAGGGGAAAGACAAGGATTTACAAACTAAAAAACCTATAACTAGGGAGAACAAACCAACTAACATATCACACTCTAACTTAATGTCTCAGTATAGAATAAAACAAAGGCAGACACTTACAGCAAATACACTGATAACAGGAAGTAATGAGGACGGGCAGGTGTGCAACATAACACAATTAACCAGTCATGGAAGGTGCAGGATGAGCAACAGATGGAATAATTAACACTCGCCCTGGGAAACAAGGCACAGGTGAAGAAACTAAAAGCTAATGGACACTAAACTAGGGAGATAAAGAAACCGAGTGTAACCAAAGACACAAGGAGGGTAAACCTAGAACAGGAAACTCAAAAGGGAAAACAGAACACAGGGAACAGAAACTCAATAAATACAAAATAACAGATAAGGCTGGACTCTCGCCAGTCTCAAACTCATGACCAGAGCGGTAATAGTCTGTAAGCTGTATGCTCAACCCACTGAACTATGTGGCAGTCTGGGGAGGAAATGAAACACACTAGCGCCTTACTGGGCAAGCTTCTGGGAGGAGGTCAGGATGGCCAGCGACACCTGCTGGCCAAACGGGGAATAGACAAAAAGGGAAGGGTTGGATGGGAACCAGCTCTAACAACTAGTTAATAAACAAGCACAGGGTTCTTATACCTGTCTTTAACTTCATGAAATATTTCACTGTTTTTTATTATTTTGAGTATTTCATTGCTATTTGACAAGCAGGTCCGTTTACATATGTGTGACCTTTTATGTTTGACTTCTGCATGGCTAGTGACTTGCAGGCCGCTCTCCTGCCCGTTTACGGGTCTTTTTGTGAGATCCCCCTTGCAACTTCCCGCAGGTCTCTGAGGGGAAGGTGGTCGTCCTCTCGTTCCGCTTCCTCGACCTGGAGAGTGACACCCTGTGTCGCTATGACTTCGTGGACGTGTACAGCGGACAGCCTCCAGGCCACCGACTCGGCCGTTTCTGCGGAACGTACCCACCGGGAGCCCTCGTCTCCACAGGCAACAAGATGGTCGTGCAGATGGTGTCCGATGCCAACACAGCCGGCAGTGGCTTCCTGGCTGTGTACTCGGCGGCCAAGCCACACGAGCAAGGTGAGGGAGCGATCACACAGATAGGCATGCGGGGGACATGTAACCATATAAAACCAGTAACCACTAAACTGGTAAAACCAGAATGACAGAGAGGGAAAAACAGAAATCCTGTAATCACAAGATCATTTTGAGCATATCTCTGGGGCTGCTTCAAACAAAGAATGTGTCAGTAATTCCCGGTGTAACGTGGAATGTTTCCGAGATCTTGCGGTTACTGGCCTGGACTAAAATATTTATTTACTCGGGGGTGCCAGTGTTGTGCTGACAGACTGTTGCACTTACAGTTGATGAGCCTGACTGTAAGTTCAGAAGACTGAGTAGTGTGTGTTCCAAGCGAGCTCCTGGACCGTCAGCTGTCCTTCTGCTACATTCCCGTGTCGTGGAGAATGAGGTTGAGGACTGCTTTGGTCTCTGGTTACTGGCTGGTTCCTGTGAAGTTTGATGACAGGCTAGCAGATGGCCGCCATGTTGAGTCATCGCAGAGGTAGTAATTACGAGGGCAGCGTCACAGCACGAATTAAAAGTCAGCCATTTTTAACTACAAAGCTTTGCTGGGCCTAATGCTCCCTCGTCTGTCATTACTGCTGCTAGACAGAGGCTCGTTTGGGCAGCGGCCACTGGGTGCTGGTGTTTTATCCCGGATCTGTGTAGCTGCTGAGGTTGTTTTCAGGGGAATGACGGAATTGTCGGGAATTTGGAAAGGAGAGCAGTACTGTGGCGGCCGCCTGGACAAGCCGACGGGGTCCTTCAAGACACCCAACTGGCCGGAGAAGGACTACCCCACCGGCGTCAGCTGCTTCTGGCACATCGTGGCCCCCAGGAACCAGGTGACGTCACGGCGGGGGTCTGGCGCCAACAGAGAGACTCCGAGCGAAACCTCGAAGCGAAGGGCGGTGCTCACTAACCTTTCATGTAACAGTGTCTCTGCACCCCCCCCCCCACCATACAGATTATCGAAGTGAAGTTTGAGAAATTTGACGTGGAAAGAGACAACTACTGTCGTTACGACTATGTGGCTATTTTCAACGGGGCGGAAATCAACGATGCCAAGAGGATCGGAAAATACTGCGGCGACAGCCCTCCGGTGTACGCGCTATCACCTGCCGAGTGACGGGCCTGGTATCACTGCAAGGCGCTATATGCACTGCTGCCAAGTGACGGGCCTGGTGTCACTGCAAGGCACTATATGCACTGCTGCCACCTGCCGAGTGACGGGCCTGGTATCACTGCAAGGCGCTATATGCACTGCTGCCGCCTGCCGAGTGACGGACCTGGTATCACTGCAAGGCGCTATATGCACTGCTGCCAAGTGACGGGCCTGGTGTCACTGCAAGGCACTATATGCACTGCTGCCACCTGCCGAGTGACGGGCCTGGTATCACTGCAAGGCACTATATGCACTGCTGCCAAGTGATGGGCCTGGTGTCACTGCAAGGCACTATATGCACTGCTGCCACCTGCCGAGTGACGGGCCTGGTATCACTGCAAGGCACTATATGCACTGCTGCCAAGTGATGGGCCTGGTGTCACTGCAAGGCACTATATGCACTGCTGCCACCTGCCGAGTGACGGGCCTGGTATCACTGCAAGGCA
>JAODKM010000001.1:16083263-16093723 GCA_026780845.1 Petrocephalus sullivani | reverse complement strand
TGCCGCCTGCCGAGTGACGGGCCTGGTATCACTTGCTGGGCGCTATATGCACTGCTGCCGCCTGCCGAGTGACGGGTCTGGTATCACTGCAAGGCGCTATATGCACTGCTGCCACCTGCCGAGTGACGGGCCTGGTATCACTGCAAGGCGCTATATGCACTGCTTCTTCCTAGGGTTCGGCTGTTAGCCTTTCATGCTAGTCATCGGCCAGGCTAATGAGCCCTTTTCCTCCTTAGCCCTGTCATATCTGATGGGAACCAGCTCTTCATTCAGTTCCTGTCTGACCTGAGTCTCACGGCAGATGGCTTCATCGGCCATTACAATTTCAGGCCGAAGAAATTCTCCACGACTACCGCGACCCCGACTACCACGAGCCCCCTGGTCACGACCAGAACCACCAGTAAGTGTCTCTGTCCTGCTCGCTGATGTTAGCTTTGTAGTGCCGGCGAGGATAAGGATCAGGCAGTCAGGTCAGAACCATCCTAGACCCCTGGGCTTAAAAGTATTAAGCTCTGCTGACAATTTCACACCTGCTGCTGATCTCAAAGCAAAGCCTGAAAGTTTTGCCTGTTGAAAGTTCTGCCCAGCTGGCTGAGGAAGCTTCCAGACTGTGGCTTCATTCCCTCCCTGAAGACTGCCTTTGCCGGTATTTTCACAGCGATTAGTCTGCAGCAGGTGACTAATCTGGTCTATTAGCGCTGGAGTGAGCTGGGTCAGGCTCTCTCTGGGTCACACACACACATGTACTGTACTTTGAGGGTGTCTGTAACATTTCACGCTTTGCTCTGACCCTCCGAAGGAGGCTAATGAGAGGGGGGCTCAGCCAGCGGACATTCTGTCACCCCCCCCCCCCCCCCAGGTCTGAAGTACTCAGCCAAGCTGTGCCAACAGAGGTGTAAGAAGAGAGGGGCCCTCCAGTGGCATTACTGCTCTAGCGATTTTGGTAAGGACCCCCTCGCGGCCCTGAGTGTGCCTGGGCCAAGGGGACCAGCTGATGTGTCCCCCCCCACCCCCACACGCCCCTGCTGCTCTCCAACAAGGGCCTGTTTTCAGGCTCCGGCTCCATCTTTGGCTCGCCAGTTTGTTTCTCTGCCTCAAAAGATTCCTTGAGGATTTTCGGGCAGGAACAGGGGATGGTGTGTCCTGCCAAGCCCCTAGTGAGAGAGGGCAAGCTGTCCCTGAGTGAAAGTGTCGATTCACTCGCCACCTTGGTTGGTTTCTCACTCCGGCCAGCCTGTGTGTCTGTCCGCAGGAAATGTTTACCGAATTCAGGCTAAATGCAGATTTCTCAGCAAATTGGAAAAATACAGCATAGATTCCTAGCGAGGCTGAAACCACTTGTTTTTCAACTCGATTAGTTTTACTTAGATAAAACAGAATTTTAAAAGCTTGTAATGTAGGTTGATCGCAATGCAAGACAATATATTCAGAAACTGCTTTACCGGGAATCACACCTGACCTCCTGGTAGTTCTTCTTCTTAATCTTCCAGGGGAATTTTTGCTTTTGATCAGAAGAAAAAAGATAAAATCAATAGTATTTCCGTCGCTGCTTTTCAATTCGGTATTCCCCCCGTTGGGGGATGTCACAGAAGTTGTCCAAACTGGACTGGAAATGTTTTGTCACAATGGGAGACAGGGGCAGTTGTAATACGATTCGGTGTATATTAGGTGGGGCGATTCTCTGACATCCCAGCTCTCTTTCCAGTGATAACAGGCACGGTCATCTCCACGGTGACTCGGGGAGGTAGTGTTCACGCCAGCATCTCCATCATCAGTGTCTACAAGGAGGGGAAGCTCTCCATCCAGCAGGCGGGCAAATCGCTGAGCACCAAGATCACCATCCTGTGCAAGAAATGCCCTTTCGTCAGGCGAGGTGGGTCTGCATCGCTCATCGCTCTGCAACATTGCTAAGCAGTCGGGTAGTCCTTGGCCACAGGGGGCCTTGTTCCATGCCGCTTTGTGAGGAGAATGAGCCGCTGAAAAGATGTTTGCATATTCTTAAGTTTTCAAATATTAGATGTATTAAGCTGATTTTGTAAGTAGCCTTAGTCTTTCCCTAAACCAAGTGCCAATCCGACAGAATTTATTGAAGTCATTGTTAGAGTTTGAGGGACACAACTTGATCATTTCCAATAAAAGATCTATTTTCAATATAGATATAGGCTTAATTAAATATTGGGGGGGGTTTCTACATCCCTGGTTATGGTGCTGCTTACAGTTATGGTGCTGGTTCTGTGTCAGGAGTGTCTGGACCCACTGCTGACTCTCACTCTCCCTGAATGTCTCTGCTGCATTCAGTCCATGGTTGTTGGGTCTCGCCAGGTTTCAGCTACATCTTCATGGGCCAGGTTGATGCGCAGGGCCGCGGAAAGATGGCGCCGCACCACTTTGTGGAAGTCATCAAGGCCGGCACCCAGAAAAGCCTGAACACACTGAGGAACAAGCGCTGCTAAGCTGTTCTCATTTCCCAGCATGCTCCCCTCGCTGTGATGCTTCTGGTGTGTGGAGCTCATCAGGCACTGTTTGGGCACGAGAAGCGCTGTGACGGTGTCCTGACAACATCTTTAAAAGCTTCCTTCCTACTTGTGCTCTGTGTAATGGAGGGAAAGGGACCATTTCCATGTGGCTGTGTAAAGTGCAATATTTAAAAAAAACACACAGCACCCTCTGTTTGGTTGTCCTGTGCATGACTGGGTCCCATGGGAGATCAGCCTGTTACATGTATCTTTGCTTAAAAATAGTTGCCTGTTTAAATCAATACCTTTGTTTTTAATGTGTGAAGCAGTAATTTGTATTTATCACACTTTATCATGAAATCAGGCTTATAAAATACATACAATTATTTTCTTAAAAACTTGAATGTTATGGGTGTTATGGGAAGTAACAGGAAATTTCCAGAACTTTCCAAGTTTAGGTCTATGCAGTCGAGAGGTTAGTGGGTGTGTCTGGGGGGGGTGGGGGCATGTCAACAGGAAGCGAGTGTGGCGAAGTAGGCAGAGCCAAGCACATCATTTCCTTTGCAGTTTCTCAGAGTATGGCAGTAAGTGTATACAAGCACTGGAAATGTCTTACGTTATATAAACAAATATGAAACAGTCATTTACTGATCCATATATGTTTATCATAATCATTGCCTAACGTATATGTTCGGTATATATCTGGTCTCGTTCTGAAATAATGTTTACTGAGAGCATTTTCGGCCAATAGAATTAACCTTTTGGCATGCCTCCGATATTGCATACGTCACCCTTCAACACGCCTGCTAGTGAGAGACCCGTATCTCGAGCTGTCTGGCCATGCTGCTAATTACAGAGGTCTGTGGTGAGTGGCTGCCTTTACCCCTCATTAGAACCTGTATGGCCTAAAGCTGGGCTGTAACCTTAACTGCTCCTGGGAGGAATGCAGATTGACCACATAAGAATGATCATGGTCAAGGCCAAAATTGTCATGGGGTCCCCTCCATACTGTCGTGTGGTCCCCTCTGTACTGTCTTACAGGCTCAGCCAGAGAGGCACTTTCAGTGGACAAATATGACTGGACCATTTCAGAAAGCAGAGAGAAGAAGCTTAAGAATCAGTGTTTTCCATAAATCTTTATTCCATTTTTTTTGTCATAAAGAGGAGCGCTTTTAGAAAACAAGACTGTGAAAGCATTTTTTACAAGGCTGTGGCGCTGGGCTGTGGTTTGGGGGGGGGGGGGTTGGCAGGCTCTGGGGGTCCCCATTTCCGCGTGGGCCTCGGAGCATGCCAGGCTGGGGAGCAGGCTTAGCTTCTGGGGTAGAACATGGCGTACTTGGAGGTGCGGAAGCCCAGCAGGTCCCTCATCTCATTGCGGAACTTGGAGAGATCCTGCCGGAGGTCATTGAGGTTCTCCACGGTGGCCTGGTCCGTGCTCTGCATCTTCTGCCGGGTGGACGTCAGGTAGCGGTGGACCAGACAGCACATGATCTTCTGGTAGTTCTCATCACGCTTCTGCTTCAGATTCTTCCATTCCTGTGCGTGGGAACGCAAATGGGCATCAGCGTGAGTGAGGTCTTCAGAGCAAAGGAGCATCAAACAAAGTCAGACATGTCTGGAAAAAGCATCAACCCCCCCAAGGTCGGGCTGATAGCTGTGAGATGATTTCTGCATTAGGGAGCTATGAAAGGAGCTGCAGAGAAACACTCTCCAGGGCTCTGCCAGGCAGGCTGCTTACTGCCGTGATGCTGGAGAACCTTCACTGATTCTGCGTCAATAAAAGAAGGAATGCTCCTTAAGTTTCTGTGTACCGTACTCTCACTAACAGTAAAGTACCAAGAATAGAAACAGAATCACTTTGGGCTGTAGAGGTGCCTGCTATTTTCAGTATGTTGTAAAAACCTCTCCCCCTCGTGCCCGAATCCTGTGCAGATAAGGAGCGGGCCAGCTTGTAGGGAGCGGTGGGCTTTTATGGGGATCGACTCACTTTGAGGCTGTTCTGCCTCTTGACCTTGCCGGTGGAGGTGTGGGAGCAGATCCACTTCCTGAGGCTGGTCACCAGGTAGCAGACGGTTTTTGGTGAGGGCACGATGTTGAATGGCGGCGGCAGGGTGCACTTGTCATCGAAGTAGCTGAGCCACAGCTTGGCCCTGGCAAATTTCCACTCCTTGTCCTCATGGTTCTAAGCCATCAAGAGGGAGAAGGTGTGAGAGATTATCTACCCTGGGAGACCAAATGGCCTTTCCGCTACCTGGGGGAGTGGCAGCTTCCTGAAGGTGATTTCCTAGATTCCCTTACAGAAGAGCTTTGGGGTTCCTCAATAACGATACCGCTGAAATAGACTTTAGAGGACCAAATCAATCTCAAATCAGTTTAAGCACTGGCACATCGTCAAAGCGGTGAGCCATTCCCAATGGCCGCGCTAAAGATGTGGTTGGGGGATCGGCCTCACCGCGATCTGCCGGAAGCTCTTGTGCAGCATGGCCACCAGCAGCTTGGTGAGAACGATGACCACCACAATGTTGTAGGTGCCCACGATGAGCGCCCCCACGAACGAGCGCAGCTCCTCCGTGTAGTTGATCCGGGTGATGAACAGCGGCACGTGCGCCAGTGAGAAGATGTACCAGAAGAGGTTGTAGCACGTGCCGATGAATCTGCGGTGAGAGTAACGAGACTGATCTTCACACGTATCCTCTACTGGTGGGAGGATGCAAAAGAAAAAAAAACAAATAGCTCCACCTACGTGTGGAAGTCCTTATCGCCGCCTTTGGTGACGTCCTTCTGCTCTTTACCATAGAGCTGCGTCAGGCCTATGGTGAAGGAGATGAGGACCAGCAGGAACAGGCCCAGGAACCTGCCAAACTCCTGCAGCATCTGACCCATGGATATCTGTGGATAGAAAGGCACTGAGCTTCTCTGGCCAAGAAGGCGTGGCCATGGGAGAGGCCCAGAAGGTGTAGAAAACCACATCTTATTTGTGGATGTTTGCTCGACCTAAACGTAGCTCCTTCCTAAATAAGATCCCAAAGCAACGACGAGGGCTTCAACCTGAGATGAAAATGAATAACAAATAAACAAATGTTGGGAAATGGAAGATTGTGTTTATTTTTGTACATTTGGCCACTAGGTGTCCATTTTCCGTCCTGGGGGCTACACCACAGTGCCGGCCCTTCACCGTCGGCCATGCGTCACTGTAAATCCTGCGGAGGTCAGCTCTGCAGAGTTATATCATCCCACGGAAGAACACTGACCGGGCTGTACCGACGCAGCAGACCTGGCCCAGATGGACGCCGGCCCGGCCCACTTCTATGGAGCCTCAGTGTTCCTGCTTGGGTGTTAAAGGTATCTTTGCTATTTTTAGCCCCAAGATGCAGCTTGATGCCGCCTCCTCCTCCCGCCGCGTCCGTCTGTGGGGCCGCCTGCTTCACGCCACTCATTTCAAGAAGCCACTCCCTACTTCATGCCTGTTTAGAGCATAACAGGCGTGCAGCTGGAGTGGGAAGGAGTGTGTCAGACACACGGCTGGGGCCTTATACCCCAAACCTCTGTGTCCACATGGATGCAAACCCCCTCCTCCAGCCAAAGCCATGGGTCAAAGACCCTACTCCCCACTCCGAATGCAGAATCTGTTCGTATTACAGAATAATTACACTTAAACAGCTGGGGCTTTAGAAGGGAATAAATGCTCCTCTGTACGTTTTCACTTTATCGAGCTGTAATCTTAATGACACTTTTGTAATCTGTGACTGTTAAAGTTACACTCCCTACACAGGGACTTTGTCCAGGCCGGAGTATAAAGAGCCCCTGATGCATCGGTCACGCCACAGTTAAGGAGTCAATACCTATAAGACGAGCATATCGCCAGCAGTTACTGTTTATACTCGGCGACAGCTCTATATTGTGGAAGCTGCAGAAGACAGCTTCCACAATATCAGGGAGATATAAGACAGGCTTGTTTACATTCTGTATCCTCTCCTGAGGTTCTTAGCACTGGTTCGGGGATTCACATTTCTGTCCAGACATTAACACTGCTGAGTCAGACCTCTGGCCTCTTTGTCCCTCTGCTGCTGGAAGGTTCTCTGCCCTGCAGCGACAGTCTGGATGGATCTGGGGTTCTGGCTAGGTGACCCGAATGCACCACAGTCGGGAAACTATCAGTGAGGGCGTGGGGGAACAGGGGGTTCAGCAGGAGGCTGGGGATGGCAGTACCTGTAAGGGCCCCAGGATTGAGCTGGTGGTGTACATGAAGAAGAGGCGTAGGTAGCTGAGGACGTTAGCGAAGGCGAAGAGCCCCTCGGCCACCAGAATGGGATGGAACGCATCCCAGTTCTTCCTCTCCGTGTCCTCCGCGTTCTTAAACTGCAAACAGAGCCAGGGGTCGGGTACTGTCAGGACACGCCTGCATGATTAACGGTCAGGTGTGACAAGTGGACAGCAATGCCTGGCACCAAGATCATTCTGGAACAGATCTGTGCCTGAAGTAGACATCACTTTGCATGGGGCTGGAAACCAGACGATGACCAGGAATGCTGCCCAGAAACCTCCAGAAGTCATCTGAAAACTTCTGTACTGGGAGTACTGGGTATGATGGATCGGCCACTGGGAGCTGGAGGATCACAGTGGGGGGGTCACCTTGCTGTGGGCCACCACCTTGAGTGCGAAGGTGGCCAGGTACAGGGAGTTCATGACGAAGCTCAGCTGGTTGCGTGACTCCTCCAGGAAGTCCTCCAGTCCCTCGTACCAGAGGCGCTTCACGTCGGACCACACCATGCCTGGCAGGCGACGGGGGGCACTGGGTCACATCATGCAGCTTACCGGCACTCAGAGGACAGAATGGTGTCAGGAGCACCATAAAGGACTGCCAAGTTAGGACGTGACAGAGGTTCTATCTTACCCACAATCCAGAGGATCAGCAGGTAGTCAATCATCTCCAGCGCGGGCCCCATCGTGTTCTTCTTGCCCTCGTTGTAGACCAGCGAGTAGAGGTTGAGCAGCAACAGGAAGGTGAAGTAGGAGGCGCTGTGGATGATGAACTTGACGAAGGGCGTGTGGATGATGCAGCCGACGCGGGAGCGAGGGAAGAGCAGGTAGCAGACGGACAGCATGGGCCAGAGCAGAACCACGCTCAGCACCGTCGAGATCTTCAGGAAGGTGTGCTTCCGCCGATAGCTGGCTGTCTCGCCGAACCACACCGTGTTCAGGAACTGCTGGCAGTTGGACTGGGCCACAAACTGGGGACCAAGGGGATGTGCTGACTTGAGACACTGACATGTCAATGCAATTCTATATAGCGCCTTTTGCAACAGGAATTTTATGCATGATGCGTGCAACAGAGAAATGGGAAGGAAGGAAGAATGCCAGAAGACAACAGAGGGAAGAAAAGAAATTTCTGGGGGTCCAAGTTGGCCGCCCACCCAAGACACTCCCCGCCCCAGGCATGCTAATATTATTTATCAGCTGTGATCTTTCATCCACAGAAAATATGGGCTGAGGAAAAGGCAGAGGGAGGTTCCAGCATTCTCCTAATGTCCCTCCCATTGGAGGTAACTTTCCAATTCCTCTCCCGAGTTCATCAGTTACGTAACCAAGAAGAATTTTTTTAAATAGTGTGAAACACTTTAAGAAGAAGGTGTCATTTTCCCCGGGTTCAGAGCTTGATGGGCAGTGAAAATCGGGCCAGCACAGCAGACGTGCGAAGGCACGCCTTAGGTCAATTATTATATCATTTCCGGGAAGCACCTCAGGGGTCAGTGGAATTTGATTCTGATTGGCCGGTTTTAACCCCTCCTACTGGGTAGACAATTCAATCAAATAAAAAAAATCAAGACTTGTCATGTAAGACTTAAATCCAGCAGAAGCTCAGCTGAATCCTCTGGCTTCCTTGCTCTCCACCCTGCCCACCTCCTTCTGGTTGTACTTGATGGCCAGCTTGAGGCGACTGAGGTTCATGCGATCTTCCAGCAGACCCCGCTTGTCCACGTGGTCCTCGCTGGAGGTGTGGTTCAGGATCACCTCCAGTTCCCGCGAGTTCCTTGCTTGGGCCAGGAGGTCCTTGGCAAACATCTTGCACTGCTTGGCAAGCTCCTCATAGTCGTTCCTGCGTCGGGGACAAAACGCGGATCAGTAATCGCTTTCTGAGTCAGCGCAGCTGTGGTCTGAGGCCTGGGGGAAACCCTGGACAGAACCCCCATTCCATAACACGCTCGCTCACGTTAAGCACTAAAGCCTGACACGGCCTGTGTCAAGCCAGCCGGGAACGTGCAGGCACCCGCTGGTTCTCCACATATAACATCAGAATCTGGGCCCTGCAGAATTCTTACATTTACAACATTTGGCAGACACCCTTACCCAGAGCAACTCACATAAGTGCTCAGAAATCTCCATCAGTGAATACATTCTGATACAGGTACAACAGAACCTGGGCTAAGAATACCACCTGTCTAATCTCTTTTGGCAAACAGTTATTTATTATTATTCTTATTCTTTTTTTTATAAGAATATAACACTAGAAGTACCAATCCAAGTACTTCTGAAAGAGGTAGGTCTTAAGTCGTTGTCTGAAGACATCTAGTGACTCAGGTGTTTGGACATCTAGGGGTAGTTCATTCCACCAATTAGGTGCCAGGACAGAGAAGAGCCTAATGCATGTTATCCTTGCGCCTTGAGAGATGGTGGGACCAGCTGAGCAGTGCTGGAGGATCGGAGAGATCATGGCGCAGTGGGGGGTGTAATGAGGTCTTTTAGGTAGGAGGGAGCTGGACCATATTTGGCTTTGTAGGCAAGCATCAGTGTTTTGAATCTAATGCGGGCTGCTACTGGAAGCCAGTGCAGGGAGCGTAACAAAGGAGTATTGTGGGAACTTAAGCTTAAGAGGGTAAACATTCCAGAGTGATCAAAGGCAGATCAAACACTGATTCGGGTCATTTGCAGAAAATTACCACATGCAGTAATTGTCCATCACTTCAAAAAGCAAACATCTTCAAAATGCACACCCCCCGCACTCCAGGCTGTAAGAGGCTCCCTTGAATGGTACAGGCTGTGAATGATGACTATCTGATGATCCCTTTGGGGGGGTGTGTGACCCTGAGCCACCAAAGCAGTGAAGGGCTTCACCTGAACTCCACCTCCACCAGGCTAAGCTCCCTCAGGTCGGTGCTCAGCTCAAAAGCCCTCAGGATGGGGTCCTCCTCTGTCAGCATGATCAGGGAGGGGCTGGCGAGGCAGCGGTAGATATCCAGCCGGAACCTGGGGGGGGGGGGGGTGACTTGTGTCATTAAGAGGGATGAATACACACCCCCCATGACAAGTGATGGAGCAAAGGAGTTCAGCAGGAGGATACTCTGCTTTCCGTAACACTGAGCTCTGGAACGTGACTCTGTCACATGACCTTTGCCCCGCCCACTCCCGCAGACGTGCCTGGAGTGGCGCAGGCTGTCCTTCTTGTTCTTGGCATTGCATAGCGTGCACTCGCAGCCCACGGCGTGGGGCCGCGGCAGCGAGATGTCCTGCTTCAGCAGCATCGTCAGGATCTCGTAGTTGTTCCTGTGGGCTGCCAGGATGACTGGCACCACGTCCATGGTGGTGGAGTACTCCGGGTTCTGAATGCGCTGCATCAGTTTCTACAGGCGGGGGGTGGGATGGGGGGGGAGCAGAATTCAGGGACCCCACCCACAGTCTCCACACCCTGATAGGTCATTAGCTAACCCACCGTGATTGTCAGCCATGATCCAAACCTAGAGCAATTATTCATACAACCCAGATGCGAATTAATGACACTTTTGGTTGAACTTTTGGTAACATTTCATTAAATTTCTTTTGCAAGTGGGAGATTTGTTTTACTTTCCCAGCAATCAATTGATTCCTGTACATAATTAATGGTTGATTATGGTTATTTAACCAATGTGGGTTTACCTTGAAAATAGCAGCTAGCATGGGCGTAGCTAGGCCATTTTTAGGGGGGCTTTAGCCCCCCTAACATTTGTACTCAGCCCCCCTAAAAATTCT
>JAODKM010000001.1:16059542-16078055 GCA_026780845.1 Petrocephalus sullivani | reverse complement strand
TCAGGCCTCCCTCGTCACCAGCTGGGCAGTGTCCCCCTGAGGGCTACAGAGGTCAGGCCTCCCTTGTCACCTGTTGGGCAGTGTCCCCCCCGACGGCTGCAGAGGTCAGGCCTCCCTCGTCACCGGCTGGGCAGTGCCCCCCGATGGCTGCAGAGGTCAGGCCTCCCTCGTCACCAGCTGGGCAGTGTCCCCCTGAGGGCTACAGAGGTCAGGCCTCCCTTGTCACCTGTTGGTCAGTGTCCCCCCCGACAGCTGCAGAGGTCAGGCCTCCCTCGTCACCTGCTGGGCAGTGTCCCCCTGACGGCTACAGAGGTCAGGCCTCCCTCGTCACCTGCTGGGCAGTGTCCCCCCGACAGCTGCAGAGGCCAGGCCTCCCTTGTCACCTGCTGGGCCTGCTGCGATACTCATTCTGTTTGCCACACAAATCAGACATTGCCCTCACAGAACGGGCAGTCAATGACAGGAGAGAGACAGTATGCCATAAGGTAAACAGACATTACGTTGTACAGGACATTACAAAAAAGACATTACATCACACACAACAGACAACACACACCCAGAACAGACAGCATATCATGCAGGACAGACATTACATCATGCAACGCAGACAGTACACACTCCAAATGCATGAGGAAGAGAAGAATGGATGGAACTCAAGCGACCCATCAGATGCTGAAATGGAACGGCTGAATAAATGAGTGGGGGGCTTTTTCACTGTGGACTGAGTACAAAGGCATTTTTTCAAGAGGTACTATACTGTCCAGGCAAAAGGCGGCACTCAGATCAAAGCAGATCAGCCAGTACGGCAATGTTCTCTGACTACGGTGCGTTTGAAGTTGCGGGGAAACACAGCAAATCCAGCATTAAGCTTTAACAAAACAGGGCTGCATAGTGGGAGTCCGCTTCCAGGGTGTTCAGCTTCATGGGCTGCTTGAGGGATTCATTCAATGACTGAAGATGGAACCGTGTGATATCGACTCTCAGGCGCCAGACATTTGCACATCTGCCAGGAAATGATTACTTAAGGATTCAAATGAATAAAACAGTACAATCTAGTCATAGTCAAACTTTAGGCATCTTACTGTTAAGTAACAAAACTAAGATTCTTTTCTGGGTTTCTGTTATTAAGAAAGGGATGTGAAATAAATGTATGATCCAGTTATGGTACTGGGGTTTCCTCCCACAGTCGAATTGGGGTTGAATTTTAATAAACAAACTACAGAAAATCACGGTCATCCAGCTCCCTGCGTAACCCGGACCAATATAGTAGTATGAGTAGAATGGCTTGGAAGGCCAGATAGGCGCAAAAAACAAACTGAGGTGCAAAAGAAAACGGAAGGCACATTCTCGACTCCCTTTCTGCGTTACTCCGGGATAACTGTACAGGGCGACTACGCCACATGTTAACTACGACAGACAGCCAATAGGAGTGCGAGCTGGAACACAACCCACCAATGGCAGCAGCCGAGGGGAGGGACTTTCTCATCGGCCGCTGATTGAATCGGTCAGGTCTGAATGAGCTAGTTAGTCAAGGGAGATTTTCTGTCTGGACTGTCTCGTATTTCCGTATAAACGCTCCGGCCGCTGCTTGGATGGTGTGCATCTATTCGAGACGTTGACTTAGATCGACACCCGCGATGGCAGCGGATTATTCACTTTTTGTGGTGATTCGTTGATGGAATCGCACTAATTTGCTGCGGTCCATAACCACGTGCGCGGAATGTGCATGCAGAGGGCGTGCATCCGCTCGCTGCGCGGCGCCGGGATGCGGCCAGCTCCTCTTTGCGTCCCCTGCTAAAATCGCGCTTATAACTTTGTGTGGCAGCGACGCCGGTAAGGACGCCGCACCCACACGCGGAGGTGGTGCTAGTTAGATGAGAAACCGGTTATAGATGAGAAGCAAACAATATGTGCAACTTGCCTTAAGTGCGCCCTGGCAGAAGGATGGTAGCACCGCGGGGAAGTTCGCAGCGCACGGGAAGCGGCCGAAAGTGATCGGCCAGCCCGGCGTCGTGATGAAGGTGCTGCGCAGGAAGAGGACCGTCATCTTCCTGGCGTATCTGCTGCTGCTCTTTCTCACTATGCTCAACCTGGCCAACTTCAAGTGGACCAAGGAGCCGCAGCAGTGCGGCGGCGGCGGCGCGGGTAGCAGCGAGTCCCAGCCCCTCGCCCCCTCTCCAGCGGCGGACGCCAGAAGGCAGCTCGTCTACGTGTTGACCACCTGGCGCTCGGGATCCTCGTTTTTCGGGGAGCTCTTTAACCAAAACCCGGACGTGTTTTTCTTATACGAGCCCATGTGGCACATCTGGCAGAAGCTCTATCCGGGGGACGCGCTTTCACTGCAGGGGGCGGCCCGGGACATGCTTAGCTCCCTGTTCCGCTGCGACTTCTCCGTGTTCCAGCTCTACAGCGCCCCAGGGGCCAAAAACATAACTTCGCTGGGGCTTTTTGGGGCCACCCAGAATAAGGTCATCTGCTCATACCCATTTTGCGCCGCATACAGGAAGGACAGGGTGGGCATGGTGGACGAGCAGGTGTGTAAGAAGTGTCCGTCGCAAAGCCTGCAAATGCTGGAAGCCGAGTGCCTGAAGTACCGCACGGTGGTCATTAAAGGTGTGCGCATTTTGGACATCGGCACCTTGGAGCCGCTGATGAAGGATCCCTCACTGGACATCAAGGTGGTCCACCTCGTGAGGGACCCGAGAGCTGTGGCCAACTCCCGGATCAAATCGAGGCACGGCCTGATACGCGAGAACCTGCAGGTGGTGCGCAGTCGGGACCCCCGGTTGCACCGGGCACACCTGGCGGACCCCATGCACAGGGGGCCCAAGAAAGACAGCGCCGACTTCCACTCCATCGGGGCGATGGAAGTCATCTGCGACAGGACCTTCCAGACCCTGCAGACCGCCCTGAAACCTCCCAGCTGGCTTAAAGGCAAGTACATGGCGGTGCGCTACGAGGACCTGGTGGAGCGTCCCATCAAGATCCTGCGCAGCGTTTATGAGTTTGTGAACCTGACCGCGAACCGCGACATCGAGGCCTTCGCCCTGAACATGACCGGGGGCTCGGGGTCCTCATCCATGCCCTTCATCGTGTCGTCCCGAAACGCCACACAGGCGGCCAGTGCCTGGAGAAGCACGCTGGGCCTGCAGCAGATCCGGCAGGTGGAGGAGTACTGCCAGCACGCCATGGAGGTGCTGGGCTACGGGCTCGTCCGGGCTGCGAGGGACGCCCGCGACCTCAGCAAGTCCCTGCTGATGGTGCCCAGGCTCTGACAGCCTGCCCGCACGGCTGCCTCAAGCCCCATTCTCCTACATTGAACGTAGGCGGTATATTCAGGTTTTTGACACATGACTGTTGATAGACGTGATGAGAGGACCGCAGTGTGACCACTACGAATGTGGCCAGTTGATTTAGCTCTTGCTTATGTTGTATTGCATATAAATCGGACATTTCACCGCTCATCTCCATTTTCATTCAGCTAATGGGTGTCAAAACCGTCCCTGTGGGTGGAATGTTACTTTGTGTGATGAGTTAGTATCACTGTGTTCCTGAGAGGCAATTGCAAATTAAATAACGTTCAACTTTAACAATCTATTTAAATGTGTTGCTGTTTGTCAAAGCCCGGTTTGTCGTTTAGATTTGGCTCCTGTTGCCGGGGTGCTCCGTCATCTGTTTGCCCATAAACGACGTATCAAGAGGGACTTTCCGAAGCAAATGAGAGAATGTCAGATTTGTAAAAGAATAATGTACAGGTTATTTCCAGCTAAACTGGAATTCAAATAGATCAAAATTTTACTGGTGTCTTAAAGGTGAAGTATGTAGACCTATCTATGTATGTATTGGTACAGATTGTGGTATGGGTTACTTGGGGACTATATAGGCATCTGCCAGGTTATGTTCCCTTTGATGCACAAATATTTTAGTATGACATGCAATTTGCAGTTTCATTATATGGGAGACACTTTACTTGAGTGGGCAAAGGTAATTTAGTAACTCCGTTACTGCTCAAGTCCAAATCATGAACAAATTTTGTTACTACATGAACCATTTATGGCTCATTAATGATGAATTAACATGGGATCAGTAGGCCTACCTTACTAACACTTAGTGTCTTGTTAATTAATACATTGCGAAAAAATGCACTGCTACATTACTTGTGCCCCCTGAAATAAAGTGTTACCCATCAGATGCTATGAACGCACAAATGTGAAGTATGTGAGTGATAGTTTAGTATTAATGTGCAATACACCCTGACTGTGACCTCTCGCTGCAGGTGCGGGTGACCGTGCCATTTGTCCATGTTGACAA
The DNA here is from genome assembly GCA_026780845.1 of Petrocephalus sullivani. Lineage (NCBI taxonomy): Eukaryota > Metazoa > Chordata > Actinopteri > Osteoglossiformes > Mormyridae > Petrocephalus > Petrocephalus sullivani. Next base: position 16,073,744 of record JAODKM010000001.1, on the reverse strand, counting down.
GAGCTCAGGCTGAGGCAATCAATCATTTGTTTGCCTTTATTCATCGTGTAAGAAAAAATTTAGTTAAATTTGCCATTAAGGAACAGTCCGTACACGTCATGTGCTACCTTAAACTCGTAGATAAGGATCTTTGGCAAGTCCACAGATGTGACACATTTACATGCTTTTTAAATGACTCCTATGAAGGCTGTATCTGCACAATCCTGCCCCATTCTAAAGGCACTGTGGAAATAAACTCTCCTATCCACATATTTTTAAAACCGAGATAAAAAGGAGCAACTTTGCGGAATCCTGCACTTCGCCAGCATCCATTCTGCTGCCATTTTAACGGACAGTGAAGCAGACGCATAAGAAGGGCGGCGGAGCACTTTTAGATAAAAATACTGCGCTCAGCAGAGGGGTGGGCGGGGCCTTTACGGAGCACCCCGGGCGAGTTTGCGGGCCCATGTCAGTCTGCAGCTTCGCAGTGGGTGATAGATTTGACACGGGGGAGTCCAAAGCATCATTTATTATACCCCCCAGGGAGTGCACACTGAGATGTGCGCGTCAGTCCGTCCAAGCGGGCGTGGCGTGTGTCCCGAGGCCCAAGTCCCCTTCCAGAAGGTCGTCCTGCTGTGTGGAGGAAGCCCCCGGCTCTCCCGGAGACCCCTGTCCTCCTTCTGCTGTGTCCGTCTTCCCCGAGCTGCTGTCATCCGCATTCCCCAGTCGCTCCTGATTCTGTCAGGGTTACAGGCATGAGTATCGGCGAGTTTGCGTAAAGTACGATTCCTCCCTGGCTCCCCAGCTGGGCTGCATACACTCTGCACTGGATAAGCAGCGGGCCGAGTGGGTACCTCATATGCATGCGGGCTGGTCAGCAACCTGGCCAGGGGCCCGCACCACAGGGGCAGCGTGGTGGTCAGCGGCGGCCCCGAGTGGGTCAGCGCCGGCCGCAGGTATCTGTGCTGCTGTTAAGGTGTGTCACCAGGGGGCTGATGATGTCACAGGTCAGTCACCACGGCTCAAAACCAGGGTCAGTGTGTGTGCGCCTTAGCAGGCTAAGCATCTCTGTCTGGGGTGGGAAGGTGGCTGGTTCAAACCCAGCCTTGGCAGATGTGACTATTAAAGCTCTTACCCCCCGGCTCCAAGGGTACCACTGCAGGTGGCTGCCCTGCGCTGCCCTGCTTCTTCTCTCCCAGACAAGTCTGTGTGTCATGGGCAGCAAGATGGGGTAGGCAAAAAAGGGACCAATAACCTGTCATTATAACATATGGTATGCTAACCCTAGGAGTACTGGAGTATTATTACCCACAAATAGAGCACTAGCAGGTATTCAGCAAAGATCCCATTGTCACCAGCTATTTCTACTGAATACTGCTATCTGTTAACTTGACTTTTTACTGTGTTAAAACGGCAAATGCACTCGGCACAGGGAATGTCCGGCCCGCCTGCCAAATGGCTAGCCGGGGCCCAAGCGCAGCATCGATGCGAATCGTGTTCATCTCAGCTAATTCTGCTGAAGAAGGGATTATGTAACCCGTGATTATGGTATAATCTCCCGTGGAAGTACCGTTCCCTGTGATCTCCTTGACTGTTCATCAAACATATCAAAGAGGGATGTGAACATGAATCAGCTCAGTAAGACGCAGAAAGCAACACTTATTGTCCTGGGAAAGAATCCCAGATGCGGTGGCTGGGAAACTGACTCATTCGCCAAATGCTCAGGCATCAAGGGCCGTGCTGTCTAAGGTAATGTGTGACGGCACAAACGGAGACACTGAAAAACAAGGAATTCTAGTTAGACAACAGCTTTGATGAAAGACACGGGGCAGGAATACTACACAGGAGAGCAATCTTTTGCTGCTCTGGGTATCAATAGCTAAGCACTGCTAACATTCGATCTACTACTGACCCAAAGAAAAAGACTTAGCTCTACTCAAACTTCCGTTAACCTGGCCGTTAACCAAAGCTAGCAGTGAGACAGGCATCATGACGGGCCAGGACCCCCCTCGCTTAGATCGACGCCTCGGCTACATTCTCAGCTCATATGCTTTGTATGTGACAAATCAGATTTTACTGATTAAGTCTGAGGCATTAAAATAAACTCTGAATGGAACAGAGTACTTATAGTTTTAATAAGAGATGGATTGTGGACCGATGGGAAAAGCGGGTGACGGGAACTGAACCGAAACCCAGGAGGAACAGAGTGTGTCTTTGTGCCAAAGATCTGCAGGGGGTCCAGCTTGGGGTGCCGTCGTGACCCTGTGCTCACCACACCATCAGAACACAACAAAACTTCTATGTCACAGATTTTTCCCTATGTCATATGACAACGTCATGCGGAAGCTCACAGATTTAAATCGCTAGTCTGTTTTTGTTCTGCCATTGTTTCCAATAAGAATAGAAAATATGCATTCGTGTGTCTCTTTAGTCATGTGTGGTTTTTCCCATTTTTCTGGGATGTGTTGGGCTTCGGACTCTGTACCCACTGTCTTTCTTTGCCAGGCAAAGGGGGACTTCATAGACCAATGTAAGAAATATCTAGCTAAAATACTAAAAACGAGCGCTAAAACATGCACTCAGTCAGCATATAATCATCAATAATAACAAAAAGACCCCCGACTAATAGAAACCTAACAGCACGCCTGCGCTATCTGCAGCGTATATTGCTTGAATTATTCGTATAACCATCCTATTTCAACATTACTCTGCTTGTCAAAACAGAATTGGGAGGGCAGGCAAAACGGTGCCCTACCCATCATGCTTTGCAAGTGATCCTCTGTGTGAAAAGTGCACCACCATGAATTGAATGAGCGTGTGCTGAATAGTGTAAGAGGCCCAGCTTGTATCTAAGCCACATCAACAGATGAGCGTGGAGGGAAGGAATGCAGGCTTTCAGGGAGCATGTGAGGACAAGAAGGACTTAAAGACTTCCAGACACTAAGGAAGGAATGCTTTTCGTACTCTGCTTTTGTTAGGAGGAAGGATCTGCCTCCCATGCAGGACTCTTTGTCCGATTGGCTAACGGCTGGTGCCGCTTCTCTTATTGGTTTAACTCTCTGTCTCATATCGATTCCCAGCCTAAGCTCTGTTTGCCATTGTGCTGGATGACGGTTATGGGAAGTCACTACCAGAGGCTAGAAAGCCGTCACCAAACATCAGAGACGGTGAACCCAACAACCAGGCTCTGAAGGAGGGCTGCTCTTGGCCAGAGCCGGCCCGGCAGAGGCGATCGCCTGGGCAACATCATCATCATCATCATCATCATTAGGGGGCACAAAAAATGGCAGTGAGAAAAAATGTGAAGAAATACCTCTGGTACCTTCTGTGAAGTTATTTACTAGTTCACTAGTAAATAGTTATCCAGATAGTAGCCAGATACCTTCTGGTCAGAGGTGTCAAGTTCAGGTCCAGAAAGTAAAAATCCATTCCAGGATTTTATTTCAACCAACTAGTTGAGCACTCTGTGACTGTGACTCTTTATGCACAACTGATTGGTTGAAACAAAATCCTGGAAATTGACACCTCTGCTTCTGGTACTGAAATGTTTTGCCCATCAGTGATCTTCTGCTCTGGGCGGAGGGGCACCAGAACACCCATGTCCCGTCCTGTGCCTAGAGCTCAGCCTCTGTGCTGATGGGGGATTCATTTGACTGCCCTGTGACCCAGTTTAAGGTCATTGCCGTGCATATCGGAATTCCTCTGGCTCTTAGTAGTTATTATGAAATTCCAGCATGAAGGTCCTGTCACAGCGCCACCAAAAACTCTGAGCATCTTGCCTTTTCTTTTTAGAAAATGTCCCCGCTCTGTGGTCAATGACATACATATCTATCAATAACCAAACAGGCATAATGCACAAGTATCTTCATCTAGATCTGGTCATTCAGTAAGATTCATTGCAATGCTGATCTGGTTTTTGTTGACTCTGTCTGCACAATACACCGTCTGTATAGTGCGTATATAGTGCCGTACAAACGTCTTGGATAAAGATCATGTTTAAGGCTATTTGTCTGGATAGTAAGTGTTATTCGGTCAGAAAAATACACAATTAATTAAGAGTGACACAAATAAACCGGAATTCCTCCTGTTCTCCGGAAAGTTACTGACATCTTGGATGGCTATATGAGCCTGGCTTGGGCCCCCAGAATCCTCCCAGCCATCCCATGTACAGCAGTCCCCCCGTATACCTCATTCTGGCATACGTCAAACTCCACTGTACGTTGCTTCTCTGTAGTAATTTAGATGATTCAAAGTAAATAATGAGCAGAATTTGCTTAAATTAACACGGTCCATTTATGTTGATATACACAGTAGCAGACTGGAGGAGCTTGATGAAACTTATGTAAATCACATAATTTATTCTGATGAAACAGTATGAAATATTTCTTGTGGTCACTTTTATTACAGTAGTTTCTGTTTTGTTTTTCTGACTACTAGGTGAACATTTCAAAGTGAACATTGACTTTTATAATAAATTAAAGGTATATTTACGTTAATGGAAATGACTACCTCCATAAATTACTCAGGCATTTTTAAGGCATTATTTTCGAGTTACATCAAAAATCAGCTTGCGATAGGGCTCTCAGAACCAATTAATGATGCAAGGCGGGGGTATGACTATTTGTTAAATTTCAACACCAGCTCACTTAATTAACTTAATTACTTAAAGAAATCAATGGGGTATTGAGCAGCCAAATAAGGTGGGGTAGTGGCTGTGTAAGACTGATACATAGACTGATACATATTTTCAGAGAGGTTTTGAAATTGCTTTGTTGACACACTTTGACTGGCATAACATCATAGTTTACACTAACCTTTAGGTAAATAAAACATTTTCTGACTGTATGTACAGTATGCCCCTTCAGTAAATCACTGTGCTGGGTTTGAGTCTCTGTATACAGTGTCTGAATCCTGAAAGTTTATGCTGGGAAGCACAAACTATGACCACAGTTTCGACAGTAAGATAAATTGGGGTTGTTTTCCACAGAAAAGCAAACAGTTCGGTTTTGAGAAATCAGAAATGAACAGTTCCAACAGTAGAGTTAATCTGGCTTAGGTTACTTAGCAAAGTGCATAGGTCGGTCTCTCTGAGAGTAGAGGGCGGGTCTGTCACTGTACCCGGTACACGTCATGCCTCCGCTGTCAGTGGGTGGAGCCCCTGTTTTCGGGGAATACCTGAAGGATACTTGTTGTCCAGGGCTTTCCATAACTGCCACATCAAGGGGCCCCGGGGCCGCGGGGCCGCCGCAGGGGAGCCCTCCGCTGTCGCCTGAGAAGCATGGGAGAGCCAGCGTTAGCAACAGCAGAACAAAGAGCGGCCTGCAGCGTGCAGCGCCCCCGGGGGCCGGGGCCGGCTGTGGGCCGCAATCCGGGTGAGTGCAGGATATCCGGTGACCCTCGCGAGGAGATACCAGGGGCCTCTTAATGGGAGGGCGGCTACGGTTACAGGCGGGTCGGGAGCCAAACAGGATGGCGACTGAGAAAACGGCCCCAGCAAAGCCCAGAGGAGGCGCCGGTTACACGCCCCATTTCCATGTGAAAAGCCTGACGCCGGCCCTTTGAAGGATTAAGGCCCGACCCGAGAAGGCGCAACGCGGCTGGAGCTATCCCTGGATTCAGGAGTAACTGAGAGGAAATCAGCCCTCACCAGGACCAGTCCGAGAGGTTCCCTCATGCAAAGACAACGGAGATGAGAGGATGGCTCATCCCGGCGCCATGACTGACGTTACATAAAATGCTGTAGTGTCACCCAGACCTGGGAGCAAGAAGCGGGCGGTACCCAGACCAGGGAGCAAAGCGAGGGGTGCATGACAGCCCGAGCTGCACCTGACCGTGAGCAAAAACACCTCAGCGACACGTTACCTGGCTGCAGGGTACCTCCCCGGGGCTCTCCTCAGGGTCCACTCCCACCCTGCCAAGAAAAGGAGGGAGGGGATGAGTGCTTCAGACACGGGGGGTGGGGGGGATGCGGGGCTGTAATCACCGGAAGCGAGAGGGGTGCACGGCAGTGCGTGTACCCTCAGCGGTCACGTGTTTCCCAATCAGTGAGCGGAAGTGCGGCCGCCCACGTTATCTGAGAGGTGGCAGCTGCAGCTCCTTCATAATAACAATAATAATAATAATCAATCATCATCATCATCATCATCATCATTTCTGACCCACGAGGAACAGACACCTTCCTCCATGTGACACTTCACTGAAATATGACCATTCTCTACAACGCCCTGGTGAAATGCATTGTTCCCTGCTTCAGTGAAAGGCGCCGCACCCCGCCACACTTTCTCTGCAAATGCTCAGTGAGACGAGCTGTTCCCTGCAACGCTTCAGAAAAATGCGGTTTCCCGGTGATGCCTGTGAAATGCACCTTTTCTTATGAACCAGCACGGTAAACAACCCGCAGGCCAGGCTGTCCTTACACTCGTTACCACTTACTCGCAATTCAGTTCCACCTCACGGACTGTCGAGTGTGGGCGAGTCGAAGACACAAGCGCATCGAGAAAATGAACGACAATCATTCAAGAAGTCAGTAATGATGGCACACGGCTTTCTGCGTGAAAACCATTCGAACCCTAATACCTTCAAGCTGGTGCCACACACAGAGCTCAGTCCATCTTCCTGAGCCTTGATGCCATCTGAAAACACCATCCACAAAAAGCCACTTCCCACCGTGAACTAGTTGCTCACCGTTCTTATCATATGTTGCCCATCATTCTTCTCCATAACAAATAACCGCCAGTAAGAGTGCTTTTCAAGCAGAACACATGGCAGTCCACAAAAGGCCATTTTCAAAGTGATACATGGGACGTCAAAATGTCAGTGTCATAGAAGACTTAATGTAATTTTTCCCTGTAAGCTGTTATATCAGCTTGGACCCAGTGAGAGGTTAACTTCCACATGTCTGGGAATCGATTCCAGAAACCAATCATAAATGCTTTGATCCATCAAAGGGAACCTTCTAACAAATGAAGGCCCCGGATATATGATACACTCCCATATATATCACACAAAAAGGTTATATTTTTGGAAAATCTGTGTAAATGCTGACACCTGATAACTCCCAGAGGTCCGTGGGTGTGACTGTCATTACAAACTGGCCTTAAAGTCATCGCTGATATCCATGGTCTGTCTGGGAAGTGTCCTAAATCACTCACAGCCTGTACAGCTGAGGAAAGGCACTGAACATGCAGTGTGGAGCTGGCGGCCGGCCACCCAGGAAATGTCCCCTCGGGTAGGAGAGTGGCTCTTCATTAAGGCAGAGAGCTTTCATTAACTTTATAAGCTGGGTCAGTGGAAGGCACCTTTAATCATACAAACATAACGAGACGGGGCCAATAGGGCGCTGTGATGTGGGGTTTTGAATATGTCAGCTGTTTACTGCTGGCAAGCAGACCCCATGAATGCCTTAAACCAGGAGACTTCAAGGGCACAGAGCTCTGTGAGGCATACTCCCTGACACAGAGGGTAGGTGTTCCTCTCAGTGCCTGGGATGTTCTCCTGGTATAGCGTGAGAAACATCAGGAAGATGACCTTGGGGAGCTGGGATCCAGTCAGTTATGCGCTGTTTGTTTTTGTTTGCGAGCGGCCTTACTGTGTGGAACAGTCTCTCCATTTATAAACAACCAGATGGACGAGAGCAGGGGGGCCACGGGCAGGAAAGGGGAGCCCGCTTGGGGAGGGGGCCATGAGGACAGACTGCCGATCCGCCCGCTTCATGACTTTTACACAGGAAATGTCACGTAAGGACATCATGATAACACAGGCACTTGCAGAGTGAAACCCCACATCTGAAGCTCTTGATTAAAATGCATTAAAATGCAAAGGAGGGTGTTTGGGTTCTGGTGCAGGAGGGCATAGGGAAGTCAGCATCAGCCGCGCTCTGCAGAGGCACAGCACCACCAGAAGACGGGAGCGTGGGGTCTACGTTTCCCAGGAGCACTGCCCGATTCCTGGAAATGCCTCGGACGGAGGAGGGGTCACGTTATCACGTTATCACAAGGGTTTCCTGTTATTAATTTTACTCTGTCAACAAACAGTTTACAAACTGGGGACCCGGATTAACGACACATATCAAGAAGTCGTTTAATGGCCTGGGGGACCGATTTTCAAACATTATTCTTTCCCAGTCACACCGAGAGGCCACACCGGGTTTGGCCACGGTCCGGACAGAATCCTCTAGAAAGCAGCTTTCCTTTGTTGGTAGCATGGCCCTTTCCAGAACCAGGAGAATAAAAAGACCCGCCCTGGCTCTGTCAGTTCAGCACATACTCAACTCACTAATTTCATCTCCAACAGCTTTTCACGGTCAGTCGATTCTTCTCCGTGTTGGGATCCAGTTCACTGAGTGTGAATGGGGGAGTGGGGTGTCACCAAGAAAGCCCAGAGCATGCTGGGAGGCCGGCAGAGGGCGGTGTGCTTAAAGCCGCACACAGTCAAAACAGGACCCCTCCCTCTCTTAAGTGTTTATTGAGGGATCTTTTTTGTCAGATCCTGGATCCTGTTCGCTGAAACCAGCGTGCTTACACCAGTTCCGCAAACTTAGCTTGAAATTGCCAGCTTTTTAGACTTTATATTTGTGAAACATTAATAAGGCTAAAAAGATTAAAAGATTAAAAAGGTCCTCCAAGCTGAGAAGAATCCATCACTGTAACTGGATCTGAGGGCACGTGATGCTGCATTTGCCGTCACTGTTAGCAGAAATGCTGCCATCCCTGAGGTATGTATCTGATATGATCCTTTTTAAAATGAGCCCCCCCCCCCGCTTCAGGTCATATGCTGGCAGGCAAACCACACCCTGCCTCAGTCACATGTCTCAGGCATCACACATCATGCCTTATCTTTCCATAATGCACTCGTTGCACTCCCAACACACGCCATTACACTCCCATTATGTACCTACTGCGCTCCATAACGCTCCCATTTTGCGCCCATTAAGCTCCTGGTATGCTCCAAAAATGCTCCAGATATGTTCATGTGACGCTCACTTTATGCCCATTAGGCTCCCATGATGAACTGGTACACTCCCAATAAGCTCCCATTATGCCCCATTACAAGCCCATAACACTTCCATAATGTCCCTGTTGTGTTCATGCTACGCACATTACACGCCTGAAACGCCCCCCCCACACTCCCGTTACACTTACATTAAGCTCTTCATATGCCCCCCCCACTCACGTTACACTCACATTAAGCTCTTGTTATGCCCCCCCCACACTCATGTTACACATACATTATGCTCCCGTTACACCTACATAACACCCCTGTTACACCCCCTACACCCACGTTATACTTCCATTATGCTCCTGTTACACCCCGTACTCTCATGTTATACTTCCATTATGCTCCTGTTACACCCCCTACTCTCATGTTACACTTACATTATGTTCCTGTTACACTGCTGTTACACTGACGTTATGCTTGTAAACTTCTCCTCAGGCATCCATCACGGTGCACCTAAGCATGCCCCAAAATCCCAGCAAAAATCCCAGCATTTCTGCCATAATGAAGTGACAGCCAGCGCAGCGCAGAGTGCATCGATTTCCCCTGTGTGCTGGTGTCCAGCTGCTCATAAAACCACCAACACGGAAGTGACACTTTAACTACCAGAGCAAACAGCAGAGAAGCTCTACCGCGCCATGCGACAGTCTGGGTTCAGATCCTCCCCCCAGGAATGAGCGTGGACCCTCTACCGGGGTACCGGGTTAGCAAAGCGCTATAGAGCCATGACCCCTGCCTACAGGGGCCCACGTGATCTCTGGCTCCATCCCCTCGGCTGCCCGGCGCTTGATGTTGCCCAGGCCGAGCTGGCGAATCTCCACAGCTCTGGATTTGCCCCGTGCCTATTAAACTGATCTGTGTGCATAAATGTCATAAAAGTTGCCTGCGCATTGTGAATCACAGTAGCATTGGGGCATTCTCCTAGTGGCTTGCAGAGGCTGCTGCCTGCATCTGGAACATACTAACTGTCATTCTTCATATGGTCCATCTCTTGGAGAAACTCGCGGCTGCAGTCAGGGGCAGCATGTGAATCTCAGCATCCCTGTACTCTACAGGGCCGATCCAGCACTTTGGAACACCAGGCTCAGCTGGGCTTGGCAATCGGGCAGCCACTCCCGCTAACAGCACTCGCACCCCAAAATTCACACTCGGCTTTGAAGCCAGACACAGCCTAATAGAGTTGATCATGGAGCTGCACCGGCCTCCACCAGCAGGGGGCTCATATGGTGCTACCTACCGGATGTCTAGCCAGCCTAGCATAGGCACGGTGGTGCTACCCAGCACCCACACAGTGACCAGGACCACCAGCAGCGTGGTGCTGAGTATGGCCCGCCGGGCCTCCGTGGACGTGTCCTGAGCTGCCAGAGCAAACGCCACAGCTCCGCGCAGACCTGCAAAACATGGGCATATCATATCAGAGGCTAGCCTCTAGGGCGGCGATGGGGAGCATCCCTCGATCAGCTGTTCTGCTGATTCCCCCCCCCCCCCAACATTTACACCCTTTGCTATGACGCCCCAGTCTCCTCAAGGCCTGAGACACACGCAGTGCTTCAGCGTTCTTTCCCCAGTTGCTCCCCAGAGAGTAGCATGTAGTAATTCTGAAAGCAGCTCTGGCTCCCCTCACCCAATTTATTGACGAGTTAGATAATCAGCAAACCGCATTTTAATTAAACTTCATCACAGCGGATTTGCACGTCCGTCACCGGAGAATCGTGCACGATGAGGGTGTATGTGAGCGGGGAGGCCCCCGGCGGGTGTCGTACCTGAGAACATCATCATGTGCTGGATATTTCCGGGAATCCGCTGGCACCGGCCCAGGTTGAGCAGGAAGGACAGGGGGTAGATGTTACAGGCCCTCGCCAGCGCGATGGACAGCTGGGGACGGGACTCAAGGCAACATAAGCCAGTGAGCTTCTGTTCTGGGTCAAAGCTGTCAGCCTCAGCGATACACGGAGGCACGCGCAACGTCAGGTCCCTGGAGATTATGCCGAGGAGATCTACCTGGGATCCACTTTAGGGATCTACCTTTACGCCTCTTCGCTATATTGTGGTGTAATGCCACTCGCTGGGTTTGGCCTAGAACCAGAAACTGCACGTTCTCCCTGTGCCCTGACGGTTTCTTATCGATTCTCCAGTTTCCTCCCCCAGCCCAATGACACGCAGTCAGGTTAACTGGTGTTGCTAAACTGCCCCCCCCCACAGCCTCATGGGACAAGCTCCAGGTAAAGCAACTGGAAGATGGATAATTGCATATTAAAAATTACATTAAAACGTAAAACTGAATGTGGGCCTCTCATATCAATAAAATAAGGCAAACGAGGCTGCACCCTTCTGGAAGGTGCCACGGTGAAGGATACAAAGGCCCCGACGATGAAGAGCGGCCGGAAGACGTGCGTCTGGAAGGTGAACACGGCCAGGCCGATGTAGCAGAAGGTGAAGTTCTCGCTCAGAAAGTTCAGGAACTCAAACAGCTGGGGGCGGAGCAGGGGAGATGGCAGACAGGCACAGCCCGATAATGAGGATTATGGCATTTGAACATATATTTGTAATGCTACACATTTAATGAGATCAGCATTGAAGGTTATTTCCTGTCGTTGTTACAAAGCACCTCCACAGTCTCCTGCTCTGAGCTGTCTGTTTTAGGGGTTCCAGAGCCTCCAAACCCCTGACCTGCAAACCTCATGCGCGTAAAGGGCCAGTACACCCCAAAACAAAACTCCACATACCAATCATATCGTCGCGCAGAAGATATTGCCAGGGCACTCTTAATCATATCTTGTTCACAGTGATACGATTGGTGTGAAAATGAAAATAGTTCCTACATTAAACTGCTCACTATAATTCACTATAAAGTGAGTAGTGTGGATTATCTTGAGTAACAGGATCATATCTGATAAGCAGAGGCAGACATTTCAGGTCCAGGAAGCAAAAATCCAGACCAGGATTTTGTTTCAACGTACTAGTTGCATATAAAGAATCCCTGTCACATAGTACTCACCTGGTTGGTTGAAACAAAATCCTGGTTGGGATTTTTACTTTCTGGACCTGAAATGGCTGCCTCCGCTGATACACTTGAAACACTTGAATTTTTCAAAAGTATTTTTTGGTGCTTCAAACATCACAGAAAGAACGCCATTTAGTCCCGTAATATTCCAGGGATGCCCAAAATTTCTAGGGCCGCTATCTCCAAAACTAGGCAACTCCATCCTGGATGGATGGACAAAGCAGCCAATCAGGCAGACATATGGAGACCAAGTGCACTGAATCTGCTTTCCGGTGACATCACTTCTGTAGACTGATCCCTTGGGTTTGTCAGATCACTGTGAGCCATGAGTGTTTTTCTGGAGCCAGATAGTGGATCTCTCCTTTTCTTAGACCTGCTAATCTCTCCATCAGTGAAATACCACAGACCCTAACTTTCAGGAAAATTCATTCATTCAGTAATAATATGACCATGTACAACAAATATGTCAACATCGCTGAAGTCTGTGGGCCTTATTAGCTATGGTTTGAAGGGTCCTCAAGTGCCTGGTTTCTCAAACTATGGGCCGCGGACCAGCGCCGGTCCGTGGCAAGGTCACTGCCGGTCCGTGGCAGCCAGTCTGCTGTTGCTTAAAACTTTGTCACATTAGATTACCATAACAACTACTTAGATCCCTTCTCTTCTAACGTATCGTGAAGATCACACGGGTCACCACACAGAAAACACGAATGTATAGTGAGATAATGCAAAGCGCGTGCGTTGGGGGTGTAGGCCTATGCAGGGCTTAGCAGCTCCAAAGCCTGACATAACTGGGCCCCAGGACAAAGAAGTCTGAGAAACACTCCCCTAATGCATCTCTCTGCATTTTTCTGAGCCTTCGGTTCTCCAAAGTAATTTCATCAGTTTATCTCTTCTAGGAGTTACAGAACAATCCATTAAGAGCAAACAATATTCATGTCAAGAAAATAATCATGAACTCCAGTACTGGGGAGGAATGATGGCTAGGCTCCCTGAACACTGGCACTGGCACTGCAGGACGAGCAGGCAAAGGCCCTGAGCACCGCACAGAGAGACAGAGGCACTGGATGCGGGCGCTGAACGCTTGGCTCCAAATCGGCCAATGCCCAACAGCTAATTTGTCCCGGTTCCTGGTGGCTCCCTGAGCAGCAACGGCTCAGAGCTCTTCTGCATCTTAATTGTGGTGTTACTGCTCAGCTTATTTTCCATACAGAAGAACATAACAAACACACAACTACATCGCAGCACCACAGTCACACACTGCGATGGTGTGGCCTGGGAGGGGGGAACAGGGACACACCGGTGAACACTGCATGTGTGGCTTGCACCGGGTGTGTGTGTGGAAAGTGTGTGTTTGTGGCCTGCAGTGTGTGTGGCGTGTGGGTGGTGTATGTGGGTGGAAAGTGCGTGTGATTTGTGGTGTGTGTGACATACAGCGAATGCGTTGACCTGCACTGTGTGCATGTGGCCTGCAGTGCATGTGGTGTGTGTGTGGCTTGCAGTGTGTGGACTGCAGTGCGTATGTGTAGCTAGCAGTGTGTGTAGCTTGCTGTGCGTGGCCTGCAGTGTGTGTGGCTTGCAGTGTGTGGCATGCAGTGTGTATGTGTAGCTTGCAGTGTGTGTGGCTTGCAGTGTGTGGCCTGCAGTGTGTATGTGTAGCTTGCAGTGTGTGTGGCGTGTTGGACGTGTGCGTGGTGTGTGTGTGTGTCAGCTCTCACCTGCGTGGTGCGGACTTTGGCCTCAGAGGACAGGTTGTGGACGGTGTAGCGTGCCTGTGTGATGCCGCAGAACAGCACTGCCACAATGCCTGCGGAGATGGGGGAGCAGCATTTAATGCGATGCAGGGAGGAGTGGCTGCATCCGGGCTGCACTCGGGGCCACATTGAGGTGAGGGCCAGGGCCCACAGCTCCGATTGCCAGCCTCTGCTCTATTAACGGGCTGCAGGCTCTACAGTGCAGGATGATCCTGCTCTACAGGATGAAGCCGCCACAGAAGACAAGGCGAAGTTTCCACGCGCCAGCCACATGGAGATGGTGCGAGGCGGAGATGGAGGTTGACTTGGAGGTTACTCACAGGAAACACAGTGAGGACAAAGTGCTGGGATATAACAAAGTTCAATTTAATGAAATCGGGCTAGGGCTAGGGCTGGGCGATATGGCAAAAATTTATATTGCGATATATTTCTTAATTATGGTCGATACGATATAATTCCGATATCGATATGGAC
>JAODKM010000001.1:16032793-16057339 GCA_026780845.1 Petrocephalus sullivani | reverse complement strand
AATGTATATCGAAATATCGGAAATGTGCTTAAACATCGTATCACCGTTATTGAAAAAAATTCTATCGCGATATATATATATATATATAGATACATATATCGAATTATTGTCCAGGCCTAGCTAGGGCCCAAAAGTGGTTTTGTGAAGAAAACCAAGAGCCTCTGAACTTATTAAACCCTGAACCTGCACAGATCATACTCTCATAATCTCATGAAGACAAAGTGATTAATGCCACAGAAAATGCATGCTCTCTCCTGAGAGCAAACAACAGGCACTGAGGGCATCTATGACGGCAGAGGTGTGCCGAGAAACTCATTAAAAAAGCCGCCCACCTGACCCATGACGTCGGGCCCTAATTCATCTGAAAGGCCTGCTTAGCTAAAGCCCTGTGCCGGATATTAAGCAGGCCCAGGTGCTCGTGGTTCAGCTCCAACGTCTGCTTTCCTGCACATGTCTCACAGTGAATTTACACACAGACGGCAGCTTCCAGCTGGGTGCCGGGTCAAACTAGGTCCCAGGAAAGTGTCCCAGCTTCCCAGCTACATTGGATGGGTTTCGGCCTGTATCCAGGGCTTCTGCACGCTGGTTGGGGTAAGGTTGAAACTGCTATTGGATATTAGGGATTCATTTGGGTTCATCTGTGCCCCATTTTGTGTCCCAACTCAGTTTTAATTCGGACCCCATTCCACACCTGTCTGTGGGCCTCAGTGGGGAATATTCCAGCTGAGTGATCATTAGTTCTCTGGGGGGCACCATGTTGGAGCGAGGGGCACCATTCACTGTGAGCGTGGTACACTGAGGCCTGACGATGGTGCCCCAGGGTCCTATAAGCCGCCCCTCCCGGGTCACTTACCACTGAGACCGCAGGCCTCTGCCGACAGGAAGGAGCTCCAGGAGAGCAGGAAGAACAGCCCTGTTTCCAGCAGGGGGAGCTCTCTCAGCTGAGTGAACTTGGTCATGTACTGCCCATGGCTGGGTCAAGGAAACCAGTCAGAGCCAGTTACCTAGATAGGCAGTGTGCTTGTGTCCAGCTAATTTACTGATAGCTATATTTACTGAAAATGGAAAAATACAGCAGGAGAATGTTGTCCTGGCTGGGGGCTGGACCCGAATTCTGTCCCTGACCCCAAGTGGGACCAAGCTCACGCCCTCCATGCGTGTCTCGCGCTGCCGCCATGGTGATGTGGAGCTGTCCAAGGACTGTGACACAACGCATTCTGGGTAATTACACACAATGCCTGCGTGCTAAGCGAGCCAGCAAAAATGCAGCTGGGGAACCTTGGGTAAACAGACAGTGCCTGTGCTTGGTGGCTTTGTTATTACCCACAGGTTATTTTTTGCGAGGTGTTATCCTCACAAAACAAGGAGGAGGAGAGTCCACTGAGAAATGGTACAATGGCAGACAGGCATGGCCTTTCTCCTCCATACTTCATTTCTGCTCCTGAGAAACTAGTCAGTCCAGCCCAGTGAGACATGAGCAATGGACATGGTGGGAGACATGAGTGTGACATGCTGGAATCCCTGAATCTGGAGAAGGGGACCAATCTCTATTTACATCCCATCTGTGCTCAGCCTCTGCGACTGCACCCAATTAGCAGCGAGACGAGAGACAAACAGAAATCACACAGCTGCTCAGAACGTCGTCGTCGTCAGCCGGAGTCTGATTGACGATCTCCTCGTGCAAATGCGGTTCCCAAGGATGGCGAGGCCCCTCTGCGTCTGTACTGATTAAAGGTAGCGCTGTCTGAGCCTCAAGAAGGATATCAGGGCTGTGATGGCGGTGTACACCAGACCCATGGCAAAGGAGCCGGCGAACACCCCCACAAAGTGCCCGGCGGAGAGGAAGAAAGCGCCGGTGTCGAAGGCCGACCCCCCCATGTTGTAGATTGATATGGTGCTGAAAGGGAGAAGGGACATTAGGTCTAAAACAATGTGATATTTAGGGTGATATTACAGGCCAGATAAACGGCAATTGCTGTGGCTGTCTCTCTTGCTGGGGGGTCCACTGGGAGATGGAAAGGAAGGAAAACAGGAAGATGACATGCTGTTTAGTCAAAGCGGGCACAGGTGGCAGGAAGTAACCTTATGCGCTGCTTAGTCCAAGTGATCAGCAGGTTACAGGAAGTGACATCACACATGGCTTAGTCCAGCGGGTCACAGGTGACAAAAAGTGAGTGCTGCATAGTACTCACTATGTCAGCACGATGGCTACGGCGTCGTTAAGCACGCTCTCGCCAAACAGCAGTATGTAGAGGTCGGAGTCCACACGCAGCTCCGTGAAGATGGCCAGCACTGTCACTTTAATAGATGCAAAGAGAGACGGAGGTGTGGTGAGATGTGCTGCAAATACATACCACACATACATACGCACACAGAAAACACCCATAAGAAGCATGTAAAGAACAAAGCAATCCATGCCTACCACTTAAAGTCTGTACGATGCGCAGGCCCACAGTGCATGACTGCTGGGCCTCCGTGATATACAGACCTCCTATCAGGGCCCTCTCCTGGCCCCAACTCCCACATCCCGGGCCTGGGACCAATTCAGGGTGGCGTTGATGGGGTATCTGTGGTTCCTACTGCAGAAAGCCCCTTTATCGTCTCTCTCCACCATATGCAGGTTCACTTTTTCCAAGCGGGACATTTAGCAGGCACCCCCCGGGTATCTAGTGTCCGCTGTGCGGTCGAGGCCACCAGTGGGCGCGGCTAACATGCTTGATCTGGTGGGCTTATGTGGTAATAAGAGCAGGAAGGCTCTGGTGGCTGCTGGCTGAGGGTCTGGCAGGGTGTTACCGAATGCTGAGCACGCAGACGGCTGCTACACCTGCCCCTGGGGGTGTCCCCTCACACACTGATTAGGATTCTGTTTACACCCCCCAAAGGTGCTGATTCTCAGCCACCTCCTCACTGTGTGGCCCTGGGGGGAAGCCCAATGCAGCCGTCCCCCCCCTGCCCTCCACTCACACACCTATACCATCCACAGGCAGCGTGATTAATAAATAAACCCTGACCCCACCTCCACCACTCAACTGAAACTGAAAGTGTGACTTTCCGCAAATGACATATGTGAGATACATACCCGGCCAGCTGAGGCCTTAATGCTGCTGTCCTGATTCCCGCACTGAGGTTCCCAGTCTGGTCTGCCAGTGGGAGAGGCTGAGGGCCAGGTGATTGTCTGTGGTGCTGTTACCGCCAGCCCTGACTGAGGCTGACCACTAATCCCAGCCGGTGTCTGAGCACGGCTTTCAGCACCGAGGATCCGAAACAGCGGAAGCGCTCAGATTCCTGAGTGCCCCCACCATACTGGATTTCATGGCCACGTCTCCCACATGTAGGGAACACTCCGGAAACTCTACAGGGAAACCTTACCAATGAAAACCTGATCTGGACTTAGAACAGAGCCATGAGAACTGTGTGACCCCCCAACCCCGACCACTAGCACATTACCCACACCTGCACAGCCCACCTGCTCCCCCCAGACCACCTCAGGGGGAGATGCTGATTTTGCCGAAAAGGCTGACAATCGCTGCTTTGATTAGTTTCACTAATAGTTGAGTGTTTATTAAGTGTCACTGGGAATCATTTGTTATAACAAGAGGCCGCATGTCTGCGGTTTGGCTAATTAATGCGTCATGTGCAGACGGCCGCACCAGGCAGAGGGACCCCCCCCGCATCTGATCATGCTTCGAGATTGCATCCCGCCTCCCCCACCCCACGCCCATCATGCATGACTGACACACCGGCAGAGAGGACCCGGGAGGGACACCTCAGCACCCTCCAGTGATGTATCTAACGAAACAGCAGCACGGTGCTAGAAACGGAGCTTGTGCATGAGAGTTTCCCAAATCCCGATCAAACCATCTAACCTGAGCACTATTTGGTTTTTTGAGACATGCCATTGGCATTACTTATGTAGCAGCATGGCCATACCGACGCTGCGTAACACACGGCTGTGCGGGCAGGAGGGGGTCACCTGGGACACTCTGTCAGCTGCAGATTACCTGTGAAATTACCCCCCAACCAAGGCAGGTTATATAACACAGAGCGGGGGGTGTAATAAGCAGTGAGGCTGAGCGTATACGAGCGCTGTAGGCCAGGCTGCGATTGGAATGGGGGGTGTGCCTTCCCCACGTACCTGGGTCAGTGGCTGACATCAGTGAGCCAAACAGCAGGCAGTCTCTGAGGCTGAAGTCACCTTCCCCGACCAGGCCCAGGCGCACCATCAGCTGCACAAAGCCGAGCATACAGAGCCTGGGAAAGGGGACAGTGTCAGCGCCATGGCGACGCGGGTGCCACAGCGGCGCGGGTGCCACGGCGACGCGTGTACCACGGCGATGCGGGTGCCACGGCGACGCGGGTGCCATGGCGATTGAGGGCGTTATGGAGACGGCGACAGCATTTTAGCTGCCTGCAGCAGGGAGGTCTCACCCATGCTCTGGCAGTGTGTGCCACACTGTTACACACCCATGGAACTCATTTCCTATTACCTTCTAGGCCTGTTAAATAATAGTAAAATGAAGTTATTAATTAGACTATTAACTAACACAAAATTAGATTAGGTGATATTTTTACAGAAGTGCTGTTTCACTACAAAGCACTCTGTCAGGCCCAAGTGAGCCAGGAGGTGCCTAACACCGGAGGGCCCAGACCGCTCCTCTGGCCACATCATCAGGTATTGCAACGTTGTTTTGTTTTTAGGTGTGACTGCATTTTTCCTGCCGCAGATTTTTTGGTCGACTTCGCTGCTGAAGTTTGTACGGCGCTCCAGGGCTTCGGGGAAATGTTGTTTCTGATTTCACGCTAGGGGGCGGGGCTGCCTGCTTTTTACAGGAAAGGGGTGGGGGCAGCATTTAAAGGCATTAAAGGGTGTTTATAGCCATCAGTAGCTGGTCTGTCAAGGAGAGATGGGGGAGACGCTAAAGGACATATTATGAGATGCATAATACTCCACTTCAGGCCTGGTTGGGAGTGATTTACACATTTTATGGGAGCGTTTGACCTCTCTGCCAGTATGCTTCCACTAAATCATCATTTTTACAGAAAAGTAGCAGGTCAAAGAAATTCATATCATTTTCCAAAGCAGAACTGCCAAATGCAAGGTCAGGTTCCTTCCTGTTATATTCCCAGAGAAATGCTGAATAAAATGTGTGTTTAGTTACTTCTGCATGAGGTTGGTGGGTGTTTCCAGCCCAGAGTTTGGCCGGTGTGGCGTACCAGCCGGCACAGGGAGTCAGCTGTCACCTTGAGAGGAAGCCCGGAGTGAAACATGCTGGTTAAAAGCGGTCAGTGCCGGGGAAGGGCTTACCGGCCCCAACCCTTAGGATCACACAGAGCAGAAACAAGGAAAAAGACTATGTTATCCTGAAGACACACACTGAGCTCAGCCTTATGCTGTTATCTAAACATCGTCGATCCCCTAGGACTGGACCATAGACTGCATGGTGTGTTTGTGGTAGACAGAGTTTCAGTGGATGACGATATTTTGGACAGGATCTGAAAGCTGAACTGTATGACTGGGGGTATAAATACTGACATGAAGATTGGTTTATATATATAGATCGGAGGGTGGGGGGGTGGGGGGGGGGTTGCCCGTGGTTAAACCAAAAAGACAGAAAGGTGACAGGTGGCTTTGAGGGACAGGTAACATCTGGATTCATCCACCGAGACATTGTGCACATCATTCCCACTGCTTCAGGCCAGAGGGCTTCTATTCTGCCAAATACCAAACCCAGACACTGTGGAAGGAGCAGGGTGCAGCATCTGCTCCTAATAACCAGCAAAAGACCACAATCCAGAATAAGCAACGAGGCAGAACCTCAAAGCGCAAAAACGCGATAAGAGGGGTGACACACAATCACTGATCAGACAGGAACCCCGCGGGAAGACGGACAATTTGAAATTAAATTTTAATCATAACTAGTTACAATTAAATTCCTGATATCAGAAATTGGAATTCTAACTAGTTTAAACTCCCACTGAAATAAATGAGGAAATTGCTTTGAATCTCATTAGCCAAAATAGAATGTCCGATATCAGGACTTAGTATTTTAACTAGTTAGACAAGAATTTGTGATATCAGGAATGCGCATTATAACTAGTGACAACTGAATTTCAGGTATCAAGAATTTGTATTCTAACTAGAATTGAATTTGTGATATTCTCTAAAAACAAATTAAAGCTAAAACGGCTCGCCATAGTATGCACCTTCATTTCCATTGCTTACCAACCACTTCAAGCGGTATGTTGATAAAATAACATTTATAACGTAATGAATTAGCTACTAACTACTGTAATTTTGTTTTATATGTGCTCAGCACTAACTGTTAAAGTTTATCATAATCATTAGTCATGATCGAAGGTAGCTTAGCCGGCTATCGAGGCTAACGTCCCCATTTCACTGATCAGTTTGTCAGTTACTATTAAGGCAGGGTAACGTTGCATACTAAGCTGTCCCGGTTATCACCGGGTTCATGGTTACAGTCAGCTGCACTGCCGCCGCGTTAATACACGTGGTTCCAAGTGAAATTACTACGAAATGTATAGCAAAATAGCTTAAATTATTTTGTGGTTCATTATTTGAATGATAATAATAATAATAATAATACCGAGTCGTGTAAAAATGTCCGTATTTTACGAGCACTTTTAAAGGGCTGCATTTGTGAGCAACGCTGGAATAAAAAAAGTTATTTTTCACATTATTTTGTCTTGATTTACTCAGAATATAACTGGAACAAACTATAAACTTCTGTTTTGTCCATACTGACCTATATTTCAATATATTTTTCTCCTTATTCGCCAAACTCGATCGATCCCACGCGTCGCCCCTAAAGTGCCAGGTGTGAACGGGGCATCACATAATGATAGTTCCTATAATGTTTGCTCAACTTAGCTTAACCGATCTCTCTAACTCTCCTTCCAGGAACGAAATTGGGGCGCGATGAATCATATGATCGGTCCCATTTGGCTTGACAAGGGCAAGAACATCACGGGATTTTTACCGCCATGTGTACTTGTCTTCTTAGTATTAGAACCGGTCTTCGGCAATAAAAGATTACGTAAATGGTAGCCGCGAACACAAGTACTGTCCGCATGCACGCATATTGCTATTCACCCAGCGTCGCAACTAACTCTCGACGGCTCTGCTTTAAGGTACGACAAATGTAACAAAGGCGATCAGCGCCCCCTAGTGGGGAAGTCACAGATCGCTAGGGGCCAAAACTACATACTTTCATAACTAGATGAAAGAGTGTGATTTAGCTGCCCCAAATACAACTGGTCTGTTTGATTGAGGCCGCATATATCCAGTGTCATTCTACAGCAATTAATTAAAAGTAATTGATAACACGGCAGTGCATTTCAAAGAAAAGAAATTCTCCAGCCCAATTGGTTTTCAAAATTAAAAACGGAGAGATAAGGAATAAGCATACTGTAGTTTGGAAACGAACGATCTCTCCGTAAGCTGTTGCTATGTTTCCACTTGCTGCTAAGGCCTCCTTCTACGCACTGCTCTTGCTCCAGTTCACGCGCGTATCCCCGAGATGCCTCCTTGCGCTGCCTTCTCGTCTTTCACACGTTGTAAAATGAAATAAAATGAAAGCATGCTGTGACTGGCAAAGTAACACGAGCGTTCTGCAAAACGGGACAGATTGAGCATCCGTATCCCGGGGGATCTGCGACATCCTGGTCATTGATGGCGCCCAGCGTCGCCGGTTTTCCCCATTCATATATAAGCGGGACTCACCCAATAATCCCGCAGCTGAGCAGAGTCCCGATGAAGGCAAAGGTCAAAACCGAGCCGATGTTCTTGAAAAACTGCCTCTGCGTCAGAAGAAACGGCGGCGAGTCAGCGAGTCACGGTGGGGGGGCAAAAACACAGCGTGGTGTTTCATATAAACAGGACTGACGCACCTGGTTTAAACTGTACGCTCCGTGGAAAATGATGGGGGGCAGCAGCAGGTTGAAGAAGATCTCGGGGTTGAAGGCCATCTGAGGACAGACAGGGTGACCAAAGTGCGATGCGAAACGTAAAGCCAGCTGCACTTTTAGGAACTTAAATACAGCGTGTACACTGAACACCGACACAATGCTCACCTAACCGTGAAGTTACTAGCATTAAAATGGGAGATTTGCACTGCTGTAATCTGTCGTGACAATAAAGTGTGTCTTTCTGCAAAGTCTGTAAATAATAGCAGTGATTTAACTTAGAATAATAAAGATGTTTCTTTTGAGGGTGAACTCTCCGTGCCTTTATAACACGGTCATTTGCCTGAACTACGTAGAGATTGCAGTCGTCAGCTGAATGACACTCGTTTCTGTGACTGACTGCTGATTCTCTCTGGATGCGTTTCAGGCTGTGCCCCGATGTCCCTCCTGGTCTCGCTGAATTTCTAATGCATTTTACATAACGTCGTTTCTGGCTCTGTGACGGAGCTCGACACCTTCCCGGGCTCTGCATAGCACACTAATTACTGTCAATCCCACATCAGCATCATTAACCCTCTGCTGGCACTCCAGCTGCTACCCGGGCCGGTTTCCATAGTAACCCTTCGGTAACAGCCTTTACTTGCTGGAAAAAAAACACTAAATGTGAAAAGATTCAGGCTGTGAGTTACATAAACATCCAGCTGTCGGAAAAACATCCCAACAAAACATCGCTTCTTCTCATGTACAAGCAATTTCCGAGATACCGAAAGGAAAATGGTAATTGACTCATTTAAATATGGTTTATTTCGTGAATACATCACATTCTGCCCGTGAAAAGCTAGCAGGAGAGCACAGATCCGTACGCGTACTTATTAACACACCTCACTGTCACTCGAGCTGGGGGATCCTAAGCATCTGTCGTATAGCACGATCTAAACAGGTTTCTCCCAATATAAACTTGCTCAAAAAGACACGAAAATCTGGATAGAAGCCATCACCTCCCAAATGTAGCACAACACCACACTTTAGTGGTTTAAAATGACTGTTTAGGGAAAAGTTGGTCGGCAGCCCAGAAGTGCATATAAAGCACCCCACGTCTGGTCTTTTATCTGAAAACACTAAAGGTCTCTGCTTTCACTCTGATAAAGCGATTATATTACCATGCCACTGATTCTCAGCAGCATTTTCTGCATCATTTTATATTTCAATGGACCCAACAAAACAAATATTTTTATCTCAAAAAGAAATGTAACAGAGTAGCCTATATCACCGTAGTTTTGTTCACATGATAGTCAAGCTGTTTATACAGTAAAACTGCCTCTTTAGTAGAGCAGCAAAGAATATAATCAGCCCACAGACGTTACAGTCCTGCCCCTCAATGAGGAACATCAAACAGATGCAGTAATTGCAGAGAAATCCCACTTTCCCTGCTTGGACCTATCTGTGTGAAAGCTTAATCACTCAAAGGCCATCTCTAAACTATCCTAGCGGGTCCTAGCTACCTGTGCGCTGATTGAGCCTTTTCATGCCATTTAGCTGCAAGACTTTTAGGGAGAAACAATGTGATTCTCAGAGATCTCAGCTGCTTTTATCAGGGCCCTCCAAGGGTAGCTAATGGACAGCACTTTCACTTTCACAGAAGAGTCCAGACAAAGTGACATCCACGCCAAAGTCTGAGACATACTGAACCTCAGTGCCGGTGTCAGGTGTAGCCTGCCTCGGCTGGAAGTGGACCAGGTTTAAAACTAACACAAGCTTGTGACTTTAACGCAAACAATGCAGTGTTCTTGTACACTCTTGGGCAAAATCCAGCTAAATAATGGACAAGTTAATGAGATAGGCCTATATTAACCTTGGGAAACATATTTGACCTTACCTTTTATTTCTGCCTTAACCCACTCATCAAAGTAAAGTAAAATGTTTTGCTTGACAGCCCAGAGTACCATATGCAACCCAAAAACAAAAGTAAAATCTTCACTTTGATGAGTGGGTTACATGTGAGGCAGAAGCACAAGGTATACGGTAAAATATGACCCTACAAAAAATAAATAAAAACATTGATGCCTTGAATAGCATTGATCTAGCATTATTAATATTTTGTCATTTTCCACCAATACATGAGGTCTGTGTTGAAATACACACAATGCAGTTCTTTTCTTGAAATGTAGCATTAAATGCCTGCCTACATTGGTATAGGGGAGAAGCTGTTTATACTGTGCATTTAGCAAGCCATAATCACCTCCTTGTGTACAGAAAAAGGGTTCACAAAACGAAAACTTAGAAGTGACATTTTATTTTGACTACTGTAAACCAGTGTGATTAAGGTGCCAACTCAATTATATTCATGCATAAATGCTGTAAATAAAATGCAACAAACAGAATACATTTAAACTCATGCATTTGGTATAGCTAGGTGCTGGTATAGCATTGGGTACAGCTAGATGCTGGTATAGCATTGGGTACAGCTAGATGCTGAAAAGCAGCTTGGCTGTCCATGCCGCGGCGCTGAGACACGCAGATGTTGATGTGTGCGTGACAGTGACATGCAGGAAGTGTGTCGCCCGTTAAGCGGCGGCTTGTCACTTCCGCGGACCGTTTAACCCTCTACTTCGTAAATGTGATGTCGCTGCCACAGGGGCGGATCTATGGGACCAGGCCCACCCAGATTGACAGCTGGGGCCACCCATTCAGAGTAATTAAAATAAATATTTATTATTTTTAATAATATTTTTAAAAAATGTATTTGAATTCTCAGTAATTACATTGAATGTTTTGTCTTGGGAATTATCAGAATTATGTAGGTGTATATAATTATTATTATTATTAATAACTCTATACGAACTTGGCGCTACTCGTAGGTAGGACACCAGTCGTGCCTTTATTATTGTTGTCACCATATTACAAATATCTGTTTCAGAAGCAGTGATGAGCTTCACTCAGGCCCACCCAGATCTAATCCAGGCCCACCAATTGGCCCACACCTGAGTATTATTCATCTGCACCGCATGCACCCCAGTCATGGTAAGAAAACAGATTAAATGTAAGGAAAACACCCAGAGTTTTCTAGGTAGGTGACAAATCATCGTCGCTTTACCTTATGGAGGACAGAGTTCCCAGGCACGGCTTGGGGGTTTGGTGTGACTTCTCCCAGGTAATAGTACTCGTGAATGTGGTTGGTGATGTTCACCAAAAGGGAGTGGGGTGTTGTGTTCAGATTTACGCACTCATGCATCTCCCCGGTGCCCCTCTTCCACGGGGTGGCTGCCAGCTTCAGAATTAATCCCAGAATAAAACCTATGTGTTAAAATAAAACCTTAAAAAGCATTTCCAGGAGGTTAAAATGTATGTCAGTCAGCAGGAAGGCATCACACAATGGGACAGCATAACTTCTGCCTTTCAAATCAGGGCAGGTTTTTCGGGTATTTTTTCAGAGTGCTTATTTGAAACAGATTATTTTAATTAGACGCAATATTAAAGTGGTCAAATAAACCTAAAAAAACATGCCCTTAGAAGCTTAGAAGCAGCAGACTTAGGCTATTTAATAGCTATATAGTTACACAGCAGGGTCACCAGAGGTGCGGGCGGGTTTGTTGTCTCTGGAGCCCCAGCTCAAAAAAATCACGTGAACAAGCTGCTTCGGCATCTCCTAAATAAGGAACGCGGGTATTTAATATTTGGTGAACTAACTATTTGTAGTCAACGGGGGTATACGAGTCATACGAGGTTTAAGTTCTGGTAGACTCTGCTAGCCAGTCGGACATTATAGCCATTTTATAATAATAATTATTATTATTATTATTATTATGGAAGGGCTGTGCTCAGTGGTACAACCATTTGGTCACAGTCCACGAATGCAGCGTGATAATCACCTGCGAGCGGCAAAGGAAGCCCTTTACGGAGGCCAGTGTGCTGGCTCTCTGGCTGCCGCAGCCTCCCCATCTCATACGCTACACGGGAACTGTGTGCAAGCGGGTGGGGGGCAGACAGCGAAGCAGGAAGCGTGTTTAGAGCAGGAAATGTAGCCTTCAGGCTAAAACGCAGCATTACCTAAGTCTACATGAACGCTGTTTAATGAGGCGGAGAAACTATTACTGGGCCATTTGGGTTATACTGCCCAGCCTAGGATCCAGAAAGCAATAATACCTTACACTGTAAAAGGCCTTAAATAAAATATATACATCCATGACTTATGAAACCCATTGATAGATGCTTCGTTTTATTTCATACGCCCTGTACTGCTATCAGCAGAATGCCAGACTGATTACTTGCCACAAGTCGCATTTGTTTTATGACTTTATTTAAAGCTCAGCATTTTTTCCCCTTCACATTATTCGCTATGTTAATAACTTTAATAACGCGCTGGAGAAGGACCTGGTGAAAACGAGCCACCGGGCGCCTTACCATAGAGCATAGCCGCTCCGGTTTCGTGTAGAAATCTCACTTGGCGTTTTCTAAGCACCCACATGGTTAAAATGGTGAGGATCAGTATGGCAACGAGCAGGAGCAGCTCGGTGCTTTCCCTGCGGTGCCTCTCCAGACCCGTGGGCATCTTGCGTCCAGCTGAACTCTACACAGACGGAGCAGGACAGGTGCAGGCTTATCCCCGCACAGCGCTGGGTGACAGCTCTTCCGTGTACCGGGTGCATTCATTTGAATGCCACAGGAGCTGAATCCGAGCGAAAAGCTGCAAAGACTTTCGGGAGATCAGTGCATCGCAACTTCCTCAGTATGTTCGCTTTTACTCGCAGCGCTGAGCCGTCGTGTGTCCGCCGTCTGCAGGCTGCCGTTATTCAGCACCGCAGCGGGACTCCCCCCAAGAACGGGACGATCGCGTGAAGCTAGTGAATACGACTGTTTTTATATGTGCTTTCTAAATAAATCAGACTTTGAGTTTGACCGATTAATAAGCACGATGTCTACAGAGATATATTTAAACAAGAAACAATCTCTGAATGCATTGCACCCATAACCCATGTCATCCTTAATATAAAAGAAATCCCGCCCAACGTTCCGGAAACTTTACCAGGTTTTTAATGTCAGTATTATATGACACCAACAAACAGTTGTACACTATGTACACATTAGACATCACAAGCACCGGATCCCTTTCGCGCGTTGGGAGTCACAGTGAGCCGTTTTAAAATAAGTGACAGTTCACCAAACCTACCGCTAGATGTAAGCATAGGAACACTTAATTAGGACACGCAAAAACGTAGGTATTTAAGGTGATCTCCTTTATTATAGGCCTGTATACATAAGTCTTACACCCCTGTGGGAGCAGAATTCAATGTGGTCTATGAAAAAGACTACTGCCCCCTAATCGGCCAAAAAAAAGCCAGGACTTTCAAAATCGTTGTTATTCTCATTATTTAGATTTTACGTGCACTGCTCACTATATGCAACCACAGTCCGTGTTTTGTTCTGACTAAATTTTCGTTAAATTATTGCTTTTAAAGCAGATTTTGCTTTAGACATAAATTCTCACAGTGAAAACATTTGTTTGTTTCCATTGTAACACAAATTCCGCTCGCAAGGTAAAAGGGCTATATATGGCCTATTCAGCGATACAGGAAGCGAGCAATCTCAGAACAATCCCCACAAGATCGTGCAGATAGACGGTTTAACTACATATGTTTATGCCATTACTTGTAATCGTCATTGTACCTAGTTCGCAGTGGTAAGTATAACCCGAGCTGGCGGTCAGACGTGATAAAACATCACGACTAAAGTGGGTGTGAGTTAAATGAGCCTCTCCGTCTGGGGACCCGAGTACCCCGTTAGGGTGCAGACCCGTCCCACGCGGGACCCACGCTGATCTCACACCATCTGCATCTCAGACAAAACGAGCTTCCAAGGAGCGCACCCCGAGGTCTTGGGGCGCGAGGAGGGGGCGCAGGCTCCACGCGCTGACGGCTGCCTAGAAACCGCTAACGTAAAGGGACTGCGAGGGTCGCAAACATGAATGTGGCGGCGGCACGGGAGGCTGGCTGGGAGGCTTTGTGTGTGGAGGGGAGCGGGGATCGGGGGAGTGAGGCGTAGCTCCGGGGGAGAAGAGGAGACACGCAAATACGCAGACGGAGAGATACAAACGGAGGGTTCCTAATGAACGCACCGGAAAGGGGCTGTCCGTGAATATGACTGCAGCACCCGGGATCCTGCTCTCCTCCTCCGGGGACCGAGCGTCCATGTGTTTCATTGCTTCTGCCACTAAGTAACCAGATCCAGGGTGTTTGGAGAAGATCGGACGCAGCCTAGCGCGAAGCTCCCGCCGCCCGAGGGGGACTCATTGCCCGGTGTGTCTCCACCGCCTCGCCTGTCAGCGGATGACTGCTTTTCGGGTCATTAATCGGGGTATTTCTGCCGTTTTTCTGTTTATTTACGCGATCGGCGCTTATTTCACGGCGCATCCAAGTGCGCTTGAAACTACGAGTCCGACGAAAGATCCGTTCGCTGTGCGATGTTTTTGTTAGTTCTGTATGACGGATATATGGAATGAATATAAACGTATCGATATAAATATAACCGCCGAGAGTGCCGCTGATTTTCGCCTCGATGATAATCCCGCAAACTCGGCGTCTGACCGACGCGTTACTTAATGTCCCAGCTGTTAAAACGCTGCGCGGTTCTCCAGCAAAACGCCGAAAGCACTTTGCTACTTTACAGCGGGGCAGCTCGGGGGCGAACATGGGTGGAAATGAATGAATGAATTACTGCACTTTTGTTTAGTCCTGTCCCGAAGAATCCGCACTATTCCGGTCCAAACGGTTAAAAGGAGGAATTAAAGGGATGAATAAGTATTGAACAAAAAGTCTGCTATGTCCCGGCTCTTTAGCTGGAGGGGGGCCGGCTCAGGGGGGCCGGCATGCGGGACTATCATGGGGGATCCACGGCCGTGCCAGAAGAAATTGTATGGTCTGATTTTACGGAAAAAGGCCGTTTAATGGCATTTATTTAATATCCAAAGAAAGTATATACTGTGACATTTGGAGAGCGCGAATGTGATCCGTAAGCTGACCCCTGCAGTGCGCTCCAGCTTCGGGCTCTGCTCCCAAGCGACGGCGATCGCCTTTGATCTGGGGGCTCTAACCCCAGCATCGCAGGTATGACACCGTGCCCCTCGCTTCCAGACACCGTCACCGCCCGTCCCAGCCCTGTGTTTTCGGATGGTCTCTTTTTCGATCTCGTATAAAGTGCCAAACCCCCTGAGTTGGACTTGGAAAGTCGGTGGACAGGACGCCCAGTATGCCCATGCTTTTGGGATATATCCAGCACACTTTGAGATTTAGGAATTAAGTAATCTGTTCGATGTCCACTTCCTCTTGTGTGTGTGTGTGTGTGTGTGTGTATATATATATATATATATATATATATATGTATGTATGTATGTATGTATATGTGTATGTATTAATGTGTATTATTTACTGACACGCTCTCTTTGTGGGCGTTTTCGTGTGTGGGTTAGACGTTAATAAACATTAATTTTATAACTAGCAAAGTAGGTCATCAGCATCGCATTTGAACAGGAAATAATGTGTGGGACGATGAGTCTGTCTGCGGCAGACATGGGCATTTATAGGCAAACAAGCACGCCGAGAATAGCCGCAGGGAGACGCGGCGCTGCGCCGATCGCGCTGTCGCCCTTCCTCTCCCCCTTCTCCGCTCTGTCTCCTTAATTCGACTCGGATGTGTAATTGCTCTGGCTGAATGCTCTGTGATTAGACTTTAATGACTCCATTAAATGATAACCTTGCTGGATCTGAACGTTGTGCAACTTTCCCCGCGTCTGAAAAGCGGCGTCGGCGGACGAGTACCCCGTGTGGGGTCCGTGTCCCTGGTTTCGGGTCGGTTCTGATGCTCCAGAACCCGAAAGCAGGTCTGTCTGAGAGGAGATGTGGCGCGACGAGCCTGTGAGCTGAGCTCAATCCTCACAGATGAAGTTATTGCGCCCGCTGACGGGTATCCTGCAGCCGCCGTAAGTAGTCATTAAATCTGCCCTGGGTTTGTGCAAAGCCTGTTTGCTGTCTGTAATAGCCGTCACGTCAGGGTGCTCTCTGTCACTTTTGTCACATCCCAAGTAGCTCCGGTGCCTGCCCCGCGTTCCCGCCTCTGGGGACGCTTCTGCGGGCTCCTGTCTGCCGCTGGAACGCGTGCGGAGACGGAGCGCCTGCCAGCCTTTCCTATCTCCGTCCCGCCAGCTGCTCTCTGATGATGGACATTAATTAGACGGATTCTTTGACAGTCAGCGTCACCTGTCCGGGGGGGCCCATCGGCCCCTCTGACGCGGGCTGTGTTCCTCCACATGTACATTTGCAGAGTTGAGTCTGAGCTGATCTGGCCGCTGGAGTCCCCGGGTCCGCCCCGCGGTGTGCGGGCGTGATGCCGTGGGTGCAGCTGGGGTCCTTCACCCCCGCAGGAGACCGACAACACGTACAATTTCTATTACACTTTAGGCAATTTTGACCAGAAATTTAAAAAAAGGTACCTGGAAATGAAATCCAGTAACGTGCCCTTATCTGTGGCTCCCATTTCGTCTCCACTGCTGGCCTTGGCTCCCGTCTGGGCCGGTGAGATGGCAACGACGACCCAGAGACGGAGAGGGGCACAAATCCACAAGAAAGCGTTTTGTTACGAATTACAAATACCTGCAAATCAAATGTAACAAAATACTGGTATGAGAAAATGTAATTAAAATGCCAAAAATACATGTAAAATAATAATGGTACATTAATGTGTACCATTGCAGCAATAGTAATGTGTAGTATTTACAAAATGTACAGATTTCCCTAACCCTTAAACAGAATAGTAACCATGTGGTTTACATGTTATAGCGGTAACTGTGAACTGTAAAATGACTTCTGTAACATTAGTAACGTAGTGTGAGCTCAATAAGCTTCATCTGCAATAGCGGGTTGGGGTTCAGTGAATAGTTCTTTAACATAGGCGTTAACCAAAGCGTATTAAATGGCTTATTATTTTGCGTTATGAAACGTCTGTCGGCGCTGGGTATTTATTATGATGCTGTGCAGAAATGGGTAGTATTTCAATTAAATGTATTTAAAATATGTATTTCATTACTTTTAAGTATTTTTTGGTAATTTGTATTTTGCTGGACGCCTAAAAATCAGCTGTAATTTGTAACAAAATACTTCGAGCAAGAGATTGTATTTTATTTATTTAAAAATAATTCACATACTTGGAATACGTAATTTTACTTATTTTTCTGCCTTTATCATCGAGCTTACAGACCTTCAAATACACCCGAGTACCCTCTTTGGATAGATGCAAGTAAACCGCGTGGCACATCCAACTGGGCCCAGCTTGCTGGTTAGGAACTTCGTTTTCCCATGACCAGTAATCCAAAGAAAAAAGCTGTGTTGTTGCTCGGTGCATATTGCATTAAGGTATGTAGAAAGATATATACTATCATATATTGCTCACTGAATGCCACTGTAGGACAGAAATGAGTAAACGGCAGTGCTGTGCTCTAGAACTTGTGAATTAACTTGCTTTTCTGCTAGTGGCATTCAAGTTAATATCAACAGGCAGTGGCATCCTGTGGTCATTCATATATGGAAGCCTTTATTGCCGACAAATCAGCCTAGCTACGTGTGTGTTCATTTGCACCAGCTAAATGTAGGCGTTTTTATACCCAGAGCGCCTGTGTAAAATGGGGAACCGGCTGGTGACGTTGAGCACAGTATTTGCGTCTCACCCGCTGGTTCCGTTTCCTTTTCTTTGAGTTTCCCTATGTTCTGCACGGCTGGGTGGGAATTGACACATCATCATTTGCAAAGCGTTATTGTGCCTGTGCCTGTGCACACGCACTCAGCGGCACCCCTGTCAGCCCCCGCCACTAATCCTGAGGGGTGCAAGGCTGCAACCGCGACACACTTTCACGGTCTCGTTTTCCGGAACCGGCGGCCTCTTGAGCTCTATTTACGGTACTAATAATAGAAAAAAAAATCTATTTTCGCTTCACAGTTAACGCACAAAATTATTATTCTATTTAAAGTTAGGACAAGGTGTATATTTTGTAAATATTACACATTACTTGGGCTGTGATGCTTACACGTATTTGTCATGTACTGTCACAATTATACGTGTATTTTAAAATTATAAATTACTTGTATTACTTTTTCTCAAACCAGTATTTTATTTTGTTGCCGCGCGCGTGTGTACATTCATACGTATATAGGAGAGAGCTACCTGCTGCGTGTGTTCCCTTTCTTATCGGACCTCGCTTGCCCCTGAAAGGCCCCCAGCCCCCCCAGCGAATCGCTCAGTCCCACTGGCGATGTCCCCAGCAAACGCATCCGCATCCGGACGCTTTTCTCCCTGCGCCGATCTCGCTCCGTATAACAGCTCATTGCGTTTGGGGGCCGCTTTAAACCGGCCGTGGAAATGCCAGCTCGCCAACAAGTGTCCAATTAGGAAGGGGATCGCATTAACGTGAAAACTCGATGAAATTACACCGGCACGATTAGGAAAATGGGCCGTTTTATCTGCCCGCTGTAATTGCCTCGTGTAACGGCTGTATTTTACTAGTCTGTCGGAAAACGCTGCATTTCGGAACCTGAAGGATTCGTCTCCTAAAATGTCTGTAAGAACATCGGGTTTTTATAACCCTGAACGTTTAAGTAGCTGGGAATTCCGCCAGGATGCTTGATGAGTGCCTGGCTGTCTGGTTCAGCTTTGATATGTGGCATAGTTTCCAGACTGGTTCCGCTTCGGTTTAACAGAGTTTGAGAGCACAAACACACCCGAGCTGTCGAGGCCAAACCCCCATGCCCCTAAACATGCACATAACTCCCTTAACATTGATGGGGACATGTCCCTACCATCCATACCCAAATCACTCTACCGTCTTGTCCTGTTCAGGGTCGCAGGGCTGCTTCAGTCCAGTTTACCCATTACCCCCTACCAATGGGTGAATTGTTAGTAGTCCACGTTATGTGGGAAATGTGTTTTAATGAGGGGGTAAAACCCTCCCCCGAGACCCCTTTTGTGACACAACCCCACCCCCCACCCTGAAAGGCTGCTTCAAAGAAGCATGTTTAAAATGGACCCGAGGAACCTTTTGATCAAAGGTTAGAAGAGGATTTCCCTCCTAGCATGTTTGTGCTGAAGCACTAATGAATTCTCCCCTTTCAGGGACGCAGACGAGGCTCCAGGTTTGGCTCTGCTCTCTTTGGGGGGGGGGGGGGTGGTTTGTTTGACCCTCGGCTCATTGGGCTTCATTTTCTACACTCCTCCTCCCCCCCCCCATCTGCAGGCCCACTCTCTGACCAGGCGGGGTACACCATGGACCTCGAGGTCTCTCAGGGGCGAGGCCTCACCGGAACTCCTTGCCTGTGACCTGGTAGCACGCCACACGTGTTCTGCAAGCCCGTGAGCATGGTGCTGCTGTGAGGCTCAGCCAAACGCCGTCATTGCCCCCCCTCGCTTCCCCCCCCACCCTCCCCCCTGTTATGTGAGACCATGCTGCGCTTCGTGCCCCTGAAGCTGGGCCGTCTCTACCGCTGCCTGAAGCTGCTGTTGCTGCTGGGGCTCTCCGTGGTGCTCCTCATGAACACCCACAGCCTGCTGGCCTCCTTCCAGAAGAACGAGCTGGCCGACCGCCGCTTCCTCGCCCTCAACAAGTGTCCCGGCTGCTTCGGCACCAGCTGGTGCCGCAAGTTCATGAACGGGCAGCTGTCCTTCGAGACGTGGGGCCGCCTCCGCTTCCTGGACGTCTTCAACGTTAAGAACGTCTACTTTGCGCAGTACGGCGAGCCGAGGGAGGGGAGTAGGCGCGTGGTCCTCAAACGCCTGGGCTCCAACCAGGAGCTGGCCGACATCGACCAGAAGATCTGCAAGCGGGCCACGGGCCGGTCCCGCTGCGACCTCGTCCAGGCCATGTACAAGACGGAGTTTGCGCGTCTTAACGGCGACGTGCGGCTGCTAACCCCCGACGTGGTGGAAGGCTGGTCGGATCTGGTGCACTGCCCCTCCCAGAGGCTGCTGGACCGGCTGGTCAGGAGGTACGCCGAGACCAAAGACTCGGGCAGCTTCCTGCTCAAGAACCTGAAAGACACGGAGAGGATGCAGTTGCTGATGACCTTGGCGTTTAATCCGGAGCCACTGGTGTTCCAGGTAGGTCTGGTCCGGTTCCCATCCTGGCTGTTTCGGACTGCCCTCGGGCAGTGCCATGTGATCTGGGGCCAGGCTTTTATATGGCATCATGAGGCCTGTCCTTCATCAGAGGAGAACTTCACAGGGGAACCTGCCTACTTGGTGATGTCAGCCTGTATAAATTACAGAGTTGTTACCGCTCACCACCTTTACCAAGCTTGGTTCAAACGAGTGGTTTCCCAGGCAACCTCTGCGGCATTCCTGGTTTATTTTTGGGCTGCGTTGGTTTCACGCACGCTTCGTGTGTGCTTCTCTGTCGTGGGATCTGGGGAGGGCTTCACATTGAGGGAGCTGGTCAGACTGCCACCTCTTTCCTCTACAAAGCTGAGTGTCGCTTTGCAGGTCTGTTCTTCCTGGTGGGACTGAACCCCCTCGATGTTTCTCAGCACTGAGCTCTTCACTTCATGCTGACCAGCGAAGTTCCACATGGGGATCTGGTTCTCCAGTGCTGGCTGGGAGAGAGCGCTGCATTCTTTGGAAGGTTTTAATGCTTCGATCTCTGTCGGTCCTTCCGGAGATGTCCGTGCGTCTCACCGCAGGCCCTCCTCAACGTTCTGCTAAGTGTGTGAGATTCATGGATTGTTTATTTGGCTGTGAACTCGTGAACAGTGTGGAATCCAGGGTTTGGGGCCAGGATGCTCTCTCGGACAAGAGACTACCAGGAGAGAGACTCCACAATTCCCCCTGCTTGCTGAGGAAAAAAAAATATTCCCTTAGACGGGAAGCAAAGCATGACCCGGATCAGGCTGTTGGAGATCGGGCACGTTTGTGGCGACGCGAGGCACTCGGCGGCCCTGCAGGGGGGGCTGCTCCCGCTATTGTCTCTAATGCTAAATCCCCCCCAACCCTTTAGCTGAGTTTGCCCAGTGCTCTCATTTACATCTGAGATACACCCCTGGACTGTGTGCAGAGCAAACGTGGTACCCCAATCAGCCGCCTCTCCAGCCTTCGCAGTCCGCTTGCTGGTGGTATTTGCCGCTGTGGGAAACGGGACCCCTTTTGTCCATGGAGAACAATCCTCCAAGTTGTTTTATGGCTGGTTGACAACGGCGCGACTGTGTGTTCTCAGGAGCTGCATTTGCACTCTTGTGAGCCAGGAATCTTTCAGAACACTCTTGAAGACAGTTTAGCTTTGGAGGACTGAATATTTTTGGAAGGACCCAGAGCAGCTGGACAGGGCTGTCCTTTTAGGGAATAATGTGTCAGCCTCTGTTTTTAAGTTTCTTAGGGATGTATGTGTTCTGTTGTGGCTTACTGGCAGTGTGATAAAGGTATATTTTGACATCATATTGAAAATTATTTCCTCTGGCATTCTACCAGCTAGTAGGAAATCATCCCTCTCCTGTAATCCTGTCGACTCTTTCAAACTGGGACCAGTACATGATATGTGACTCCAACTGGGAAGTGGTCCCACTTGATGAACGCCTGTATGTTTCTCTAAAACACTCCCCGTCATGAACACGGAGGTGAATCCTGAGTTCTGTAAACAGTTCTTGCGTAAGATTCCTTTTGTGTCCCTGCCAACCTGGCAATGGAGCCATAAACGTTTCCTCTGCTGGTGAAGCAGGCAGAGCCGAGTCTAATTAATAATTGTCGTGCCGTGATGAGTCTCTGCGTGTTAAGGCTGAGCCCTCTCAGAAAGCCATGCGATCACGGGTCGGACACCCCCCAAGCCTGGACCCAG
This sequence comes from Petrocephalus sullivani, assembly GCA_026780845.1. NCBI lineage: Eukaryota > Metazoa > Chordata > Actinopteri > Osteoglossiformes > Mormyridae > Petrocephalus > Petrocephalus sullivani. Next base: position 16,035,561 of record JAODKM010000001.1, on the reverse strand, counting down.
AAGGGCCCCGTGTGCACTCCCAAACGGTGGCTGTCATGCCCACAGCTGCTTCCTGTGGGGGGTGGGGGGTGACATTAAAATGTGCCCCCTGAGCGGTGGCAGCTTGTGCATACCCAGGCCAGCGGGCCGCCCGCCACCGGCTGCTCCGTGTAGCATGTGCCGGTTCCCTGGGATCCTTTAGTGAGTTTGATGCCTTGCGGGGGTCACTGGGGTCTCCGACTCATGTGGCCACATTTCTATGGCAACCGATTCCCACTGTCAGGAGCTGGGGGGGGGGGCGTCATCAAACTCGCTGCTGGTTAAACTTTATTGCAGAGGCCTCAGTGGTGGGGAGGGGGGGGCAGGGAGTATGCCACCTTCCGGTAGCCATGTCTTATTCCAGGCCCTGTGGGATTGTGTTCTGCCCCTTGCTTTGTATATAGGCTAGGTCGCCTAACCTGCCCGGCACCTCCCCACCCCCCTTCTCTGATTTCACCCGAAACATCATGCCCTGATCTGTCTGTCATTGAATGGCATCCCAGGCCAATTCCTCGCCTTTCAGCGGCCCAGTTGGCTGAGGGGCGTGGCCCGAGGCGCCCATGAGGGGCCCAGTTGGATGAGGGGCGTGGCCCGAGGCGCCCGTCAGTGGCCCAGTTGCCTGAGGGGTGTGGCCTGAGGCACCCGTCAGCATCCCGTGTGAATGCACGTAGCAGCACCTCGTTTGCGGCTTGATTGGCCTGAAGTTACATTTTAAATTTGATTTGGTTCATGGGGATGATAATGTGCAGTAATGAATATCAGGCACAATCATGATACACAGATTAAAGGTTTAATTAGAGCAATGCCGTCAGATTGCCAATCTAAAATAAAAAAAACATCAATATTAAAAGGGGACGCGGGAAGCTGTCTCCGGTCGAGTGACTGATCCTGCTTCCTTTCCTGGGAAATGCGGGATCCCGTCCCCCGTTGCCCCCGAGCCGTGTCATCCTACACGTTTTAAATTTCATCCTTCCCGGGTGCTTGAGTTCTCAATTGAACCAATTATTTCTGATTGGCCCAACCTTAGCGCCTGTCGCTCGGAGGGGCTGCTGGCCGGAGAGGGAGGGGCCCCCCGCTGCAGCTCGGCTCTGTCTCTGGGGTATAAAAACATCGTGCAAACCCACTCGCACGCCCCGACTTTCGTTCCTTTTTCATCTTCGTGTTGGATTCCTAATTAAAGGATCCGGGAAAAGTCCCAGCAGCCTGGGCTGGCAATTCCAGCCCTGTGCCGTTTGTATGCATGTGTGGCTTTTATCCCGGGGCCACTCAGGGATTCCTGCCAGTGCTGGCTGGCACGTTCAGGGCCTGCATATCTCAAGATGAAGAAACAGGAGAGCGTAGGGAAACGTGAGAATTAATCAGGAACCCAGAAAAAGCCTCATCTGTCAGCCTGTGAACACTGGGAACTGGAGGAGGAAAAAGAAGACACTTTGAAACCCAAACAGGCAAACTGCAGCTGTTTTCATTTCAATATTTGAGGTGTCCGTCTCAGTGCGGCTCTTCTGCGGCCAGATTTTAGGAGAGCGCCTCACACAGACTTCCTAACGAGCACATCTCCATCGCAGGATATGAAAGGAAACTCCAAACATCTGGTTTATATGACGGGGAGCAGGTTTGGGAATATCTGTTTGAATTATTTTTTCCTGTTTTTATCTGACGCAAACGTGGTGCAATCGTCCGGGAGCGTGAAGCCGGGCCCTCATCGGGATGTCGGAGAGTACCAGTGCTGTCTGTCAGAAGGGGGCACTAATCCTGGGAGTAGTCTCTGCCTAATACAGACCATGTGAGGGGGAATGGCGGGGTTTATCCTCCAGCTTTGCACACCCCCAGGTGGGGAGCCATTCCTTTTTTCCTTTGGTGTCCTTTCTTTCCTTTGGCTTCCCATGGGTTTTCCTTTGGCATCCTGTAGCTTCCTGACAGTTTTCCTTTGGCTTCGTACGGGTTTTCCTTTGTCTTCCATTGGGTTTCCCATGGTTTTCCTGTCACTTCCTGTAGCTTCCTGCCGGTTTTCCTTTGGCTTCCCATGGGTGGCTGTGGCTTCCTGCAGGTATCCTGACATTCTGATTAAACACAAACCTATATGGCTGCCCACTTTTCCAGTAGCGCTGAGGGCATGTCAGGCAGCGCTTCTCGGCCTTTATTTACGGCTTTAAACCCACAATCCAGCCCATAGATGCTGAGCTGCTGTCTCTCAGCTTGTGACCACAGTGGCCGCGCTGCTGCAGATTGTGCTGTATTATCTTCTCATGACTTTGGCAGCTTCGCTTGCTTGATCTTTGAAGCTCATAAATTCTTTTAGCCGACAGAATATTTTCTGGCAGCATTTTCTGATGCATTACTGTGTCTGCTTAGCAGTTATGTATTGATATGCACCGTTTGTGGCCTTCAAATCTTCTTTTGTAAACTTTGCAGCTTTTGTGAGTGGCTGTTAGGGTTTTGTTCTTTTGGTCTCTCATTAAGCCCAGTCTGCTGCCGTGCCGACCGCATCATTTTCGGGTCGCTTCAGCAGGAAGCAGAAAAGCATCTAGCCCGTATCGAGCCGCTATTATCATACGGGCAGCTGCCCTATTGATTAAGTGCCATAGGAGTTAATTTTCTCTCTAATTGGGAAGGTGGGACCCGCCCCCTGTATAATCGGCTCACCATCCCGACACCATGCTTAATATCACCCCGCCCCCCCCCCCCCCCCCCCCCCCCCCCCCCCCCCCCCCCCCCCCCCCCCCCCCCCCGCCCCCCCGCCCCCCCCCCCC
>JAODKM010000001.1:16015243-16028154 GCA_026780845.1 Petrocephalus sullivani | reverse complement strand
CCAGTGGAAAACCCCCCAAAAGTGAGCTGAACTGAACCGTGTCGTGCCGTACTATGCAGTGGAAAAGCGCCATTACTTACGGGTGATGCCTGTGGCAGGGGAGCTGACCACCTTTACATAAAGCGCTGCGGTAAACTGGCCTGTTTGCACCCAGCCAGAACTGCGGCATCGCCCAAAACCGCAGAGAGCAGCCCCCCCCCCCACCACCACCACAGACACTCCCTGGAAAAACGTTGGGAATATCGGATGTCATGCTCAGCCGTCTGTGAGCACTGGGGATTCCCATCCTGCTCACTCTGAAAAAGCAATAAACTTTATTTTGGAAATGTGATGCTAGACTAGCTTATGAACCCGCCCGCCCTCCCCCCCCTGGTGTGCCTGCTGTCAGAGGGTCTCGTGTGCGTCTGCATTATTGACCGTCTGCTTTTTGTAGTGTGATTTCTTGTTCGATTACAATCAGCGCAGTCTGATTTTTTCCGTGCCTTTCATTCAGAGTTGTACAAATACAACTTATAGTGGGTTTAATTATTAAAATTCATGAATATGCATATTGACTTGGTGTGGGTGCCGTTTTTTCCCTGGAGAATCGGCGTGTTCTGGGCCGGGCTGGGGTGTGGTGGGGTGGGGTGACCCAGTATGGAGTGTTTCTATTTCCGCAACACTGCCATACCTTCTAAGCGTATCTCCTGCCCCTAAGCACCAACCACAGACACTGATCCCCAAATTCATGACCTGTGGGTAGCTGGCTCAGTCCTGGCTGACCCCCGACAGGACTGAAATCGTACACTTTTCTCCACCCCCTAATTTGTTGTTCATAACCCTGTCCTTGGGGACCAACATATAGGCCACATTTTCATCCTTGATTTGGGGTTCCTGAGGGGTGGGGCCAGAAACACTGGTTTAAGCTTTGCCGGAGGGGGTTGCCACAATGCGACACCCCGAAATACCGGTGTCCCCGGCGAGAGTGACTCCAGTATCTGCATACAGACCACTGTGGCCCTGAGCACAGAGCTGACTTGGCCCACACCTGCCCCCCAACCGCTGTATACTGCAGGCGAGGAAGGAGAGTCATCGGCAGGGTGGTGTCCCGGTGTCACGACGTCACTCATACTGTCTATTTCAGTCATTTTAAGACTGAAAACAGCCCATATTTCCTAGCAGCAAATAAAGGTATTTACTGCTCTATGCTTTCTAAATGTGCTGTGTGGTGTGTGCGAGTGTGTACAACATGATGGGCTGCCAGCCTCTTCTATCCCTTGGGCTCGGAAATGGCGTCTCTTCGGTTCTGCACCAGCCGTGTTCAGCAGTGGTGTTTAAGTCACGGCTGAAGAATGAAAGCGTGTCTAAAAGTTTTTGATACTTAACATAGCCAGGCACTCCCTTCCTCCTGGCCATGTTCAGCGCGCCTCAAACCTGTGCCTCTGCTGTGTTGAGTGCAGCATGCACCTGTGTAAAATGTGCTTTTCGCAGCCACTGGCGACCAGCCCAACACGGAGGTCAGTGTGTTGCCTGTGCACGGTAGTATTACAAGTTATACGCTCAACTTCCAGCCATGCACTCAATTTGATCGGTCATGTGATATTTGCAGTGCATTGTGGGTACTGAGTTGCCACATGCACCATGAAAGATGTGGCATGTGGGCAGGGCTCAATCAACCCTGTGCTCCGTAAGTGCAGCAATTGGATCCCTTGGTGTCAGTGTATGAAAGAGCTGCCAAAATGTTTGCTAAACCAATTGAAAAAACATTTCCTGTATATTTCACACTCAGAGTCCTTTTCATTCAAAAATAGTGATACTTTTAGCTGAATATCTCCTATTCTGCTGTTGTATAACCATACTGGCCTGTGGATGTGGGGATTTGTGTTTTCTTTTCCTTTGCGTCTCCTGCTGGATTATCTGATTTTCATCTCCAAGGTATTTCCCAGCAGGTGGTCTCTCAGCTTTCAGGGCGAATCTCATCACACTTTTGGGCTCAATCTGTCTGTGCGCTGCTGAATGACAGGCCTGGTTTGGGGGGGGGGGGGTGGGGTGTTCTGTACAGGGATTATCTTATCAGGAAGAGGAATGTGGGTCACGTTTGACAGAGGGAGCTAAGCGGTATACTCGACGGACCTCTAGGGGGCGCATGCTGTACTCCAGAAGGACAACTCTGGTGAAGTGGGAGACCAGGCCTGTCGCGGTTCCTGTAGATGAGCGCCCCCTGCAGTAAGGGAATTGACATTGGTTTAGTGGCTCCTGCTGGTGTGACACTGGTCCCTCGGGTGAGACAGGCCAGAATGCCCTCAGTGATGCTGTACATGCATGATGCACTCGATTCAAAAAAGACTTTAATAAATGAGCCTGCAAAAGGAGGCTGGGTCTGGATTATTTATTGTTTAACCTATTTATACACCTCAGTCAAACAAGTAGGTTTTACTCAAGGGTACAACTGCAGAAACTGTCCTGGGACCCTTTCAGATTAGATATTCATGTCCTGCCTCATGTGCAACGTAATGGTGAAATCTAATTGGCAAATGATGACTTATTGAAGAGCACTTGTGATTAATGTTTCAGCGCAGCTGGCTGCTGTCACCATGGTAACGGCAGCGGTGCTGCCCATCTTACTGTAGTGGTGAGGAGGGTCAGGCTCCGTTGGACTCATCGCAGTTCCCCGAAAGGTTCATTTGGCGGCGCCTGGGAATTTTACAGATGTTTCAGTCCTGTGACAGGCCCGGTTTCTCTGGGGCCTGAGAGTGCAGTGGTCAGCTGGGCTGGAGGTGGGCACTGGCACACCTTTCATTTAACCAGGAGGGGGGGGTCGGGGCAGGCAGCCGTGGTCCTGTACGGGGTCATTTAGCAATAATGAGGCGGGGGGGCAGGCGGCCGTGGTCCTGTACGGGGTCATTTAGCAATAATGAGGCGGGGGGGGGGAGGTTCGCGTGGGTATTATCCCAGGCAATGCCCGCTCTGCCCCCCATGGAAAGAACTGGAAGATTCACCGCCTTACTCAAATCCGGAGTCTCTATGCACACACATGGTTATGGATATGGGCATAATTTTGGGCCAATTGTACATTTAGAGACTTGGGGATGAATATTTGAGGAGAGTGTTTTCATGAATGTGGAAACGCTCACAGGCAGATGGCAGCGCCCTTTAAGGATGCAGTCTTGCCCGCCGACGGTGTATAACTGATTTCCTGTAAATGTTCAGAAGCCAGGTTCAATTTGGGGGGGACAACCGGTGAGAAAGTGCTTGAGAGCAGACTGCGGGGGGAGCCGTTGTTTCTGTCTGTCCGGGCTCGTTTAAGTCGTACATCAGAGAGCTCGCTGCAGGTTAGGAGGGCCCCCTGTGAGTGTCCTCGGCAGGCCTGACTCTGCTCTCACCTAGCCTTTCATTTACAGGAGAGCAGCACGACTATGCAGTGGCTAGAGACTAAAGACCCCCCCCCTGGCATACGATTGGGATTACTGTGCTTTTTTTTATGTCTGAGTATCGACTGGTGAATGAATAGCTTTTTAATTGGAGGCTTTAAAGAAACGCTCCCTAATTTTGCTGAGCGCCATGATCGCCTCCCCGTGAAGAGCCATCTGATTGCCGTCATTGTGCACCGATAGAGCGAGATCGGAGCGGATTCTGCCAGTCCGAGGCCCGGTGCTGCCCGGCGGTCCCCGGTGAGTCAGGGGCACTTGGAGCTGAAGAGCGTCGGAGGTCTGCGGTGCTGCGGGATTAGGCGAGTGCTGAGGCTTTCTCCAGAGTCTCACAGATGTCAGGAGATTTACACAATATGCTCTCCGGCGAGGAGCGGGAAGTAAGTTGGGGACCTCGGGATCGGAGCTGAATGTAGCGATAGTCAGACGCCATGATGGCTTCATATAGCAGGAGGGTGAAGGTCTGTCTCATACAGGCATGGTTGGATAAAGCTGTCTTAATAGATAGTTTCACAAATGACTGTTCATGACTTTCTGGAAGATTATTGGAAAAAAGTAGAAAATGGGAGGCCGGCATCGTATCTGATACGGTCTGGGAACCGGTCTGGGAATTGTATTCCCCGTGGTCTGGGAAGCCTGCATCATTTAGAGACCGGTCTGGCAAGCTCGCATCATGTTGGTGCTGGTCTGGCAGGCCCACTTCATAAGATCTTCCCTAGACTCTAAGTCCACCTGTGAGTTTAAGGCATTAGAAATCATTCAGCACTCAACCTCAAACCCCAGCAAGCAGCCCTTCTGGGTCTCTGTAGGCCAAGATCTAAGGGAGGATGAAACATAATATGCATAATATCGCTGTTGAGGCCTTTGTTCGCTTCAGCCACCTGCACCCCCGAGGCTTAACAGTGAGATTTACTGCGGAGGCTAAGACGCTATTGGCTGAAATGTTCAGATCTGCTTTGGACAATGAGACCAGGAAGCTGGTGTGATTCGACGTGTGAGAGAAGTCGGAACATTTTGGATTTCAAAGTAGCTGTGGATGGAATGTTCTAAGGTGTCAGCTAAGTGGCCTGTTACGTTCCTCTAGAGCCTTCATGTGAAATACTTTGTGGGAACAAATGATGTTGTTTGGAGAGTCAGCTGCTCCTGCTTGGCATGAGCACAGCGCAGCACTTGTACTTCCTGTCTGGGAGCTCGGCCTGGTCCCGTGTTACTCGCAACACCTGAACCTCTCTCCATCCTGCTGTTCTGTGAATCTGGAGCGTGTCAGCTGGCCTGCAGACATGTTTGGGTGCTGTTACATGCCGCCTGCAGTTTCTCCATGACTTATTTTTAAAAGCTGGAGGGAATTTCTCTGGAAAACACAGCATCTCAGTGGATTTATAAATAATCCCAGCGATGGATACATACATTTCGCCGTTTTCAGAATTATCTCCATGGTAACCCTCTTTAATATCAATGCATCAAACTGGTGAATTCCACAGGTTATAAGAACCTAGCTGGGACTGCATTTATTAATGCTAATTCTAATTGTACACTTATACAGTACTGTGCAAAAGTTTTAGGCAGTCTAATAAAATGTTTAAACCATCTTCATGCTGCTGTAAAAGTATATATGTCTGTCAAAGTGTGCCAGCTTAACCATTCCTAAAGCTCTCCTAAAAAGTCACCCCAGTGTTTGCGGAAGCCATTCAATACACCCAATACAAATACAATGTATTTTTGACTCGACCACTGCCACACCTCGTACAGCTAATCAACCTTAGTGACGTTTTCAAGCTAATTTAAGTCATTAATTAATTAAGCTGGATGTGAAATGTAACTAATACATGGAATGGCAGAGGTGCCCCTGCGGGGAGGTCTGGGAGCTGTGGTCATTTAGCCATCCAGCACATTATCAGTACATTTTTGGAGATTTTGTGAAAGAATATTATATGAGATGGATGAGTAGCACTATTGTTTGAGAAATAATGAAACAAATGAAACCAATAAGGTAATAAGCACGAAATCAGCCCCAATACTGAATGCTTTCATGCGTTAATGTACACACCAACCTCCACCAGTATGAAAGTATCACCTTGACCCTGATGTCGATTACGCTACAGAATAAACGCCCTAAGTGGGTCTGTCTTTGGCGGCCTCCCAGTGACTGTGATCTTCAATGGCAGCTTGTAATAATACTCACTCCTGGCTTAAGTGGGTCACCCTCCTTCATCCGTTACTCATCCTCTAGGCACATTTCTGATCTGCTTAGCAGCACAAAATAAACAAATTGAATCCTCGTAGCTGTTTTTGTGTTGCGAAGGTCACTTCCGAATCGGCCGAGGTCCCTGGCACTCAGGTGTGAGGGTCCAGCTAATCACAGCCAGGAGAGGTGACTTCACACTGGGGGGGGGGGCAGTCAGGGGAGCGGCCAGGGTAAGAACCTTCCCTGGGGAAGGGAACGGGTAAAAAACCCCGGGGATAACATAATCCGTCAGCCGGGGATGGTTATCGGGCACAGTGCTTGGTAGGCAGCTTAATGACGGATATTTATGGTGATTAAGATGGAGAAGAAGCGGAAGTTGTGATGGTGTCTGGTTTCTGTCGGCACAGCGTGATGCCCCTGAACTCGTCAGGCCCCCCACGGTAGCCATCTTTGTTGGGTTTTCGTGCTGGAGCTCCCTGCATTAGTAATTACTCACCCGATCTCGCTAAAGACATGCCGTTACAGCAGCGAGATGGGGACCCCATGGTGTGGTGACGTTATTTGAGCCGTTGGGTGGTGCTATGCGCCTCTCGGTGACCCCCCCCAACTCACCAAACTGAGCTTGGATTACTTCCTAATTCACTTGTATTGCCCCCCCACGCCCGTCGTCTCTTCAGCGCTGTTCCGTCGGTATAAGGGTGGCCGAGTCTGAGGAGATATAAAAGTTCTTATGAAATCACTCTCCTTCCTGGTTTTTTTGGGTGGTAGTGCTACAGTCTCACAATCTCAAAGGGCCAAGTTTTCTGGAGTCCAAATGGGAAGCGATGGTCGCGAAATTGGTGGGCCGTTTGCACGCGTCCTTCGGGAGAGCGGAGTCCACACCTGCTGGGGTGTTATGGTGTGGGGTCGTGCGGGAGGAGGGTGTGCCGGCGGATAAGAGGCGAGGTGAGGCAAGGCTGGGTGGACGCGGAGGCTGGGGACAGAGGAATGGGGTGGAGGAGAGAAGGTCACAGTAATGCCGGGACAGACAGACGGTCCGGGGAATCATTGCCGCTTATCCCCGATAAATCCTGCCTGTGCCTGTTGCCATGCATCCAGATTTTTGGAATGTTCCACATCAAATAACCAAGCTTTCCGCATGGGCTCTGTTATCTTCCTCCTCACGTGAGGCTTGCATCACCTCGGCGGGAGGTTTACCACATGTCCCTCTTTCATCAAGCCTAGTGAGCTTGAAAGGGGCGCCGTATCGATGTTACACAGACGCGTGTCCTGAAAAAAACCTGCCCTCTGACACCAGCCCGTGGAAGAGCAACAATTGAGACGCACTGGAAATGGAGAGGGGGAGGCAGAGAATGGGAGACTAACAGATTATTAGTCATTAATGTGCGTTTTCCTCTGCAGCATCGCCATCGATCGTTAACCTAGCCATTCTCCTTTTACACACATCATGTGGACAGTGTGCAGTGTACAGTGTACAGTGCCCTGCCTGGACATCAGGCGACGCTGTGCTCTAACTGCCATTAGGGTAATGTCATGGTGAAGTATTGGTTTTTGCCTTCATGATTTTACAAGTGTGTTAGAGAGGAGAGCTTAGTTTTCTAAAGCACACATGCACACAGCTGTATAATTAAAAGTTCTTTTTACTCTCGCGAAATGTTTACGACTAGGGATCCTAGTCGGCTGTCTGTGTATGACAGCAGCACAGTGAAGAGGTGAGCATCAGAGTATTAAAAGCCTCTGAAATCCTTTTGGCTTTCAGGTAGGATTGTCCCACTTGCATGTGTACTCCACTCACAATTGGCTCTCAGAGTGTCACCCCTTTGAGGACTTACTGTTGATTAATTCTCCCATCTGTGAACCCAGAGAAGAAACTGCAAACCTAAATGACCCTCACTTTTCCTGTCTTTGCCCCCGGGACTCCGGGGAGGCTTGCTGGAGTCATTTCAGTTTGTTTGAATTGTTCATGATAGCTTTGTGATGAATGCAGCGTAAAGGTACAGGGGGAGGGGTTGGGAAAGGGGGCATCATCGCAAAGGGTGCCGGAGCTGGATCCCAATGGCACCAAGTCTCCTGGAAGCGTGGGTGTGTGGAGTGAGGCAGTGGGGACAGCAACGCTGTGGGACTTTTCTTGGCAGTTTGGCTGGGCTCTCCATTCTGAAACCATATGCAGGAATCGGCTTTCGATTATCACTCAGCTCCAGGATAATAAAGCGACACACATTCCCTGCCGTGACGGGACACCCCACCACGACGCAATCTGCGATTCACCCCTCACACTTCCGGCACCTTCCATCCCCTTGTCGCATCTCCGTGGCTCCTCTGGAGACCTCTGAGGCAAAACAAAACCAACTCGGGCGACCCCAAGAAAGCAGAGCTTAATTACCGTAAATGTCATGATTAAGTGCATTGACAGAAGAGAGGAGAAAACAACACCGGAATAAGCGGCTTTTCGCGTCCTCTGATTGCTAATTACACAGAGAATCTGAGAACGCAAGGCCTCGGCCTGCTTATCTGCACTCCTCACTCCAGTGGAAGCTTTATTAGAACAGAAAAAGTGAAGTGAAAAACAGACAGCAATCTTCTGAAAGACTCCAGCTGCTGGAAATCTTAATTGCAGTAGCTGTGAAGGAGACAGCTGGGATGTGGAGAGGAATGTGTTCGGCGTGGGCTGGTTTTCGGCAAAAAAAGGAGGGATCTCTCAGTGAACACAGTCACACCTGACAGGATGTTACTGGGACCCGGGGCTTGTTAGTTTTATTAATTTCTGTTTAATGGGCCACCTTCCCAGTGCATTCTGGGAGGAGAGTGCCGATGTGCCCCGGGGCTTAGCCTTCACAACAGAAGTGCTGGTTCATGCTGAAGTGACACCTGTTTGAATAAGCAGTAATCTCTAATCAGAGCCAACCCTGCAATCATGTTCAAGTCAAGGCTGCAGTCAAAGCCATAGTTTCTGTAGCAACCGTAACCGCAAATAAACAGGAAAAAATAACATAAAAATCCATCATCTCTCCGTATTCTGACTGCCTCTTCAGTACTGGCTGCAAGATAACGTAAGAGTGATGCTCAAAATCGCACCTTATTACTTGAGACATGTTCCTCTGCAAAGTCCGGCTCTCCATCATCCTTATTCTTGTACCTTTTCCAAACAGACTGTATTAAAATGTGTTTTTGCCTCCTGCTTTGCACCCGGTTTTCCTCTTTCAGTCTGACCTCTGTTGATGATGGCACCCCTACCTGTCGTGTGTGGAACTGCAGTGCGCTCATGTGTCTTCCAATGCTGACATCTGGATGGCCGCCGCATCAAGCCGGCCCAATTCCTTTTAAGCAGACCACGTCTCCTAATGTCACTGTTGCATTGAAATTTTCCTCCCTTTTTTGCCTGTTGTCTTTGTGTGTTCCTGTGATCGATGACTGAGGAAAAAAACCTTTAACAACCTGCTGCAAATTTCACATCACCCGTGCAGCCCCAGACTGCCAGGCCAGCGTTTTAGAACACGGCTGCTAATTGTGAGCAGCCTCTCTAGCACAAATTGAATCCTGGTGACTTCACTCTGCAATTTTGACTCTGATCGAAAAAACAGGATAACCCTGGAAGAAATATCGCAATCCATTCTAAACGCCTGCTCCGTACGCTGCAAGCAGGAAATGGTCGGCTAAAAGCCTTTTTACGGCACGTCCCACGGGGGATGGAAGATGAATCTGTTGCCTCTGCTGCTCCTTTGCAAACGAAACCTTGCAGGTGCAGTGTGCACGTATAACACTCCAGGTCCACAGCTTTGGATCCTTACCTGTTGTAAAACAGTGGCATTATTAACAATTAGAATAATTAATTCATCACTGGGACAGAATGTAAGGGTTTGTTCATTTTTTTTAAAAGGTCAATCTTTTATATAGCTCAGCACCGAGGAGTTCATGAATAAGGATTTTATACTCTATATCTGCAACATATTAAATGTCCAGTGTGATAATTACCATTGTGTTTTTTCTGTGTGAGTTACCGATCGACAGAGTGACTCGGTCGATGAGAGTGCTGGTGGGATGAGCCCCCGTAGACCTCTCCTTCAGTCATTTCTCCAGTCATCGTGGCTGAATGTTCAGTGGTACACTATGTTTCCTCTCCTGCCCCGTGCACACGGGCTGTGACTAAACAGAGCTTTATGATAATCGCAGGGGGTGTTTGGCAATGGCAGGTGACACTGCGTGTCATGCTTAAACATTCCCCTAGCTCATGGGCAGGATTTAGACCCTTCAGACAGACTCGCCTACTTCCGAGGTCCAGGGGCCGTGGTAGTCCTAGGTAAGTTGCTGGAGCGTAGCAGCTCTAGAAACGGCCCGGCGTGCTGTGATCCACGGCACCAGCAGCTGATGAGGCCCGTCCGTGTCAAGTAGACGGCTACAGCCTGGCAGCAAGCTGTCGCTCCTGCGGTGCAGGGCTGGGAGACCTTATATCTCTGGGTTGTCCTATCAAAGGTGAATTAGGGTAACAAAGGGAAGCTGGGTGGGCTCGGGTTCAGGCAGGAAGAGGGGGGGACACAGAGCCTGGGTGCAGGCAGAGTATAAACCAAAGTCAGCCATTACTCAACCTGACAGGAGATAGGCAGAGACAGAGGGCAGGGCTCAGTGTCACGTATCTACATCAAGCATACCGAAGACATTCAAGAAAGATCTCTGGGTGGAGATGATTAAATTGTCTCACAGGGATGGCTCAGCATTCAGGTACACCGCTCTGATTCTCCTCAGTGACTGTGTCACCGTTAATCCTGAAATTCTGCTCCCTAATAGCCTGAGAGTCTCAGAAGTAGTCTGTGCTGCTTTCGCGGTACCATCCATCCATCTCGGAAGCGCGTTTTAGAAATTCCGTATGAACCACCGAGCAGGATGTACTGCGGATGTTCCGAACGAGCAGCGACGCCAGAGAAGCGCAGCCGGAATGCGAGCGAAGGCGGCAGAGAGAGACGCGATCTGCCGCCTGCGAGTGCGTCCGTGCCATACGGAGCCTTTAATGGCTGTATGTCAGAGCATGAAGGCAGCGTGTTTTACACAGACCTCCAGTGGCTCCCCGATGGCTCGGAGCAGCCAATTATTCTGGATTTCATCCAGGCACAACGACGGCTGGCGCAGTTGCCAATTAGCAGGCGGCTAAGCCGCGATCTCGCGGCGCTGGTGCACAAGCACCGTGTAATCCCTGTTAAACGGGGGAGCGAGCAGGCCTGGGGAACAGCGGGAGAGGAGGGGGAGCACCACGGGTCACCACGGTGACCCGCACACCCGGTACCCTTCCGGAAAGATCCAGAGGAAACCCATCCTGGTTATAAAATGATGTTAGTATACTTCTAGTATACTAGTTTAAAATAGAAGGCAGGGCCAGTTTTCTTGCTTCTGGGGCCCCAGTCAAAACTTCACTTCGGGGGCCTCACCATAATGTAGTGCCACTGTGCGGGCAACAGGGGGAGCCACACAAATGCAAGGTTTGAGTGGCGGTAAACATCGCCGCGGTCCTGCAGGGGAAAGGTTAGCAATGCAAATTAAGAAATACTTTAATCCCAAGCTCTTGCAGTTTGACGGACTGCTGGCTTTTTAAAGTTTTATAATGACTTTCATACATGGTGATACTTGGCTCCTGCCTGTTGGCGCAGTGCAGGGCAGCTCTGCTAATGGTCCTCACTGGGTGATTTCGCAGCGCTGCCGTTTTGCTGGACCCAATGTTTACGGCCTCGAACAGCGGAGTCGCAGCCAGATGTACGCCCTGAAGATTTACGCATCTGTTATTGAGCTAATTCAGCAAAGTGCTCGCCTGGCCCCTCAGTGGTATTCAGCAGCGGTACGCATCATCATCGTGTGACGTGGCTGCGGGCCCTGTTAGAAAGCAGTCGCCTGTTTTAAGTTTAGGACACCATCTCCTGGCATATTAGATGAAGATGGCGATTTCCAGGCCTGGGTTTATTACTGCCCCCCTCCTCCAGTGTATAGGAGCCCCTCACAAATGTGTGTGATTAGAGTGGTGGTTATACCACCTGCCGCTGGTGACTGTATGAATGTCCAGTAGGGGTGGGCACACCGATCCAAATATCGATAGTATCGATACCAACGTTGGTATTGGTATTGGATCAATACTAGCGTGATACTGATCCAATCTTTCTCCTCTACACTCCCAAAAGTAGAAATCTGTGCTAACAAACACTGCTCCGCCTGCATTTTGCAGCTCACTTTGCTCCTCCTTCTCCCCCTCGCACTGCTGTGGTTTGTTGTCGTAGTGTCACGTGACTCAGCGGCGTGAGCCTGAGCAGACAGTGGCTGAGTGAGAGTAGCGCGGCAACATGGCAGAGAACAAGAGGATTAGAGCCAAGAGTAGTTTGTGCTTTTCTTTAGTTATTTGCACTTTATTTACTTTAATTTTCACAAATAACCGTGTGCACTTTGTTTGCACTGTTTGTGTGCACTGTTTATAAAAGCAGATAAGTGTAATCAAATGGAGATTTTTTTCATATTGTTGTTTCTAAATAGGTAACTTGAAAAGAGCTATTAAAGTTTTAAAACATTTGTTCTCCAATAATTTATGCAGGTTTCACGTTTCTAAATTAATTTCATTACAACAATAAAAAACATTTTTCATTTTACTAAAAACTTAAAAAAACTAAACCAGGCACATGATGAACTAACTAAAGAATAGTGACTTGCATTGTTTATCCCAGTTTCCATTGATTTCGGTTTGAGTTTTTTCCCCCCCATTACCTTTATAACACAATCAAACGTTCTGCCTTCTTGATATGAGCAAAAAGAAGGATTGAGAGGGAAGGTAAAAGTGGAAAGTGCCGACACACTCTGTCCATGGGTGTGCTTTTGTGGCTTCCCTGTGCATGTTTCCCACAATCCTCTTGGCAGAAGCAGAGATCCAGTGGGTGGTGCCACAGCTCCTTTAGAGACCGCTTACCAGTGCTGTCTTGCCTACTGTCCCATTCTAGGAAGGCCCCATATCTTGTGGTGGTTCCTCCATCAGTCTGCCGGACAGGAGCAGTCATTCCTCCCCATCTCTTTCCTGCTGGCTTTATCGCTCCCTGTGATCATCCTTCTTATCTGTGCTCGACGCGATGCGACCCAGCTGTGCATGAAAGGTTTGAAAGAAAGCCGCAGCATGAATAGCCTTGAAGTGCAAATCTGCCACTAGAGGGCACCACCTGCAGTGGGGTTCTGTAGGGGATTCTGAGTGTCTGAATGGAAGGTTTTCCACAGATGTACAGTGGAGGAAATAAGTATTTGACCCCTCCCTGATTTTGTAAGTTTGTCCATTGACAAAGAAATGAAAAGTCTCAGAACAGTAT
>JAODKM010000001.1:15963685-16006657 GCA_026780845.1 Petrocephalus sullivani | reverse complement strand
AGCACACGAGAACGTACTTATTTAATGTGACCTGCGGGGTTTTTGCTGTAAGTATCCTGCAGCCGATTCGTTCTAAAAGCGCCGTCGTTTTCTTTATTCTTTTTTTGTCAGTTTAAAAGGCTCGGTGTCACATCAGCGGCATCAGAGTAACGTGATGTGCTACCCTGGCCTGCATTCACTGACGTTATGACATGATCCCTCAGAAGTATGTGTGGGCAGCGCTCGGGCTGGGAAGGAGGCACGAGCACATGGACATCAGGGAGGAAAGAAGCCTTCAGCTTATACTTTGTTGGAATGTTTGTCCGTATTCTGTAACACATGCGCTGTGGCAGCCTTTGATGCGTGATGGAGGCTGGAAATCAGCTTCTCTGATCCGACATGCGTGTTTCTGGCTTGAGATCAGGGGCGAGGTGACAGTGAGATTTAGTGGTACTGAAATATTCAATCCCGTGCCCCGCCGGGCCTCCGACAGACCAGGCACATCCTCAGGTAGACAGGGTTACCTTTATGTTTATTTATACTGCTGGAAATAAAAGAGGGAGAACATCACAGCTGTACAGCTGTCGGCGAGCCAGCTCGGGTACGAGTGCAGCTGGGCTGAGCTTCCAGCGAGGGACCAGGAACAAGCGCAGGTTAGTATCAGAGCAGGAGCTGCACCAAATGCTGCTGATATCAGCAATGCTTTGTAACAACACCAAGAGAATGTAGTATGAACTAAGCAAAATACAATAAACCATCCAGTGGTGCAATTTCATCCATCCATCCATCCATCTATCTATCTGTCTCTGTCTGTCTGCCTGTCTATCTATCTATCTATCTATCTGTCTGTCTGTCTGTCTGTCTGCCTGTCTATCTATCTATCTGTCTATCTATCTATCTGTGTCTGCCTGTCTGCCTATCTGTCTGTCTGTCTGTCTGCATGTCTCTGAGGAAGGTCAGAGGTAGGATGAGGGTAGTTGATGTTTTCTGAGAAGTGATGGATCTTAAAGGTTCCTGAGATTTGCCCGGGATTCTGTAGACTGCATATATTTGGGGTCGGCAGCAGAGGACTTTGAGGACGTTCACTAAAGCGCCAGAGGAGGTCAGAAAGGAAAAACCGCAGGCGTCGGTGAGTCACGGATGCCTGACGGTGTGGGTCCGGAGGATTAGCGGGCCGTGTCCTGTCCTCTGCTTAGAACCGAGTGCCCTTTAACTCGACCACTGTGAGCATGCCCCCCCGGGGGCTCTGTGTTCTCGCAGTCGGCTGTTTGTGTGTCTCTTTCGTTTGGATAAGTTCACATTTCCAGCCTCTGAGTCATGCTGGTGCGACCTGGAAGTCAGACCTCAAGAACATCAGCGCCCCCCCTTTGCTGCATGTTCTGCCTCCGGCGTTGGGGCCCTTTCCCAGGGCAAGCCCCCCCCCCCATTTTGATGTGTTTGGGGGATGACGTGGCAAAGTCTGCAGTGATGTCAGCAGGTTCCGGCTAAGCATCACAGAGAAGCGGGCCCGTTAGAACCATTTATCGAACTGGGTCAACTGTGCTTCTGAAAAAAGGTGCCAGGTTTTAAGATGGCCATTTAAAGTCTGTCTGATTTCACACGGGGCTGCTGGTAAACGGCCGTAACGAGATCAGACATGAATCCAATTGTGAAATCATTTCATCATTTCAGTTTGCCTTTCATCAGCACAGCTTATCCAGACTGTTAGCAACGTTTATTAGCATGTATTCACAAAATACCTCGGAGCGGATGCAAAAAATAAATCACAAAACACCAGTAAGAAGACTATTTAAAATGTATTTAAAATGTAGTCATGTGTGTTTAGAAAACACAAAATGCGGATTTAGTGTTAAATATTGTTTTTACGAGAATTACACATGTAAAGGAAAACAAATCATTAGCATATTTCTGGCTCAGTGAAAACTGATATGATGGAGCAACAGAAACGATGTGAAAGTTAAACGCCGGTATCCCAGCATGCAGTAGGGTTCAGTGCTGTTTAACTTAAAGAAGCCCCACTATTCTCAGGTAGCGAGGTTGTAGATTTGGATTTTAAATACAGGTGCTCATGGTGGTTTTGGCATGAAACAGGGAATGCCCTCATTGCTGATGTCATCCACATTCCACAGCCCCAGTTGCCCTGGATTTCTCGGAATGTGGCACGGCCCTCCCAAGGAATTCCAGATGCTGCCAGACTCATGCAGCGACACATCTAGATCCAAACAGCCATGCAGCCATGTAGCTATTGTAATAATGAAGTAAAATGGCCTGATACTATGCAAATGAGAGACACTTAGAGAGTAAGCGAGCAGCGACCGTATGTAACAGGTCACACATGAGGTTTAGATTGATGCCCTCTCTGGCCACAGACGATGCCCCCTCGTCATAGCCGGATCCTGGTCGTACGGGGCCTCTCCTGGGTTGGAGTGCAGATCAATGTCACCTGGGCCCAGGTGGGCACTTTCTCTCCTTCCTTCCTGTCCTGCATGACCTTGGCAGTGGGGCTGGCTGGATCGTAGGGGTGTTGAGTTTGTGTTCACTGTAATAGTTGGTGCTCAGTCCCATGACACTTATTGTGCTTATGTCAGCACAGCCTAAATGCACCCTAGGATCCCAAATCACATTATAATCAGTCTGCGTGCTGAGAACGTTCTGCGATTTGCATCAACCGGATTGTCCAGAATAACATGCCTCTGTCACATCACGATGCCAGGAAGTGATACGACAGTTTAAATTATGATCTCATTAAGGTGTGAGATGCTACCGAAATGCCTCCAGAAAATACAAATACAATCACTTTCCGCTGTACCGAGATTCTGTACCGAGAGGCATCACAGAGGATCGGGGTATCTCTGCGCGTCACCGGAATCTGATCCACGGGGGGATATCTTTGCAAGATGCTGAAATGCATTAGTGGGTTTTAATTTGAGTTTCAGATGTGTGCTCCGTGATAAGGCTGAGGGAACGTTCAGGATGATTCGCTGGAAAGTAGCGGTAATTGAATCATTAGCTGAGATGTCTGGGATGCTAGGGCATGGGGCCTGTCCTGGGTACAGCTGTCTAAGCAGGAATGTCTGCCTCTATAGCATTAACTGCACTGGGAGTATGACTCTTCTGCTGTATTGAGCCTTACAGGAACCCAGCTGCCTCGTGCCTGGTTGATATCTGACTCATCTTCTCACCTTCTAAAGTATCCATCCCTGATGCTCTTCTAAGCTGACTGCTCAGTTGAGCGGTACAGATCTTCTGTTGTTATAAACATCTCCCTCCCTCTGTTTTAATGACCACTCATCCTGTCAGGGGGGTGCTGAGCCAGCTCCCGGCCCAGCGGTATCCGGAACTCACGAGTGACGTGTGAATGTGGCTGGTGTCCACCGGGAACGTCAGGCAGCCCTGGAGGTTTGAGGCAGGGCAGTGAGTCACTGAGGTGCCGCACCTTCCAGTGCGATGATGCAGGAACGGGCTGCGCATTAATAACTGCGAAACCACGCTAAGCATAGAAACAGTCCGGTTTGGAACAGCTGCTTAAAATGTGGCTCCACCTCTGTGACCCTATCTACCGCACCAATCCCCTTAAACTCGTGCGTGCATTAAAAGTCATTGAGTGCTCACTGGAAATTCTCCGTCTGATGGCTTGACAGCTGTGGTCCACCGGAAGGCTGCTCCAAAAAGGGCCAGTGCAGACTTGGCTTGAGGTAAATGGGCTCAATCGCTGCATGTGTTATTCAGTGCTGCCAAGACGATGCGCCGGGAATCGGCCCCTGGCTTTCCTGCTGAGCGCCACCCTATGGTTGGAGGAATAAGCAGCAGGTGAAGCAGTGACTGGCAGCTTCTGTAGTGAAATGCATTTACATTACATTGCATTCATAAATATCAAAGGTGACTGTGATCAGGGTATGCACGTGTCTGTGTGTGCGTGCGTGCGTGTGCATGCCCAGTCCGTTTTCTAGCTGATGTCTTCATCTATTGACTTAATTAGCCCCTTGTTAATTGCACTAATGGCCAAGAGCTGCCTGTCTGAGACTAGTGTCCTGTGTGGGTGCTCAGCACTGGAGAACAGTGACCAAGCCACGTATTCCAGGAGCAGGTTGCCAAGGGCGCCGTTACATAATCAGTCAAATAAAGTTTCAGATCCATACAGGTAAGGGGGCGGAAGGACAGATTAGTTGCCTCCCAAAGCCCTCTCTCATCATAATGTCTGAATCACCTGGATTTCCCCAATGGAAACCTGGGTGATTATCATAATTATCATAATTTCTCGACAAAAGAAACCCTATATTGTCAGGTTATGTAATGCAGTGCTGAGGCTGTGCATGAAAGCCATTGTCAGAGGAATTAGGAATTTCCTCAATATTTTCTGGCTAGTCTTTGCAATTGGCAACAATCAAAAATGGTCTAAAAAATAATAATAAATGATTTTGGACTTGGGGTGGCATAGTGGTGCAGTGGTTAGCACTGTTACCTCACACCTCTGGGAATGTGGTTCGAGTCTCTGCCCTCCATGTGAGTGGAGTTTGCATGTTCTCCCCATGGGGTCTCCTCTGGTTTCCCCCCCATGCTCCAAAAACATGCTGAGGCTAATTAGAGTTACCGAATTGTGCATGTGTGAGTGTTCCCTGCGATGGGCTGGCCCCCTGTCTTGGGTTCTTCCCCGCCTCATGTCCATAGCTTCTGGATAGGCTCTGGACCTGCCACAACCTGGAAAGATAAGCGGTTTCAGAAAATGGATGGATGGATGGATTTTGATCTTCACAAGAACATCATTGACTGGTGCATCCTCACTGTACATTAACAGTCATGGCCGTCAGCCGTACCCTCTCCATACACCTTCTCCTGTCCTGCACTCCCCTTACGCTGTCCCCACACGTCACATGACCTATCGTCATGCTCAGCACACCAGAGAACCACTCTGCCTTGACAGTGTTTGAATTTAACACTCTTCCTCATATATTCCTGTTTGTCCAACATGTTCATCAGATTTGAACACTCATTCTGCTACATTACTCTGTCCCAAAAACATTTTAGTTTGACTGATTTTCTCAAGTATGTCTCTTTGTTGAATGTTAAATACAGAGGCTGAATTTTTAACCTTCTAGTTGAGAGGTTGGTATCTTACCCACCGCACCATCTGCTGCAGCCATGTTTGGTTTTTGACAGATTTTCTCACATACATTTTCTCGAGGGTACTTTTGGTATACTTTTCAATAAGCCTGGTAGCAAACATATTTGTCTGTTCATCTGGATGTCTTGTTAGGTGCTTGTGCTACTTGATAGTTGTTGTTGTAGCTCCTGCTCTAATACTGCTTACATTTGTAGCTGGGCATTCATCAGCCTAGCTGCACTTATGCCCAGTCGACTCCTCGACAGCCTTATGTTTGTCATGTGTTCTTTGCCTCACTGGTGTATTACTTTGGACAAAAGCGTCAGCTAAATAAAGGATTGAAAGTGGTTTCTGACTTGGATGCACATGTAAAGTGTGCACAAACGGAGCTCAGTGCCTTAAGGCCACCAGTGCATCAGATGGTGGTGTCTCTCAGCACAACTTTGCTCTGCCTGGCTACTCTGGCTAATGAGAGCGTAAACACTCCCGTACGTGCCACATGGGCAGGTCGCATGGATCACTGTGATCTGCATCTGCCGCATGGGCAGGTCGCATGCATTACTGCGGTCTGCATCTGCCACATGGGCAGGTCTCATGCATTACAGCAGTCTGGATCTGCTGCCTGGGCAGATCACATGCATTACTGCTGTCTACATCTGCCGCATGGGCAGGTTGCATGCTTTATTGCAGTCTGCTTCTGCTGCATGGGCAGGTCACATGCATTATAGTGCACTCACACCTCCCTGATGTTTCTTTTATTCTAGACAGACACGTCTAGAACAATCCAGACAGGATCATTCTGAGAAACAGTGCAGAATGATGATTCGTAACCAGAGCTGGAGGAAACTGCACTGATATAGTCTTCTCCAGGAAATTCCATGAGGAACACCAGTAATCTGCTGTATGCTGCACTAATCCAAGACAGAAAGGCCAGGGGGAGGGGGTGGAATTGGGTGAGTGGGGGATCTGCTGAATGACCCCCTTTTTGTGGAGCAGTGCCTGGGGCTTCGCGTGAGTTTAGTTAGCATTATGAGCCATGGCCCATTTTGACGGCATATGGGATGAACTCGTGGTGAACAGCAATGCAAACACTGGGATGTGCTCGCAGAAGATGAGTAACACATCAATAAAGCCTGTCTACATACAACATTATTGTCCTTGATTGATTCTGTTATCTGAACTAATTGGTTTCTTCTGGAATCTGACACAAGCTTGTGGTTCTGATCGCTTCAGATCCAGCTCCCAGGAGTGGCGTGCGTGAGTTTACATAAAGTGCTGAGAAAGGGTACTTTAACCCTCATCGCTTCTGTTATTGCATGTTTCTCATACTTAATTGTTTTGGGTCTTCATACGAAAATGTAAGATGAGAACATAAAGAAATGGAAAATGCAGTTTTCAAGTAATTGCCTAATTTATTGAAGGAATAAGGCTTTTAATCATGAGAGCTGACCTCATCTGAGTTGACAAAGGCCTGCTGTTCCTTAGGGGTTAATCTGGGTTCTTTCACGACTTCCTGGATGAGTTATTGATGTGGTCTTGGGTGACTTGGGGTAGGCCACCCACTTCCAGAAAGATTCATCAGTGTTTCCAGTTTTCACCATTTGCAGATAATGGCTCTCGCTGTGGCCCACTGCAGGCCCAACACTTCCCGAGGCTCTCCTGATCACGCTACAGAGTGCTGTGTGTTGTGACTTTTTGACCTTCTTCTCATACCCGAGAAGGTCCTATTAAAGTGATGTTTAGAGCCAATGGGGCTGGCAGTAGTTAAGCCTGGGTTTGTCTAATCTAATTGAAGCCAATACTGAATTACGTTTGGTTAAATGGTTGCTAGAGCAATCATTTTTCACACAGGGCCATTTGTGTTTTGGAATATTTTTTTTCCTTTGACAAATAAAAGTATCATCTCAATTTTGTGTTTTGCATGTATTATTTGTATTTATTAATTATTGTTTGAAGATCTGAATCAATTCATTGTGACAAATATGCAAAAATGCAAAAAAAATCACGACAGGGACTAATACCTTTTGCTCTGCACCTCTCTTCCAAGTATCCTTCCAAACCTGCTTAAGAATAAGGTTCGACTATCAGTCACTTCCGCCAGCTCCTGCCCTAGATTCTGTTACCATTTTGCTGCATGATTGACAACTTCAGCCAAAAGTGACATAATTTTATACATTTATATAAATAAATTCTCCTGATACATCTTGCTTGAAGACATCACTAAGATGTGAGCACACGAATGTGAGGGTAGGAGTGAGTGACATTAACTGCTACGCCACCTGCTGTTCAATAGCTAGACTCGCCTCCCCCCCGGCACAAAAACTCACCTGCACCCCTCAGAACTCCATGATGGAAGTATAAATACATAAAATGTGTGTCAACACAAACAAAAGAGCACAGAACATCCCACTGTACGTTTGATCCATCTGTCTTACTCTCCTGCTGTCTACAAAAAGCATCTCTGATCTTGGGGAAGTCAGAAAGCCCAACGACACACGTATGAATACAAAATGCCGGTTTTATTATCCTGATATCAAAAAGCGCGACAGCTTTCCGCAGGATAATACCAGTACTTTGATCTTCATAGACAGCTTTAGAAATCCTACCGCCATTTAATACTTCAGTATTTTTAAACTTTGTAGGTGTTTTTGCTTCAAATGAATATATTTTAGCTGCGACAATAGTGAGCCCACCCTCCGACCCAGTCTTCTACCCGAAAGACAGCAATCTGTGTACAGATTACACAGGATACATGAGGTACATGTCTAATTTTTGGCTCAATTTAGGACGGTGTCAGAAATCAGTTTTTTCCCCACATTTTCTGTAGCACCTGACCTTGCTCTCCTCCTGTAGAAGCATGATTACCATCCTTCCATATCAATGTTCTGCTGGTGTGATTTCCACAGATGGGTCACATCTGCATACCAGCCAACGTTGTCGATGAGTCCGAGTCTAATTTTCCTCATCATTACTGCATATTACGCTGCTAATTGTTTGTAACCTTTGTAGTTTTGGTCAAATTGAAATGAGGATGTTGAGAGAATGTCTATTTGTAAGTGTCACCGACGTAATAAGGCAGAAATGGTTGGTATTCCTTATCACACGCTGTTTCTTACCGCGGTGAAGGACCAAAAAGCTGAAATACTGCAAGGTCAGTCACCGAGAGTCCCATTTGGGTTTGTTTATGCTGCTGAGATCCTTGGGGCTGTGTTGAGCATGTAGAGTAGGCTGTTCTCTGCCCTGATTTCATTACGTGATGGCCTGCCTTTGCTGGAGGAAGAGCACGAATGATTAAAGACCCTCAGAATAATAAGAGAAAATTCACAGCAGCCTGTTTGACATGACGCTTTTACCTACTGGGCTTAACTGGCGAAGCCGTTATGTCCGTAGAAGTGACAGGTAGCCCTGAATTAAAGTTGTCAGGGAGGTAACCTGAGAGTACAATGGCAAAATCCATATTAGCATGTAAAGCTTACTATTTACATACAAATTAGTCATGAAGTGAGCCGTAAAGCGATAAGCTACTGTTAATGTTTAATTTGTCCCTTTAGCTCGCAGCTACAGATTTACACAGCAATAAACAATGCTGCGTGAGCAAATGCAGGAATGCTAGTGAGATTAATTAGAGGTGTTAGCTAAACGCCTCTAATTAATAACCAGGTTTCCTTTCCCGAAAAATATTGGTCTGGTTCCGGCTTCGTCAGCGAGTGGGGGGAAAAAATGGCAAACATAATTTCAGATAAAACTTTCCTGACGTGACTCCAAAACGAGCAGCGCTTTAGTCTGGGGCTGAATGTCGCACTGAACTTTTATAGCTAAAAATTAATTCCATGGACACAGAGCTGCAGGGGACAGTGAGACAGAGCAGGCAGGCTCATTTACGTCAGCAGCTGAAGGGAATCTGCAGGACAATCACTTCTACTGATTTTTAACACTTTCTTTTAAAAGCTGCTTATTCATCAGCGATGAGGTTTGCATCGATGCCGAAACGTGCTGTTTGTGAGATCAGAGCCAGGGAGCACCTTACCACGCAGTACCAGCAGTATCTAGAGCTTCAATTTTTAATTCGAATTTACATTTTATTCATTTTCACAGATACTTTGATCCAGAGCAACTTTTTTTTTTTGAAAAAGCCAAGTCAGACAGTCCCTGGAGCAGCTGAGGGTTAGTGACATCACTCTGGATTTGAACCAGTGACCTTCCGATCACAGGCACTAAGATACTTAGCCACACACCTCCCCCTAGAGGGCTCCCTGTACCATAGGCATGGTCGACTTGCTTGGGGTATCTGCAGCGTCCTCATATCAGTGGCTAAAGAAACCTCAGTTTTCCCAGAATCTCCAGGGGGAGCCTGGAGGGATGCACCGTGTGTGTCGCGCCCTGGAGGGCAGTAATCGATGAAGCATCTGAGATATTCCTCTTCCATGGACTGAATAACGCAAGCTCAAATCAGCAAAGTGCAAATGGAGAGAGAAGCGCTTCCGACAGTTACAACGGCGGGCATCTCCTCATCACCTGGAAATGCTTTCAACGTCATAATTTGACTGAATTCTGGCTATGCCGGCATCGAACCGTATAACGTCACCGGTAGCAGTGTGATAGCCCCGTTTACAATGGTACAACGAGTGCAGGAATCCAAATGTGGTAGGAATAAAAGAAGACATTTCCTGCAGGTGATGGCTGGGATTCCTCAGGCCTGGATTCTCCCCGGATCCTTCGCTGGTCCTGACACTGCAGGTGGGGTTAGCTGGGTAAGCACAGGTGACTCATGGCTTCTCAGAAAAGCCACAGGAGAAAGCTAAAAACTCTCGCTACCCTGGGGCCTCTCTCTCTCTCTTGCTTGCCCTCCCTCCCTCCCCCCCTCATTTCAGCAGCCAGGGAGTGCACAGAGACCCAGAAATTCAGGAACATTCTCAGAACGGTCCTATAAGCCCAGAAAGGAGACTCGTAGCTGGATGGCGAATGTAAGGTGGCTAGATTGGCCTGAAGGTACAGCCCTCCACAGCAACTGAAGAAATATTGACCTTTAGGGCTATTTATTATTCGTTGGTAATTACTTAATTTAATTAGGTTTTGTTTAGTGATTTGTTAATGTCCTTGGGCCCCGGCAGCCCACCTGAGAGGGCTGCTGATTTATCGATGCGTTAGATTAATGTGCTGTACTGATCCAGGTCACATGACTGAGTGGCTGACTTTACTACTCATGTTAACCAAAACAATAACAATCCAGGTCAGCGTGGCAAGGAATGAAAATAATAAGCTAATCAATTCAACATAAATGTAACAGAACTGCATATATTTGTCCTGATTAATCAATCCTTTATGTAACAATTCAATATATTATTAACTGAAAAATGTATTAATAATGCACACTTTATTATTCACAGAACGTATCTTCTTTCACCATTATAGTTATCTCTGACAGTAATTTAGATTAACATCGCTGGCAAGTTAAAGCGAGTCCAGCAGATGCAAAGATACCATTTAATTAATATGCCTCGGCGTTAAACGTGAGCTGATCCATCGGGTCTGAAGTGAGACTTCAGGCTGAAAGCGGGATGCACATTGGGTCATGAGGCTGGGGTATGGACGACCTTTAACCTTTAACCCAGAACACCCTATTTAACCTTTTAAATAGAAGCTAATTTTACAGCGAAGGCCCAAGCTCTGCCTGGCGAACAGCCTCTCAGTTATAAAACCATGTAGCTGTTAACTGTGTGAGGCACCCGTATTACAGGGTGGGGGGCTGTACAGCTGTGGGGGTGTGTATTCTATAACAGAAGCTGGGACCCCTAAAGCATAAGGAGAGTGATTCAAAGATACCCCGAAATGTAAGTGTTTAATAATATAACACCCCATCCGTATTCCACTGCGGGGAGTGAAATGATCTGCAGTGATGTAAAAATAGGGAAGTCAGTAGCTTAATAAGCCGTGTCTGAATGTCTGCAGCTCTGGGATTTGGAGTCGCACTCGGCCGTGAGGCTTAGAGGCTGTCGGGGGATCGTGTCTCAGCAGAGGTGTGATTCTCCGGGCTGGCAGCTGTACTTCAGGCTAGGTGTGGTTCTGCTCGATGCTGTGTTTTGGAGACCACGAGTGTGGGCTGCCGACTCCGCCATCGCTGCCACCGCTGCTGTGAGCTTATTTTGAGCTTTTCACTGAGACCTATATAAAGCAAATCCCCTTCATATGGAGAGAGCTTTGAAACACCCGCGGGCCGGTACCATCGCAGGTCGGTACCATAGCAAGTCACTGCTTCCTGCTCACACTCCCTATTTATGAGCTGCATCACGTCGTTATGTAGGTGACCGGGGGCTGATAGTAACCCCGTCTTGGTAAATAACAACACTGCTTAGAAGGCTGGTGGCCCTGAGACTCGTGCTGTCTGTGGCACCGGGGATGTTTGAATCGGTACCTGGCGCGTTACCTTTGATTAAGTCTGCAATGGTCTATTTTAGCTGTCTGGCAGCAAACAGGTGCCCACACATCACGAATTCACATGGAGCAAGCAGTGACAAGGAACAGGAAAAATGACTCTCAATTCCTTTTTTGGTAGTATCATGTGGGTTTTTTTAACGTTTCTTGTGCCTGTAACCCATTGATGTTACTGTCTTTGTTCGTGACGGGTTTGTACGCACACATTTCCAAATCCCACTGCTTCTGCTCTACACTGTGACTTCCGGAGTCCAGCCCCACGCAGACAAACATGCACCAGAACGGAAAGGGGGCGCCTCCCTGAATACACACAAATAACCCCATAAGTGGCCGCCACGCATTGAGCTAATCAAACGCTTTTAATTGCTGCAAACTTTAAAGTCCCCCCCCCCCCAGCAAACACACGGGACTTTACACTATGAAAAGCTTGTAAACATAGTTACAGACGGCTTTATTCTGGAGCTCTGGGTGCTGTTTCCTGTCTCAGAGCCCGGACATGTGGGATAATTAAACAGCATTGAAAACAATGTTCTATGTTTCTCTAACCCCCTCCTCATAGACAGCCCATGGGGGTGTATCGCATTATTCCAAGTACACAATTATAATGGTCAAGTCCCATTGTTTAATATGCAATTAAAAGATATTCAACCAACAGATTTTATGCTGAATAACAATAAGGAAGTAATTACAAAATGTTCACAGTGTCCTGGCCTCTGCAGCTCCAATCACTCGGTTAGATATTATTATATGCAATAATTTTGCGAGGTGAATGGATTAGGTGGCTGTAATTAGCACGGCTTGCTGATGCCCTTTCATGACTGACTGCTGACTCGCAGAAACAAAAAATCAGGCATTGTGTCGTGTCACAATAGCCAAAGCTTTGGCCCTTTATTGTCAGTATGTCTACCGCATTCAAAAGGATAGCTGAAAGGATAAACACTGCTAACAAAGGGGCCTGTTTAATTAGCCCACCCTCATTCTCTTGATTCGCTTTCCAGTATTCATGGTGTGTTCTGTTTGCGACGGTTTGGTTTCCACACCGGTAGGGGCCAAATCAGCCCTGAACACCCCCTCCCCCCGTGTGTGAACGGTAACACGAAAGAGCTGATATTACGCCATTTAAGGTGCTCCTCTCTGTACAGTATCTATTCCGGTGTGGACAGGGCGATCAATAAAACATTCCTAGTCACTCGTGACACCCTTGTGTCCCCCCCCCCCCACCCCACTGGGTAACAAATAAATTAATAATGGTCTGAGACTGCTGCTCTATAGAATCATAACGATTTTCAGGGCAGTACAGCCACAACTTCAGGGCATCTCTTCTTCTGATTATAATAATTTCACTCTGCGATCAGTACAGACACCATATCTTAGCCTTTATCGTATCTTATCATTTCAGACAAAGTCTATCACCCGATTCAACCAGTCGGTGATCGATAACCAAAATAAATGAGAATGATTATTGGATTAGCACGATTAATTATTAACACCCTTGATTATTACCATGATCAATATGGTAGCAATTAATCCACATGAAACTGACAGCTTGACTAGTTAAGCTTAATGGCAGGTAGTGATTTAGTGAATCTTCAAAAGAAAAAGTCTAATTTCAAATTTGAAGTTCATACTAATTATACATAAAAGCATTCTGGAAGAATGGAAATTGAATGTTATGCAGGGAGTCCTCCAGCTAGGCTTCTGCCCCCCCACCCCCCAGAAGTGGGTGGAAGATGGATGGATGGAATCTGTATAACACATAATAAAAAGCTCAACCATTTTAATCTATGAAAAAAACTATAGGTATTGTAGCTTTCATCTCCTTTTGTCCTGTGTTAGCTACAATTTAATGTGCCTTTGGTTTCATTAATGAAAAAGTAACAGCTTGACTGGTTCTCAGTGCCTTTTATGTTAATTCAGTTTCCACTGAGTACCAATTCATTACCCACAATCCAGCCTTTACAGTATTATTTAGCAGTTCAGATTTTAATTTATTAGCTATGTAAAATCTAACGTGTAAAATCTAATATTGTTATAGGGACACAACTGTATTCGAAAGGTTGCCAGTTTGCGTCTCCGACCCGCAAGTACCACTGAGTTACCCTGAGCAAGGTACCGTCCCCAAACACTGCTCCCTGGGTGCTAAAATAGCTTTCCATTGCTGTGTCACAATGTCACATGGGTTAAATACAGGAGACACATTTCTTTGTGGTGTGTCAACAATGACAATTACCTTTCACTTAAAAGGAAGGAAGTAGCCAGTGTAATTGAATATTTGAGTGTTTGCTGTTGAAACTGGGTCACAGAGGTGCTGATTTGGTTCTGTGGCTGTTTGGGAGGTTGTACTGTTGTGGATTTGAGCGTAGTTTATACTATTAGCATTGTTAGACTCTCCATCGCATTCGTAGCTGATTCCGCTACATCACTCGTCCCTCCATCAACATGCCCTGCCGTTACGCTACCGATATCCGGGATATCCGAGTCTTTGGCCTTGCTGGATCCATTTGCCTTGTGTTTCAGTAAAATCTCACATGTTGCCACGTTAATTGTCACCCCTCTTTGATTGCTAACACACTTCCTGTTAACTGGCATTCACCCTAATATGACTCATCTCTCTGACTGTGTATGTAAGTGTGATTTGCAAGTGTGAAATTACGTTACTTCAAAGTTTAAGTCCTTTCTCTTGTGGCTCTGCTGTTCTGCCATTCACTTCTCGGAGTGAAATGAAGGGAAGTGCAGGTGACTAACTGACATTGTTGACATACCACAGCACACAGTGTACAGCAACAAAATGTGTCCTCTGCATTGTGACATAACAGTGGGCAGCTAATTCAGTACCTGGGCAGCAGTGCTTGGGGGTGGTAATGTTTATCTTGCTCTGGGTCTCATCCATCCATCCAGGCATGCACCCAGGGTCCCATTGATTTTCCATCCAACCATCCAACCATCCATCCATCCATCCATCCATCCATGCTCTCAGGGTCACATAGACTTTCTCATTTTACTCTGTTCTGATGTTGGATGAGGGACACTCCAACCCTTTGATGTGGTGTCAGGCTCTCAGAATGTCACACAAGATGAGTATTCCCCCAAAATAATGTCAGTGCTTGTGCCACAGTGTTTGCAGGAATGCTGGAAAATGCCACACAGCCCTCTGATTGGTCTCCCTTGAAGACAAAGGGTGGGGTTATACGGGTGTGTATAAATTTAATTTCTCAATACTGATTTATGTTGACTTTGTGGACCTGGCTGATCAGTCAGTCAGATGGACATTTTATATGTTTATTTCTCCAGCATCATGGAAATATCATCAGTCAGGTTCTGATCCCCGGAGTCGTATAACGTTGTCGCTTGTCCATGGCATGCCAGGACCCTGTTTTTCCATAAGGAGAATCACTTTTTACCATTTTCTTCTGCTATAGGCTGTTTATTGCACATGCCAACAAAATTCATGACCGGGTTGGAGCTCTAGCTCTTGGCTTGTGTGTGTAAATAAACTGCATCTGCTCGCTAATGTACCATAAAACTGGCGTTCACAGCGACTGTCTCTTTCTAGGCACTAAATAATGAATGTACCCAGCTGTACTGTCTATGAAATGGGGGTCCGAAAGGCGATTCAAAAGGAATCGGAGGCAAACATATGAAAATGAACTCAGTGGGGTCAGGTCAGCCAGCAGACATTATCAGGCTGTTAAGAATAGGCCCACTCTCAAAAAGACAGTACAATGAATGAGGATTTTTAGCACAAGGATAGGAATTTATTAATTCCTTATTAATTAATTATTACAGGGAATTCCCTGTGGGATAGGTAGCTTTAATTCTGAAACACAGGGGCACCACAGAGCAATGGAAGCAGGTGCAGGGTGAAGGTCGCGGCGGGGTGCAGAGGTCGTCAGACCTCTGGCCCCGCCCCCTTTCAACGGCAGATGATGTGACAAGAACACAGCACTGATATCGTCCCTCGCTGAATACTTAGGGGCTCACAGACGCCATCTGAAGAGAACACCAGCCCCTCCCTCTCACTGCAGCCTGTCCAAGCAGCCCCGTTCATGAAAGACTGATTATGGTTGGCAGACAGTGAACAAGAGCATAAACAAGAGAGTTCATTGACCTCCAGCCGGCTTTCAGACTCACACACATGTACACACACACACACACACACACACAGCTATTTTCACATGCAACAGCCAAGGTCATGACGCCAGCAAGCAAACAACAATCATAAACACATTTTCTCCTCAATAATGTGTCAGAGTATTATTAAGATA
This sequence comes from Petrocephalus sullivani, assembly GCA_026780845.1. Lineage (NCBI taxonomy): Eukaryota > Metazoa > Chordata > Actinopteri > Osteoglossiformes > Mormyridae > Petrocephalus > Petrocephalus sullivani. The sequence goes on along the minus strand of JAODKM010000001.1, from coordinate 15,990,880 downwards.
AGTGCATTCACTAAACCCCAATTTATCTGGTGCAGTGCTAATTTAACGGCCGGCGCTGCTGGTAACAGGCCACTCTGATAGCAAGCTGGGGGCAGATTCAGGGTGTTTTTAGGTGACGGGGGGGCTGTTGTGTGTGGGGGGTGGGACGCGGGTTTCAAGGTCCCGCCTGCGCGGGGCTTCGGGGCCAGAGCAGCTGTTTAAACACCGGCTGGGAAAAGCAAACAGCAGAAAGCGATGAAAGGCAATGACAGGCGTCTCCAGAGCTAATTACAGCGGCCGGTGTAGCGACCCCCAGCAGACCAGGGCCGCTGAAGGCTGTGCTGTCTGCCTGTCAGCGTTCCAGCTGCAGACTGCGCGCCCAGGTCTGGCTGGGTCCCAGTACCGCTGGGCTACAGGCAGGGAAGTGGGGAGCCACCGGAACAGCCAGTACTGCACATTCTCCCGGCGCACTATGGCTTTGCTTCATGTCAGTATAGGATACTCCTCAGCAGACGTACAGATGCCATGTCACGCTTCAGGTATTTCAAACACAGTTCACCGATTCGATGGCGTGCAAATATCCGATTTTTTCCCAAGACTGAGTATAGAAGTTGAAACAGTATAAATCTGGTTGTTTAGCAATTCCGAAATCATCTTCTTTTCAGGAGGAGAAATTCTGTGGATGGACCGTTTGTGTTATTTCCTCTGAGCTACTCGCTGGTTGCCACCAAGAAACATGCACTGCGTTAATGCAGACACCACGTGCTGTTGCCATGGATATGGAAATACCAATATGAAATGGCGAGGTAACCAGAATTAAAATAGCTAGACTGAATCTCACAATACTGTGTTCTGTCCTCAAACATAGTAATCTACTTGTACATATAAACTTAATGAAAACCACACATGAAACTAATTTGGCCTGTGCTGCTTTAACAAGGCAGCCTGCCAGAGCATAAAAACTGGAGAGTGTGAAGTTTACAATAACGAAAAAGAAATTAACACCCGATTGTGCTTAGGGGGCTGACTGTGTCCGTCCACACGGTTACTGAAGGGTGTGGAGAGGAGACAGTTTCTGCACAAAGTGAGGGAGTCAGAAGTCTGGTGGAAATGAGACTCTGGGAGATACGGATCTGACCGACATCTGAGAATGATGCAGGAAGAGAAGAGAAGAGGAAGAGATGCGATTGTAACTGCCAGGTTTATGCGGTAAGTGAGGGTGTCAAGACATGCGGCTTATTCATTATTTATTGTTACTGTTTTATTGCTCTCTAATCATGTGTGTTGTGCTACTGTTAAACCTGAAACTTCCTATCTATTCATCCATCCATCCATGATTCCCAGATGGCCGGAGCAGCACCGCACTACAGTACATGCCAGAGCACTGGAACATGGGAGAAGGGCTGGATGAACAAATGGGCGCTAACTGTGATCTGGTCTTCAAAAGGGGAATATCTGAACTTTGACCTCAAAGTCAACTGAGTTACATTTGATAACACTATAAAATTCTGCCTTATGGGTGCCTGCCTCCTTTATAAAATTGTCTTCAAAGTGATGAAAATGTCTTAATATGATAAAGGATATGATCGTCCATGAAAAAAACATTTTATTCAGCTGTGAGGTGAGCCACCCTCTGATGCACTTTAATATTGCAGACTGAAATGTGGGACTTACCACAAGATGAGAACTCAAAAAGCACTTAATACAGGGCTAGAGTACACCAGGAAACCATTCTGAAATGCTGAAGGAAGATTACATTTAAAGCCGCGGTAGACAGGAACAAAAGATACCGGTCTAAGAGCATTGTTCTTCTAATACTGCCAGCAAGACACTTTTGATAAAAAGTGTGAGGAAAAATGATAACTGGGCATTTACCCAAAGTAATTTAATCACCAACCCTCCAGTGTGGCATCATGGGGGCAGGATGCAGCAATGACTTTAAAGGTACACTGTATTGCCAAAAGTATTGGGATGCCTGCCTTTATACACACATGAACTTTAATGGCATCCCACTCTTAACACATAGAATTTAATATGGAGTTGGCCACTCTTTGCAGCTATACTGTAACAGCTTCAACTCTTCTGGGAAGGCTTTCCACAAGGTTTAGGAGTGTGTTTATGGGAATTTTTGACCATTCTTCCAGGAGAGCATTTGTGAGGTTAGGCACTGTTATTGGACAAGAAGTCCCCACTCTAATTCATCCCAAAGGGGTTCTATCGGGTTGAGGTCATGGCTCTGTGCAGGCCAGTCAAGTTTCTCCACAACAAACTCGCTTATCCATGTCTTTATACTGTAGACCTTGCTTTGTGCACTGGTGCGCAGTCATGTTAGAACAGGAAGGGGCCATCCCCGAACTATCCCATGAAGTTGGGAGCATGAAATTGTCCAAAATGGCTTTGTATGCTGAAGTGTTAAGAGTTCCTTTCACTGGAACTAAGGGGCCAAGCTCAACCCCTGAAAAACAACCCCACACCATAATCCCCACTCCACCAAACTTTACACTTGGCACAATGCAGTCAGGCAAGTACCGTTCTCCTGGCAACCGCCAAACCCAGACTTGTCCATCGGATTGCCAGACAAAGAAGCGTGATTCGTTATTCCAGAGGGCACGTCTCCACTGCTCTAGAGTCCTATGGCGGTGTGCTTTACACCACTGCATCTGATACTTTGCTTTGTACTTGGTGATGTAAGGCTTGGATGCAGCTACTCGGCCACGGAAACCCATTCCATGAAGCTCTCTATGCACTGTTCTTGAGCTAATCTGAAGGCTACATAAACTTTGGAGGTCTGTAGCTATTGACTAACAGAAAGTTGGTGACTTCTGCACACTGCGCACCTCAGCATGCGCTGTCCCCACTCTGTGATTTTACATGGCCTACCACTTTGTGGCCGAGTTGCTTACCCTTTGTTATAATACCACTAACAGTTGACCATGGAATATTTAGTAGCGAGGAAATTTCACAAATGGACTTATTGCACAGGTGGCATCCTATCACAGTACCATGCTTGAATTCACTGCGCTCCTGAGCGCAATCCATTCTTTCACAAATGTTTGTAGAAGCAGTCTGCATGCCTAGATGTTTGATCTTATACACCTGTGACCATGGAAGTGATTGGAGCACCTGAATTCAATGATTTGGAGGGGTGTCCCGATACTTATGGCAATATAGTGTATGCTGGTGTTCCGTGAGAAACTCTCACATGGTATTACAGAGCAGTACAGGCCGACGATTAACTCAGTGTTTGATGAAATAATTTGGATGCACGGTTATTAAAGAGCACGCAAGTTGGAGGATCCTTGCCATTAATGGAAGTTCAATTTAGGACGCTTAAGGATCCACATTCTTAATGGAAGCTCTGTTTAGGACGCTTAAGGATCCACATCCTTAATGGAAGTTCTGTTTGGGAAGCTTAAGGATCCTTGTCCTTAACAGAAGCATCTGTTTGGGAAACAGAAGGATCCACTTCCTTAATGGAAGTTCTGTTTGGGAAGCTTCACGATATATCGTCTCTGCTTGGGAAGCTTAAGGATCTGCATTGTTAATGGAAGCTTCTCTTTGGTAATCTTATGGACAGATTATTATTATTATAGATAGAGTGCCCCTTGGGGGAGGTTGCAAGTTTTAAGGGCAATAGTAGACATGACATTGCCTCAGAAAGAAATGGAGCTCTTTGGTAGCTCATGAAGTTCAGCAATGCATGTGACAATGCTTTCCAGTGAGGGCCGTATTAAAGGAACAATACACAGTCATATTAAATATACGTGAAATATATTTGTTATTAAATTGCTGTTGTTCATGAATGGTGTCCCTGGGCATGTGCGCCTGTGCCCATATGGTTAATCGGGGAAGGGGTGGAGAGGGGGGGGCCCACTCGCTCGCATCTCTAGGAACTGTGTGATGCTAAGGAGAGATGGTGAGGAGCAGGACAATGACTAACACTGTTAACGAATCAAATTAAATTTGGTCCTGTGTAATTAGCGCATCAATGGCTGGTGTTTATACTCACTGTTTATTGTGCTGGGTGTATCTGGCCCGTCTCTGGGCTGTTGGCACCCACAGAATTCCCACAGCCTCTGTTTCACTAATGTGTGAGATAAAAAAAAACTGGATCATCAGTCTGCTAAGGAAACTATTCACCTGCCTCCTATAAACCATATCTGCCTCTAATTAAAAAGGAGGATTTGCCAAAGCAGTTTTTTCAAGTCTGAAACTCATTTAACATTTACACAGATAAAAAAAAAGTGCCTATTGTACAGTCAGCCCTGCACGACTGCCATGACGTTTAAGAAAGTCAAAATCTCACATCAGGAAAAAATGATCTGCGTTTTGGAGCCCGGGGATTTAAGCACAGATGAAAAGTGTTTGATCACGGCAGAGGAGGAAGGCAAAATGAAGGGAGCCAGAGGCACTAATGTACAAAGCACCCAATGTTTTATACACATGTGAGGGAGAGATTATTATTTCATATTTCTTGTGGCGAATGACAAGCTTCCACCTGGGAATCTGGCTAAACACTCCTAACATGAATGGTATGCCATGGTAATTAACACCTTGCTAGAACATTATCAATCAGCTGGCAAAAGAGAAGCAAAAGGCTTGTGCTCTTATTCTGCAAATGGGTCAGTTACCCGCTTCATCTTTTCACCTGCAGACAAAGAGACCAGCCGTAAATACAAACAAATGGACTCACTTTCTTCTGTTTGAATGCCGTAGAGTAGCTGTCCTCTGGTTGGAATGCTCTATGTGATACAAAAATGAAGTCACAGGATGAATGAATCACATGCAGCAATGGCATTCAAACTTCCTTTTAACAGGGCCCTTCAAAGGTTGATATATTTGCCCCCCCCCCCCCAACACACACACACACTCACACTCACACACATACAGATACACAACACAGTATTCCGGAAATTGCTCGTCATATTTCTGCTTCTACTCCTTTTATTTGTAGCTTTGCCATCACGTTTTTTTAACACTACGTACAAATTCTTCCCTTGCCCCTCCTGAAATTCCTCCGTGCCCCACAGTTTGAGCACCGCGGATCCCCCTCGACACCACGCCAAGAAAGGCATTACCTCGACAGGCCATTTTATGTTAAAGTGCCACAACGGGGAAGAGAGGTTTTATTAGAATAGTTTTCATAAACTCGCCACATTTGCCTGACTGTCCAAAAGGACGATTTGTTCACAACGATTATGTTTCTGAGGCAGTATGAGCAGGTGGGGCTGCAGGGGGCCTGCGGTGCGGACCGCGGCCCCCCCGGGGACCAGAGCAGCTGGCGATGACATCGCCGGTAATCGCTCACGTCGTCGGCAGACTGACGGGCGCAGCGCTGCCGCCTTCACTGTCATATCTGAGACGAGTGGGGGATCCCAGCGCTGTCTGGAACAGCAGCCGTGGGACGAGCGTTCCCAGGACCAGGAGGTGGGCGGCGGGTGAGAAAATAAGAACGTTACAGAGCACAGGGTCCATTTCCGGGGACAGACTGAAAACGCCGTTTTCATCCTGCGAAAGGAAGTCAGGACATATGGCTTCAGTACCAGGTAAGTTATGATTATCGACATGGCTGGAAACATGTACGTGCAGAAGATAACTAGAGGATGTACAGGAAGGTGACAGAGTAAGAGGCAGTGTAATATGGATTATGATCAGGTCCTACCATCAGTGCAGGAGTCACCCGACCTGAGACAGGGTGCCACACGCGATCCTGTCACTATGACACAATAGGATAGCCTGCTATCTGTCAGCTCTTTCCCCCGCTGTGAACGAGTACATCTGTCAAACATCTGCCACCCTTCTCCTCATTTTCAAACTCACCTGATGGCAGCTGTGGGCCCCCGCAGGTTCGAGGCTGATGTCTGGACAGGTGTCACCCCTCGAGGACCCACATCTGTCAGTGTTCTTGCACTTCTGTGCAAAGGTGTGTCACTCGGATGGCCCGATTCTCTGCCTCCCTGCCTGGAGATCTTCTGTACATTTCAATCATGATGAGATAACCTGAGCCCCCCCCAAACAAACATTCTGACCTTCAAAGAGCACACGAGAGTGCTTCTAGAAAGTTCCACTGCCTCTTGGTCTGTTCCAATGCTTAAAGCTCCACCAGTTATATCAGCTATTATCCCACACACAGAAGCACATGTAATTATTGTCGAGTTGGTGAGTATAATTCAGAGCACAGAACCTGAAAATGGGAATAATAGCTTTATTTACATGGTGGCACGCTGGGTCAGGAGGAACATTCCTGATGCAGCGGCAGCTTTTAAAAATCCATTATGCTTTGGCTCGGGGGTGCTGGCGACGATGCCTTCCCATGATGCACCACAGAAGCCATGGCGCCCTGTGGGCTGGTACGGTATACTGCACGCTTCGGTTAACTTTAAAGTTTCACTTTTATTTCTTTGTTGCTGTGTCTCTGAAATCTGCCCCAGGTCAGGGATTAACCTAAATCCTCACCACGTGGCAGCAAACGGTTATATTTCCTCCTGTTTCCAGGGACAGCCAATCCTGGCAGAGTTTTGGGCAGTGTCAGCCTCGCGGTGGGTGATGGGAACTTCCTGCATCCATTCAGCAATTTTTCTTTTACTTCTGGTCTTTAAATCACTATTTCGACTTTAGAATTTTGGGATATAAATAAACACCACTCAGATTGCATTTGGCTCTCTTTTTATGAATGAGTCTTATCATTGTTAATATACAACTCCTTAAATGCAGGCGAGTCCAGTAAGTCCTATAAACACCCGTTTTCAAACAAACCACAACATTTTCTAGGGCTGCTGATGTGGGCTTGACGATCTTTGCTAAAGAAAATAAGCTGTAAACACACATATTTCTACTAAATTGTAGTAAATCACACTCTACACACCATGAGCTCAGCCTTGATGCTGGGCATCGTGCCCAGAATGTTTTTATCCACTCTGCTGTTTCCTAACCCATTTTATAGTCTTATAGATGGGTAAATATGCATTTTGCTGGAGTCTACAAATCATAACTCACAAAAATGTCTAGGGCTTATAAATGTTTTAAAAAACAGTTACAAAACATACAATATATCTTAAATTTTTGTTTTAGTATTTAATGAACTGGCTCACGTGTGCTGTTATTTAATTTTCTATTGCCTGTCTTGTCCAGGGTGTCCCCTGCTTCTTTGACCTTCCAGCAGACACACCCTCCTCCCCCTCCAGGCTTTGAGCCAAATTCCTGCATGTGTCCTAAATCCAGTAGCGCTGGTCCCCTCTTCACCTAACATGGCCCCCCTTGTCCCCTGTCCCTCACCCTGTCGCCGTTTGCTTTGGGGTGAGACGTCGAGGTTGGTGTCTCCACACCTTCTCCATCGCAGTTTTTAATCACTGCCTCCATCTGAGTGAAACCTTTATGTTTCTGCGAGCCCGGCGGTCTGCTCCGAGTCCTGTGGGAGGTGACTCATTAGCCTCTTACGTCGGCCGTCTATGGCTGCAGGACGAGCACATGTCTCCGAGTCTTTCCTTGAAGGAGAGGCCGAAGCTCAAAGCAGCGCCTGCTTCCTGACCTCTGAAACAGCAGCAAGCCAGCGGACGGGAAGGTGCGATATTTATACCACAGGAGAGCGTGGTAGCACGCAGCCGGCTGGGCCCTGCCCATGTTCATACCCAGGATTCTGCTGCTTACTTTTTCTCAAGGCTGAACTCTATCCTGAAATCTTAATATCACATTACCTTAAGAGCTGGAATCATAGCAGACAGCCTGTTATTGAGATGGATAGTGAAAAATGTGTTTGTGTATCTGATGCAGTTTCACGCTGATATACTTTATCTCTGTTCCACACCAGAACAAATATAGTGGCTTATTAAGGATAAATGCATGCTTCATGGATGCAGTTTTTCAAAGATAAACCATTTTTTCTTGCTTGTAAAATACATCACGTCTTCCTGGGTTACATCGTAACAGGATTCCTAATGTAATCTGTGGGTGCATATGTGAGGAACTAATTTGCAAAGCGGAGAAATAGCCTGTACAGTAAGTTAGACAGTCAGTCAGGTAACTGATTGGTCATTCTCAGGACACAGTCGAAAGGCAATGAGAATATGGTTTATGCGTAATCACGTGATCCTCACGAGGACCGGTAGCACTGGTCATAATCTCGCAGTTTTCTTTAAGAACTTTAAGGGCCTGGTGAAGAATGGCAGTACGCACGTCTCATCTGTGGCGTGTAACATTTAACTTGTAAAAATACAGCAAACTAGCCGCTGCCGTAGAGTTGATGAAAGAGGGCAATCGTGCTGTTCACACTCGCGGTTTAAAATGCCTCTGCGACCGTCTCGATCGGATCGCTACAGGTACATAAACCCGCCTCGCAGGTGCAGCCGTAATTGTCCGCGTTATTTAGCTGGAAGATGATGCGTCGCTGTTATGGAATCGCGGAGCAATTAAGAAACGCTTCGTTTCTGAAACACCACTCACAAGATCGCCCAGGCGTTTACTTATGAATTTACTTTATTTGGATAAATGCTGTAGCCCGGGGTTTATATGTGTTGATGAATATCAAAGAGACGTGGTCCTCGCGTCGTGGTTTGATGTAGTGACAGCGCGGAGTAGAAGTGCTGCCCGTATGCGACTGTGCCCCATTCGGTACATGACAACAATGGCGTGAAATAATCTGAAATGCAGATATCGCAGTCACCCCCTTCTCCATGTACGAGCTGCAATAAGGAGTGCATCTATGGTGCCATGGCCATTGTACTGTATGTGAATAGGCCTAACTGTGTGTCAGTATTACAGTTCTTCTGCTTTAAGTATGTCATGAGCGTAAAATTTCTGGCCATTTTCTGTAAAATGAACAAGGTCGTATATTACTGTGAAATTGCACTGTTTTATTTATCTTATGAGATTCATATATCCTTCCGTCAGGATGTAAATAATACTGGCCCCTTTCCGTTTTCCACCCCATCTACAAACCTCTGGTGTCTTTCCTAGTAGGAATAGTTAATATTAGTAATTGTCCAGCATTACCATGATTTCATCACATGGGCGGGCTTAATTGTTGGAAAGGTGCTCGTTATTTGCCAATAACTGAAGTTATATCATTATTATACCAAAACCCGTCTCAGCGGCGCACATTTTAATTCCATACAGCTGTCAGCATCCTGCCCCTTTTGTTATGTAAGTTCCCCTAGTGGCCAGTAGGTGTTGCTGGACATCCCAGCGCCTTTAGCTCCTAGTGTGTTTAACAGGAGATACTGAACCGTCTTATAATTAACCATTTACTTCTCATTTTACTTTAGTTAGTTGTTTGGCGTATTTCTGTGTGGTTATACTTGCGCCCTGGCTGTTTTATGTTCAGTTTTCCTAATTGTTTTAGTTTCCCTTGGTGTTTGAACCCTCCGTATCTGGTAGCTGACCTCATCTGTTCCTCGTTGCCCCTCGTTCTTATAGCCCACACCTGCCCCTTGTTATCCTTCTCATCGGTGCATTTAAGTGACCATCGCAACACTGCGCCTTTCTTTCTGTGCCGTTTTGTCGCGTCTTAATCTTCATTACCCCGCTTTAGTTTGTAGCGCCCTGGCTACCATTGATGTTGTTGCTCCTGGTGTTCCTCCCCGCCTCATTAGTTCTGACTCCGCGTGGTGCCCCTTTGCGTTCCTTCTGAGTGTAATAAAGCCTTCTGTTTGTCGGGGCCGCTCCGTGGATCGTCCCCGCCTTCGCGCTGCCGCGCCGTAACTGCAGCATGTTTCCCCCGGTGCCAAAAATAGACTTTAAATGTCGGAGAAGCCAAAAAGGAGAACTACCAGTAAATAAAATTACAGTGCTGTAGGAAGCGGCATCTGAAAACTGTAATCGTTTTATAAGCTGTGTATCATGCCCTTAAAAGCAATATAAAACACATATAAATGCTAATGACGCTGCTGCTGTCTGCTCGCTGTTTATGATATCCTAAGCGCCATATCGCTCCTTTATGACTGTGGGCAAGTATAAATCACGCACTGCTTGCGCGGGTATACCGATCGACTGCTCAACAGCACTTTTAAAAACCTCGTTCCTGCCCGGTGTCTGCGTAGGGTGACCAGATAATCCATGCCAGGAAGGACACTTTGAGCTACTTCAGCTTTTACAAGCTACTTTAAAACTGAAAGGCTCCTGTGCGCGGCTAAATAGTTCAGTTCTTCTTGTGCTCTGACTGGTTTGTTTCCTTGACCGAAAGACTCATCCAGCTGTTTCACATTTACATTAGTGACACGTGCATGATTATAGGAGACTGACCAATCAGCGCACAGCAAGAACGCGGCGCTTAAACGAAATCCAGGCCCTCTTAATTGAAATGGTCGTTTACAACTCCTAAATTACAAGTCCAAGCTCAAAGTGTCCGGGATGACATGGATTATATGTCTGCGGCTGCTCTGTACTTTCACTTTAAACAGTGTTTCCCTCCATATACAACTTTGTTTAAATTAATTTAATTTTTTATTTTATCTTATTGGTGGAAAGGTAACTGCGAATAATACGGATAATTCGTATTTGGCCAATTATTTCGGGAAATGTTATAATGAAAGTACGAAGATGTCTAGAATAGCTCACAGACAAGCCGTTTCGTAGTTTAATCACTTATGACCAAACTGATTGCTGCGTTTTAACAAGGCGAGTGGGACGGACTTTACAAAGTTAACTTGAAGATTTCAGCAGGGGGTGGAGGAGAGATTTCCTCACCGGAAAATCAATAAACTGTTAAATAGCTGCCTACTACTTCGAGCCGCACCTTGACTTAAGTGTCTCAGGTTTACATCACTGTCGCTCTTATCTGGGGGGAAATGAATGGCGCCGCGATAATCTCCCCGCAAACTGCAAAGTAATGATATTCAGGAGCAGAGCAGTCGCTAAAGCCCCCTCCGCCTTCGGTGAGAATGACAGGCGGTGCCCGCATTAATATTCATTAAACAAAGGGCACGGAACTGACGGCAATATGCAACAAACACATGCGCCGCTAATCTGGAAATATTAAAAGAGAACAAGCGCTAATGTCTTTTTTAATGCAATGCGAGCAGCGCGCGGGAGGCAGCGGCGATGCCGCGTCTCCGCGCAGAACGATCAAAATTAGATTTTCATTGATTTATTGCACCAGGCAGCTCTCGCCGGCGTCGGCTAAGTCTCTGTAGCCGCACGCTTCGCTCTTCTGCGACCTTTACATGTATTTGTTTTTTTTTTTTTTTTTTTAAGATCTACGCTAGTCTGTCAGTCAGTCCTTGGTGTATAAGCAGGGACTGAGGAATCGAACCGAAGCGAAGGCGAGACATCAGCGTGAATCCGCTGAAAAGTGAGCAGCGTGTTCCCCAAGGCACAATGTTCAGGTTGCGGTGGGAAACGTTCAGAAAATCACGGGAATACACCCCTACTCCTGTAGCCCTTACATGTTTTTTATCACGAGCAGATGCTGTAAGTAGGGTGACTAGATAATCCATGTCATCCTGGAGACTTTGAGCTACTTCAGGTTTTAGAAACTACTTTAAACTGACAGGATCATGTACTTGGCTAAATAGTTATTTGCTCTGACTGGTTTGTTTCGTTGACTGAAAGACTCATCCAGCTGTGTCACATTAACATTAGTGACATGTATGATTATAGGAGACTGACCAATCAGCACACAGCAAGAACTCATGAAATCCAGGCCCTTTTAATTTAAATTTTGAATTGAATTTGATTGAAATGATAGTTTACAAAGTGTCCGGCATGACATGGATTATCGGGTCACCCTAGCTCAGGGATCTCCAACTCCTGTCCTGGAGAGCTACTGTCCAGTAGGTTTTCTCTCCAACCTGCCTTCAGATGAGCCACAACTCAGGTAAATCAGAAGCCAGGTGGAATAGAAAACCTACTGGACAGTAGCTCTCCAGGACCAGAGTTGGAGACCCCTGCCCTAGCTGTATGTATGTATAAACATGAGTTTTATCAAAGTATAAATACTTAACGTGAACTCATGTGAAGTCACTTTGTGTCTCCCCCAGTGTAATAACCATTTGTGGCCAACAGGCAGCCCCCAGCCCCTGGGGGGCCCACTCAAATGCATGATTTGTGTGTTGGTAAATACTGTTGCTGGTTATTGGGATCAGCAAACCTGTCACTCCAAAGAAGACCAATTGAGTCAGCTAAGAGAAGTGTGACGTAGATAGATACATACTTACATAGCTAGCTAGTTACCGTTACTAATCCCAGGGGGGAAATTAAGTTGCTGTAGCGGCCAGGTACATTAAACGATAGACAAGCAAGATTAACATACAATAAAACATTACCACACTGGGATAAGATACTGCAAGTAGATAAAAGTGCAGAGATGCAGGTAGAAAATACACAAATCTGAGTTGCAGTGTAAAAAGCAGCTGATGTAACTTAGTCCAGGTTAGTGACCACAGACTGAGTTCTATAGTCTGACAGCACTAGGCAGGGATGATTTCCGGGATCCTGCCTTTGAGTAGCGGGGTCGCATGTGTCTGTTGCCGACGTCGCTCTTCAACTTGAGTGTTTTTCGGAGGGGGTGAGAGGCATTGTCCATAACAGCCTGCAGCTTTGCCAGTATTCTGTCCTTTGCCACCTTCTCCAGGGTGACAGACTTGGAGCCAGCAGCAGACTCTGTCTTTTTGATGACTTAGTTCAGTCTGTTGGCGTCCTTTGCTTTGATGCCTGCTCCCCAACACAGCAGAGAAGATGGCCCACGCGACAGCAGACTGATAAAACATCTGGAGCATCCTTTTGCATACATTGAAGGACCTGAGCCTCCTCAGGAAAGAAAGCTGGTCCAGGCCCTTCCTGTAGACAGCCTCTGCGTCGGTGGAGCACTCCAGCTTACTGTCCAGTTGGACGCCCAGGTGCCTGTATATGACAACCTTAGTTGTGTTGATGTGACTCGTTCTTGGTGGAACACGTCCCGCTAGTACTCGAGGGAGATGCTGAAAGCAGACTGCGGACGCCTCTGTTTGTCCTCCTGGGTTTCCTACTGGAGCCACTTCTTGTGGTCCTGTAGCAGTGCTAATGGGCAGTTTTACAGCGGGACCCCGTCCTGTTGTCTCCACTAATTCTGTCACTTTTATTAGGGACAGTTTTTGCTGTAATACTCAGACTGAGGTCATCGTTCCTTCTGTAGCTGCAGAGTTGGGCCACAATTACACCTGCCCTCTCGTAATCATTATTCCTGCACGTAATTAAGTGTGCCGTCCGCATAAGAAGCCAAGCTCGTTAAGCCGCTAAACACTTTAGAATTTCTTTTAATTAATGGCAAGGCGGCGGAAGGTGCACTCTGTATGCAGAGCTTAATCCCAGGCTCCTGGTGAAAAACATCCTCGTAAATCACGCGCTGGGCACATTTTAGGCATATTTCTAGGACACGAAATCCTACATTTTTGGCCCAAGATGCATGAAACACTGAACGGTGCTTTTTCCCTTAATGCAAAATTGTAGCCATTATGCTCGGGCATTTGGATAAAGATTAGATTGGTGTTAACGGCCTGGTTAATGGCCAGCCGCTGTCATTAGCTGGCTGAGAGTGGCCCAGGCCCCCTCAGCTGCCCCCCCCTGCCAAGCGGGGGCACTTTTCCCAGTGGAGCTGCCCCCAATCCCCAGCTATCAATTGTGATTTGCATTAACAGACCAATCGGAAAACCCCTGGCCTGTTGCAGAAAATGCCTATTGGTGATTCAGCCAGTGACGGAGGGGCGGAGCTGTGCCATCTTTGTGTGGTCCTGCTTATTGGACGCCATGACCCAAACGTCTCGCTGCTTTGAGGGACGGCACACATCCGCAGGCCCGGCCAAACAATTAGCAGGCCCGCCACCTTGGAGGGGGAAGGTGCTACGAGATCGTTAGGCAGGTGTCTCCGTCTCCGCAGAGATTAATTGGGAGACACTAAGCTGAAATCCACAGTAACTTCAGGTATGGAGATGCTAACAAATTATGTTCCCCCGGTAAAATTCCACCTGGCAGAATTGTGCCCTGGGGTTTTTAAAACTGCTGTGCACCTCCTCTGCCCTGCTTGGAGGACTGAAAATTAAGGCCTGACCGGATGTCTGGGGTTAGGACTTGAACACAATGACATGCAAAAACTTCTGATTACGTCTCGGCTGACAAGAATTTTCTTATTTAAGGATTGGGTTAAGGAGAAAGAAAAGGATGCTTTCCTTGTGATACATCGGCACATCTCCCCTTTGACAGAGGAGATAAGCACAGTTGAAATGGAAACTTGAGGGACTCTGAGATGTTAATGCCAGTCTTAATGCAGCGGTTTAATATCCACAGCTTTGGAGTTGGCGTCTCCCACTGACAGAATCACTTTTCTGGATCCAGTAACTCTGCCCACCAGCATCATTAAAAATTAATCGCAAATGCCCCTCTCTCCGGTCAGCATTCTGGCAAAATCTCATAATCTTATAATGACTTGTGCGTCGGTGGCGGGTGCGATGGCTGCCGCCGTCTTTCACAGCGGCATGTAAGGAGCAGTCCTAATGGTGTAATTGTGCTTCACACCGCACTGGCTTGAAGTAGAGGCCTACCCTCATTAGCAGGCTCTTCTGGGGACGGGAGAGAGACCCTGCTTTTGGGCCCCTTTTTAAAAATTTAGTGGCCTGCTGTTTATTGTTACCTTAGCTTCCGGGAGTCTAGCTGTATGTAGCCGTGCCGTTGATCATCGCGTTGGCTACTTAGCTGGGAGCTTTTCTCCGGTGTAGTTGTTCAGATGAGCCCCCCCGTGATGTGGAAGGCTACAGATTCAGGGGAGACTTTACGCCAACAGAGGAACCTCTTGAGAGCCGCCAGGTAACCAGGTAAGGGGGGGTGTTTTTCTCCTGATGACTTTGCCCACTGTCTGCATTTTCACGGTGACTGCAGAACGAAATGTAATGTGTGAGCCGTGCTGTTTTGGCACCATCAGGCCCAGGAAGATCTTCTGGGCCAGATCTTTGAACGTGCCAAAATCCTCCATAGGAGTTGGACCGAAAATCACATTGAAGCTATCAAGAGGGACCTCGCCGGGTAGTTGCACTGGTTTGCCTGCCAAGAGCTGGTGTAAGTCATCACTGGGGATGGCTATTTTCTGGGTTTTAAGTTCTCTTTTGGACGAACTTGATCAAACTTTCACTCAGAGGTGCGACTCGTTCGTCCGACCAATTGAAAGGGCAGAATCAGTGGCGGCGAGGAGAGCATGATGGGAATTTGGCCACATGGTGACAGGGTGTCAACACACAGAAATAGCAGCTCAGGAAACTGCTGTGGGGAGTTAGAGCCACTTAAGCTGCCTCCCCACCCCCTGACCTCAGCTGATATTTGGGTGCCCCCATCCAGTCCTTTACCTCTCTTATCACGTCTATCTACCTCTACTGTGTTTGATAATCCGGAAGCCCCAGCTGGCCAGTCCACCCTCACATTAGAATTTTACTCATTTATTCAAAGCAACATAGAGCCGAGGGAAGGGCCACAATCTACGCACGTTCCCTGGGATTTGTGTCATCATGTCTCATTTACACACTACTGTAGCTGTTGAGCTACAGAAGCACCTAAAAACAAGTTATGATCTTACCCTCTTTCCCATATCTCCATTCCTTGGAATCACCGCATGCGACCCTGGCGTATTTCTTAGAGAGAATTCTGGGATGCAGTTTGCCTTGTAGTGAAGGTGAGCAGCGTGGGAGGAACCCTTCCTCCCTGTGGGGGGGCTGGGGCTGACCGGCCTCTGATTTTCTGTGGAAGGAGCGAAATAGTTTGGATATAGTGCTGTAATGAATGAAGATGAAGTGCCTTCTTAAGCCAGTCTTAAAATGAATCAATTAGCAAATGAACAAGCACGTCAATGAACTGTCAAAGGGTCTGGGGTGAGCACCCCCCCCCCCCCCACCAGAAAGGTGCAGATGAGAGTGGCCCCCGTCTGGCAGCAGATCCAGCCGCTTTTAATTTCCATGATTTATTCGCTTCGTCAGAGGCAGTGGTGTGAGCCACGTGCTCGCTTACGCCCCCTGCTGCTGTGTTCATGTCGTCAGTTTGGGTTTTGGCTCTTTATCTAACAATGTTAATGTATCTATTTGGCAGATTTTTGGCCCCTTTCAGGTCAGAATGGGTGATCAGCAGTGGAGAAGCAATGATAAGACATATCAGTATGAGCAATGTTGCTTTTGGGCCGTCGCTGTTTGTCTGCAAAACTAATTTCAGAGTGGGGGAAAACACAGTAGGGAATACAGGCTGCTAATCAAAACACTGGAAATAGATTATTTTACATATATTTCCTAAAGAAAGGTAAATTTTGCTGTATACAATTTTATTGATGTTATGCTTTGTTTATAATTCAGCTTAACAAGAGATGAGTATGAGGAAAACGCAGGCCGCTAGACTGCAGCAACGGGGCGTGTGGTCAAAATGGCAATCTTGGCTCCTGCGGGAACTCTGACAAATGGGAAGTTTGTCCACTGGGTTTAATTGCATGAGATAAATGGAAAGCGGTGTTTTGGCTCCAAAGGCTCGAAGGCAGAAAGAAAATTACAACATTTATTATCTGTCGGGTAAAAAGTCCGGAGAGGGTTGCCCGGAAGGGAAGGCGCCCAGCACACAGGCGAGGATTCGGAAAGAGCAGCATTTCCAGGGTGAAAGATTAAACCTTTTTATCCTGTCACTGCGTGTTTTTCTGCATAAACATCAGCAGGACACATTTCTGACCCGGTGAAAGGCGTTTTTTCCGAGTGCCGCCCGTGTTATCTGATCTAATTACGTGCCGGATAACAAGCGCGGAATAGCGATGAGCCAAAAGGCGGGCCGCCGCGTTGCCACGCTCCGGCTGTGACCGGTGATCATTACTGCGATCCGCTCAAACTCGCATAACCGGCTTTAAGCCTTTATTCACTTTCACTTGGCTTGTTTGCATCAGAAAAAAAGTATTTATAGCAGTATAAAGTACTACAGTTTTGGGAAGCAGTGCATCATGGGAACTCTGTGTATTGCCATTTTGCATACTTCTGACCTGCATTACTGCTTTATTTGTGCTTCTTCCTGGCTGCTGCTCTGCGGCTTTGCATGCAGGTTTTTCTCTCACCTGCGCTTGCGAAGCGTCGAGCGACAGGTAATGTGGTGTGGCCTGGGTTGAGCCCGCACGACTTTGCATCCCTCTTTTGTGACACACGGGGGATGTGGCTCTAATGAAGGCCCACAGTCTGTTCTGTCTGTTTTGCTTCAAACCTTCAGCCTGTTCCGGTCCGTCGCCAGCCTTCCTCCCCTCTCACCTCTCCAGCCACGCCGCTGCGGTCTCCGGTCTCTCTGCCCGCCACGTCTCACACGGCGGCCTAACCGAGCCCCCGGACGACCCGCCACTCCCAGAAACGGCCTCTTCTTCTTTTCACTCTCCCCCCTCCCCTATCCCCCCTTTCCCCAAAAATGTCACCTGCCAGTCCGCCACGTCTCCCCCCTCTTGTTTATTCATTTACTTACTTTCTTTCCTTCTTGGTACATTTAGCTTCCGGTCTTGTACTTAATCACAGAATGACTATGTTACTCAGGTGAGCATGCAGCACATTCCTGACATGAAATCATTACCTATTTCTCCCGCGGCCGTTTAATCGACATGATTTGAAATTTATGCATAAGCCATGTGGAATATGAGCGCCGTGCAGGAGATTCTATTTTTACAGGGATATGAACCTTGGTGCAATTAAAATGGATTATATGATTCAGACTCATTTTGCCGATCGAACCGACACAAGTAAATAACATCGACTTGCTGATGCACAGATTCATCAAGGGGACATTATTTGCATAAAGAATTTGCGTCTCGCAATTAAAATAGCAAGGACTCATTATGCCAGGTTGTCGAGTAGAGTAAATCATTTACATTTTGGAGTGATTTGTTGCAGCCCTTAATTAGAGTTAGCATGCTGTAATGGCAGGTCGACTTGCAGCGATTTCAGGACTCATTGGATTTGAAAAGGATTAAACGAACATGCAGGGCGGTACTCGGCATCGTTTCCGAGATGGAGTGCGATGGAGCGCTGCCCGCACGCTCGGCGATATATCAAATCTTTATCTTATATTTGATACATTTCCGCACCCAAAACGGTTTGGTAATGTGTCATATTGGCTTTATTTGTTCATTGTAAATGTAGACAATATGGTCTGTAAAATGGCAGGATGGGCAGATGGGCCGCGCCAAAAAAAACGCATGGGCAGTGCCGGGAAATGTACTGCGCATGCATGCTGGAAAACGCTGCACAAGTGCAAAAGAGCGAGATGCAGACACCCCCCCACAAAGCCCCACCCACGCAGTGTCAAAAAGAGGCCAGATAGCGAAAAGCAAAGAAAGATGTGGTGCAAAGGGAAAGAAATATTGCAAAGCATGATACACACAAAGAAAGAAAAGAAAAATGAATGTTGGAAAAAGCAAAACATATATAAAAAAGACCTATTACAAAAAATATATATATTTTTTATAATATAATATATTATATAATATATTTATAATATAAAAAAAATTGGCCAAGAAAAAAAATCTCTCAATAGAACACGAGAACAGTGTGAAGCAGGACACACTGTTTCTCTACATGTGTCCTTGACCATGCTTGTGTTGTTGTTTGACATCATCTTCCATTGCCATCAGTTCCAATACTCAAGAACAGAAGTACAAAAGACAATAAAAATCCCCAGATGCTGTTTTTGCTCCACCCCCAAATATCAAGGATGCCAAACAAGAACAATCCCATGGTTCACTGCCCCCCAAGTTTGTTCTTGGGATGCAAGTTGGGAAGACTGGTCTGCCAAGGCCACAAGTACGATCTCTGCGTTCCTGGTATTGAGAGGCATCCCTTCTATGTTCCTTTGGATAAAAGCATCTGCTGTATGAGTAAAATGTAAGCATGAATGGTGCAACTTGGTGAGGTCAGCTGCCAGGGACTGCCATGGACCAGTCTGGCTCCTTATCAGTCACAAACGGCTGCGGATTACAGCAGCACCCTGCTTACTAGCACAGTTTTGGGAATTCAGTTTTTCCAAACACATTTCTGGGACCACGCCTCGAAATTCTCAGATACTCAGGGGGAATGGGGAAGAGGATGAAGGAGACGAGAGACGGCGTCCGAAGCACTTCCGGGACGTGCGGACGTGCTGGGCTTCTTCTGCTTTGCTTGGGGTTACTGGCTTTGCAAACACCAGCCTGCACATCATGGAGTATTTGTGCTGTAAACTGAAGTGGCCTGCCAGTTGTTAATTTACACCTTTCAAATAAAAAAAAGGAGCAAACACAAACACTATATGCTGTATGAAGTATATATATATTGGACAGTGAATGTAGGGCTTTATGGCGCAGGCCTTTTCAGTCATACCGCATTGATTTCCCTAAAAACGCAGCTCGTTATGCCATCTTACTTTGTGCTGAAGTTCTTGGTAGAATAGTTGTTCTCAGCCAAGTGCATCTGAGCCTGGCTGGGAAATGGTCTCGATACGATTTGCACCCTTGTCAGAGCGCAGGTGATATTACTGTGCAAACAAAGGAGTAAACAGACGCGCTCCGTAAAATAGGCTTACCTCACCACTCCATTACAGAGCTCGGGCAATTTGCATAATTCAGTTAATTAGCTTGTCATTGAACTAGTTCCAGCTCTGCAATTTTTATACCTGAATGTTATATTCTTAAAAATTATCATTCTACATTTCTGTCATGTGACAGTTAATTACATTTTTCATTTATTTAGCTGATGCTTTTGTCCAAAGTGATGTAGAAGTGACGATCAGAGAAGAGGGTCCGACAGTCCTTGGGGGTCTCGCTCAGGGGCCCGACGGCAGCATCGCTCTGCCAGTAATGAGATTTGAACCGGCGACTTTCTGAGTCGTAAGCCGCAGAGCCACACGGCGCCCTATTTATGGGCCAAAAAAAGCACAAATACAGCTGTAATATATAGATTTCTGGCCCTGGTCGCCCGCTTCTCTCCAGCTTGTCCACTCTTTGAAAAACACCATCGATTCTCTCCGCTGCCTTGGCTGCAGACTTGCTGACAGCGTGCAGAGCACTTTGCAGAGCTTAATTCCTCCCTGCGCCAAACTATCTTGATGCAACCGTATGAAATCATCCCTCCCTGGAAGATAACAAGCCAATATATTCAAAGAGCTCTGCGCATAGACAGATTCCTGCAGGAGAGGATAACAAATGGCATTGCGATCAGCCTTCGCTATTCACTAAGGCCACCTCGGCAAGGCGGAGACTCCTGGGGGAGCTTGTAAAAATAAACGTCTGAGAACTAACACAAGTGCCAGGGGGGCAAACAGCACCGGTCTTTCCGAAACGAACGAGACACCCTAGCTTCGACGTCACAGTCTCTCGCATGCTTTTCCATGTTCATGTCGTGTACATAAGTCTTCTGAACTTATTAGTGCAGAGCGTAAGATGCTTGGGGTCTCTTTATAAGTGATATTTCAGCACAGCGCATGCAGTGAAGGTCTGTGCCTTTGATGATAATTACTGAAGTTATCAGATGACATTTCTATTTTTCCGCACGTAAGTCATAGCAGTACCTGTAATTCATGGATTAAGGTGATTTTGTCATAATGCTGCATTGATGCAGAGTATTTCAGAGACATCAACCTGCTCTGAATTTCATGCAGCCCTCTTCTCAGGGACCTTACACTGGTTGGGGTAATGTGACGAGGTCCACATTACCCCATCTGAATGTAACGTCCGAAGCTGGGGTGGGGTTGGTAGCTAAAGATTATCCAGGATTGCATGGCTTGTGTTCTGTTTCTTTGCCTTAAAGATAAATGTGCTCCCTTATGTATAGATTTATTAAAACTAAACACTTAATAAAAATGGAGCACTCGCTATTGATCAGTTAGCGTTACCGCGTGCTGGACTTGGGGAGATTGGAGGCTGCCTGACTTTGCATGGCCCTCAGGGTCAAACATATTTATTTGTGTTGAATGATTCAGCTCGAGGTTAAAGAAGAAGCCATGAGTACCTTTATTACTTTTTCCAGGAAAACGCCCACCTCTTCCGCGAATGGCGCGCAATGCCGCTGCAGGTTGTGGCCGTCGCAGATAAACCCCCATGTGCTCAGGCCTGACCTGTTAGTGCCGAAAGTGGAAAAGGCAGCTGGATCCTGCCGCTTTGGCCGTGCGTCACATCAGCTGCTTCACTATACAGGCGTCAGCAGTAAAAACGGCTCTGATCTCAGAAACCTGACTGCATGAATAAGACCTTCATGGGCATGTTAACGGGTGCAGTAGACTGATATCGACTGGGATTTGCAGTAAAAAGCAAACAGCAGCATTTCTCATAATTGATCATTATTAAATGGACACAATTGTGTTCAAGCATAATATAAAAAAATCCCTGTGGTTTGCTGGGTCAGGGTTATATCAAATGTGATCTATAAGTAAACTTCCGGAATCGATTAGGAATTTGTACACTTCTGGAGGCATTTCTTCTCAGTGACTTTGAACAGCAATGGAGTGAAGCTTTGCGTGCTATTAATGATGTCTTCCGAGATGTTTGAGAGAGACCACCTCCATAGCGTTGGACTGGCTTGTGTGAAGTTGACCAGGAAGTACAAGGTGTTGTCAAAGGACAGTGTGCAGAGGCAAAGCGTGCCAGGCTGCACCGGCACTCTGTTCTCCTCTCGTCTCTTTGATTGCAGTGATCTGTGTTGTTCTGGGCTTTACACCCCCTTACATCCACCAAACAGGCCACTGACATTTCAGCCAAGATGTCAGTAATGATTCCTACAGTCTGGACTTTCTGTCTAATAAGCATGAGGCTTACAGGTACTGCAACAGCTTAATATTTCTGAAAGTGATCCTTCCATCCATCATCCATCCCTCCATCATCCATCCTTCCCTCCATCCCTCCATCATCCATCCATCCTTTCATCTATCCATCTTCCAATAGTTCATCCAGGTCAGTGTCAGAGAGAACCTGGACCTCCACACACTCACGAAGACACTCATACCCTACAGTCATTCAGAGACCTCGTAGTCCTCTGTTTATTATTGTTTATTATTCTAGTATCTATCTCCTTTATGAGAGAACACTGCCAAGTGTCTTTATGGTTCATATTTAGCCATTTAGCAGTTGCCCCCCTTGCCATATATGTCATCATATAGAATTCAAGTTGTACAATTATTACACAAAAATTAGCTCTGAAACATCTGGACAGCTTGTCCTTCTGCTGCAGTGTTCATACTGGCTGCCCCGTGGCTGCGACACAGACTTATACAGGTACTGGTCACTTGACACATCAAAGGGATCCTCTCTCTCCCACTCTTTTTCACTCCATCTCTCTCTCTCCCTCGTCTCCCTCCCTCTCCCACTCTCTTTCTGGTTTGCAGTCCTTCTCGTACCACATCAGCACAGCCTAACCCTACAGCTTTCTTACTTGATTTTGGCATTTCAGCATCTCTGAGTGGAATCTGTGAGCCCAGTCTGCTGTCTACAGCATTCACTTCTCCTCCCTCCCACCTGCCTGTCCATCTCTGCCATCCCTCCTCCCTCCTTTTTCCCTTCCTTTTACACATCCCTGGTTTGAGCTGGTGCCTGAACTCAGGCGTGCCTTGACGTCCACCACCGTGGACACCAGCAAAGGTGATGAAAGAGTCAGCTCAGCTTTTACTGAATAATGCGATTTAATATTTTGGCGTCTTCTCAAGCGTGAAGGAGCTGTGAATGGACCGGAAAAGTGTGGATGGGGCTCCTCACAGCAGATGGAGGCGACCTCAGACCACTGACAGCGTAGAGGCCGTGTGTGGGCAGGGCCCAGCAGTCATGCAGTTTAATGTCACTCCAGTCTCCTTTAAAGTCTGTCCCACTCTGATTCACCACGGCTAAAAGCAGCATGTCGTTATCAACTGGAAAAAAATCTCACAGTTTGTACTTTTATACACAAGAAAGATTATGGGAGAGATGTTTATTGACCATGTGTTTTCTGTTAATTAAAGTGGAAATGTTCTTTGTCTTTGATGTTCAGTCCTTTGAAATGCATTTTGGTCTTGATTTGCACTTTAATCTGATGCAGAAATGCCCTGTGATTTTGCAGGAGACTGAGTGCAGTTAGTGTGACATTCTGCCTGTCTTGTCCCCCTGACCCTCCTGTCTTCTCCCTGATGTGGCCCTGATGAGCCACGCCTGTTGCTTGTTGGCCCTCATTAGTCTTCGTATTTACGTACCTGTTTGTTTCATCAGCCCCAGTCTGGTCATTAATTTCTAGCTTCCTGTTGCCCTTGCCCCTCCTTGTATCAGGCTTCCCATTTTTGATCTCTTGCAGACTCTTTGTTTTCCAGCCCCAGTTCAGTTTTGGTTCAATAAAACTGCCTTTTTCTCTCATTACCCCTGCCTTTAAAAAAACTGCCTTTTTCTCTCATTACCCCTGCCTTTCTGTCTGTCAGTTCTGGTGTCATGACAGTGAGACCTCTTTAATTGCAGTATTGAGAGTATAAACTAATAATTTCATACAATTAGCTCAACTGAAGTATTGAAATGATTTGGTTATGATTATCAGTTGTGTGTTTTATGACTATAAAACCGATATTATATAAAAAGCATAACATGCATTTCATTTCATCAGTGTATCACCAATGAGCTGCTGTAAGTAGACAGGATGGCCTTCAAGAACAAAGTGTCAAGAAAAAACTGTTGAACTTGCAGAGGTTTCCCCCAGGCCGAGATTTTAGACATGATGTGCAGTCAGGGATGATCATCCCCATGGTATGGTGCTTAAAAGCTCATCTAGCTGAAAATTTCAATTGCATTTTCAAACATTGCTGCAACCCTCCCCAGGAATAGTGAAGACCTCGTCGCGTTACCCAAACCAGCTCAAAGTCCATGAGAAGAGAGTTAGAAACCCCATATTTAAGGCACACGTTAAGTTCACCTGCTTAACACATTACTCATGACACCACATTCCAGAAACACAATCATCTTGGACGGCTTTTTGAAACCTCAGAAACACATCTAATGCATCTGTTTGCCACCAGAATGACACGGAACCAGAAGGTGGCGCCACAGAGCACCTAGACGATATGGACATGGGCAGACCAGGCCACAGGACTAAACCCTGTTATGATCGCAGTACACTGCCCATGCTTCTGATCTTCCCCTCCTGGGTGTCCCCACTCCTGTCTGGCCTTGCAGGGCAGTTGGCTAGCAGAAGTCTTTGAATTTTCTCCAGGAGAATTTGTCACTTTGAGGTGTTGGTTTGTGTGACTTGTTGGAAGGTAAAGGCTCAGGCTGAAAGTCTGACAAGGCCCTCTGAGAGTGAAAAGAAACACAGGGAGACTCGGCAAATCATGGCCCAGAGCAGCCGTAGCGAGTTCTGCCCAGCTGGCAGAGTTGGCGTATGGCGCGGCATGTCCTCCTTCAGCTACGAGGAACAGTGAGAGTGTGGCTGGTCCAGGTTGTCTGTTACTCAGCAGCCACCGATGTGAGGGGCTCGCCGAGGGAACCAGGGAATGCAATCATGTCACGCTAACTGTCCGTGTCTTATTGCCGGTGAACAAGAAACACAAGGCTACAACCGAGACTCAAGGTGTAACCACACTAGGCTGCACAGATCAGACAGCAACTAACATTTAACAAACATGACGGCAGCCGTCGTCACAGAGGTGCAGTGTTTGCTCTAAATTTGGGCTGATGAACAACTGGACGCAACACATCTTAGACCTAAGATAGCGGCGTAGTAGGATGCAGCGGCTACTCCGGACTGCAAACACTGTACATTTTTATTTTATTTTTTTCCTATATCTGTAGTCTATTCGTCACGCACGAAATGAAAGGCACACAAAGAGTAACGTACAATTGCTGTATTCTCCTGGAAATCAATAAGAGACTTAAAGACAGCTTCACCGAAGACGCTTTAACAGAGGAGCTCCGCGAGCTTGGCCTGTTCCGCGAGACCTTCTCCGAATGGCTTGCAGCACTCATCCCGGCGAGAAGATGCCACAAGCGGTGTGAGCAAACTAGGAGGCGCGGTAATTGCGGAGGTGTCCGGGCTAGGCTAAAGGCTAAACCAACAAGACCCGCAATTCCATCTATCATTTTCTGGAACGTCTGCAAGCTGGAAAACAAACTCGACCGCATCCGTCTACAGAGAGCCGCACATCACGACTTGAGACTGCTTTGTGTTCATTTTCACGGAAACCTGGCTGAACAACAACATCCCTGACGCAGCCATTCGGCTAACAGGGCTGGACCTATATGTGTGGACAGAGATGCCGGCAAATCCGGGAAAACACGCAGTGGCGGTCTGTGTGTTTACATCAACACGGAATGGTGTGGAAACACAGGTACGATCACCAAATACTGTTCTTCGATGGTGGAATTTGTGGCAGTGAAGTGCAGAGCTTACTATTTACCGCGGGAGTTCAGCGTCATTGTTATTATGACGGTGTACACCCCCCCCCGGTGCCAATACTAAAGAGGAGCTACGCAAGCTGTTTGCTTCAATCAAGCAAATCTAAAGTACTCTGTACTGCCCAAACTACATCGACATGTCGAGTTCCCAACCAGAGGGGCTAACATACTGGACCTGGTTTAAACAAACATCAGATTCGCAAATAGAGCAACCCCCGGCCCCCACCTCGGACACTCAGACCACTCCACAGTAATGCTCGCACCAGCATACAGCCCACTGTTAAAGAGAGCAAAACCTGATACAATGCAGGTTAGAACATGGCCAGAGGGAGCTGCTGAAGCCCTCCAGGACTGTTTTGAGTGCACAGACTGGAGTATCTTCAGGGAAGTGGTGACCACTGGTCAGTACACAGACATAAATGAGTATGCTGCGAATGTGACGGGATACATTTTCAAGTGCATTGAAGACGTCACCATCATCAGAACTGTTACTACGCGTGCCAACCAGAAGCCATGGTTTACAGCGGAAGTTCACAAACTGCTGAGAACACGGGATGTTGCTTTCAGTGTCAATGATGACGTGGCACTCAGAGCAGCAAGAAACAAACTGTCCAAGAGCATCAAGCTGGCAAAGCGTGAATATGCAAGGAAGATTAATGACCAATCATCAATGATCAAAGTCCCCACCGCGAGTGTGTGTCACAGACACCTCTCTTCCAAATGAACTGAACACCTTCTACGCCAGGTTTGAGGACCAGAACACCAAACAAAACTCTCACCAGGGTCTATCCATGAAAGGCGGCTGGACCTGATAGTATGCTCTGACGCGTGCTCAGAGCTTGTGCTGACCAGCTGACCAACGTACTAGTGGACATCTTCAACACCTCCCTGAGTCATGCTGTTGTTCCACAGTGCTTCAAGACCACCACCATCAGATTCATTCCAAAGAAGGCCACAGCTTCAGAGCTCAATGACTGTCGCCCAATACCACTCACTCCAGTCATTATAAAGTGCTTTGAGCGCCTAGTCTTGAGCCACATCAAGAACCAGCTTCCCCCCACTCTGGACCCGCTGCAGTTCGCATACCGCACTAACCACTCAGCAGACGACGCGATCTTACTCATGCTCCACCTGGCCCTGTCACACTTGGAACACCGTAACACTCACTTCACAATGCTGTTCATTGACTTCAGCTCTGCATTCAACACGATCATCCCCCAGCTGTTCATCAACAAGCTGGACCTGCTCGGACTGAACACATCCACCTGCAACTGGACCCTGGACTTCCTAACTGGGAGACGGTCCAGATCGGCAACAACAGCTCCAACACCATCACGCTGAGTACAGGCGTCCCCCAGGGATGTGTCCTGAGCCCACTGCTCTTCATGCTA
This sequence comes from Petrocephalus sullivani, assembly GCA_026780845.1. Lineage (NCBI taxonomy): Eukaryota > Metazoa > Chordata > Actinopteri > Osteoglossiformes > Mormyridae > Petrocephalus > Petrocephalus sullivani. The sequence goes on along the minus strand of JAODKM010000001.1, from coordinate 15,964,195 downwards.
CTGAGCCACACCTGCATCTCCAACTCCAGTACGAACCACATCATCAAGTTTTTAGACAACACCACAGTAGTGGGTCTCATCACGAATGATACGTCGTACAGTGAGGAGCTGACCCCTTTCGCACTGGACTGTCTCCTCCATAAACTGCTCCGCCCTATTTAAGCACCCGGCTGCTCCTGCCCTATAATCTCAGTGTCTGCCTATAGTGACTGTGTTTACTTGCCAACACTATGTTTACACGCAATGCTCATATTTACTGACCAATTGCAATACTTGCACAATGCATGCTTGCATAACTGAACAGCATAACACTTACAGTATCTGCCTACTTGCACTGTTTCTCTTACACCTTAGTCTATAGTCTTGCGTTGTTACAGTCTCCCTGCTGTGCCTCCCTCCCCTAATCTTTTGCTAAATATTTTTAGCAAAATATGTACAGATATTTAGCTCTGACTTACCAGATGTATACCTTCCAGGGTACAGATATTTAGCTCTGATTTACCAGATGTA
>JAODKM010000001.1:15945546-15958988 GCA_026780845.1 Petrocephalus sullivani | reverse complement strand
TATTGTACCGAAAAGCTGGCGTCCAGCCAAATGTTTCACCTGTCATCTGAAGCCCTGGTGATTACTGCGCATGCGCCGTAAGATTCTTGGTTGTCCGGACCCCAAGGAGACTGTCTGGTAAAACTCTGGCCCTCTGACAAATATAGTTGATGACCCCTGGTATAGGGTATCTGAATATGGACATGCTAAAGTGCTAAATGCAATTAGCATTTGGTGTAGGGTATCTGAATATGGACATGCTAATGTGCTGACTGTGTTTTGTTACATGAGAGACCAGACAAATTAAGCAGCTTTTTTTCCAGTGTCTAACTTTCTTCTGTTCCAATGGCCACATTGGCTATACATAGAATGGTTTAATACACACATATCACTCAGTTTTAATGATATTTCATGGTTACAGGTGTCTCTCAGCTAAGATAAAAACAAGCGCTGAAAACATGCCTGTGTACTGCTTTTGTGAATGAACCATGCGGTACGTGCACATTGATAAGGTCCTCTGAGGCAAGGTGGACTGGGAAATTGCCAGTGGCAGATTACTGAGTAATGCTGAGTGAATACTGAGTATAAATTCATTTTTGCACTAGTTACCATTTACTAGTTATGCTCAATCCCCCCTCATCTTAGATTAGAGGACCCAGGTTTTTAATGAGATATTACACAATGACACAGATATAGTAGCTGTCATTTTCTAATGTCAGGATATCATTATAGCCGCCGATCAGTACGGATGTAATTTACTGGACGCGCATCACAATCATATGAGCTCTATACTGTGTGAAACTGAGCTGGGCTAGTCATGCTTACTCTTTGTTCATTTTCAAAGATAATGTTAAATTTAATGCCTGTTGTAAGCAAAGCCTATTTATTACCACACTGTGAATAATGTATCTTTGTGTTCCGAGCTATGCCTCTTAATTTATGGTAATACATTCTTTGAGGACAAATTAAGCGGAGGTAATTATTTCAGGGGATGTTCATTACAGCTCCTGCACATCGGTGTCGACCGAATACAAGAAGATCACGTGACCTTATCCTGTTTGTTGTGTTGGCCAAGTACATGGAGATCGCATGTCCTCATCCTGCACGTCATGTCGACTGAGTACATGGAGATCACGTGACCTCGTCCTGTGTGTAGTGTTGGCTGAGCACATGAAGATCACGTGACCTTGTCCTGCTTGAGGTGTTGGCTATGTACATGGAGACTTGACCTCATTCCTTCTGTTGTATTGACCATATACATGGAGATCACATGACCTCGTCCCGCTCATTGTGTCGGCCAAGTATATGGAGATCACATGACCTCGTCCTACCTATGGTGTCAGCCGAGTACATGGAGTTCACTTGAGCTTGTTTCTCTTCTTGTATTGGTTGAGTACATGGAGATCACGTGACCTCGTCCCGTTTGTGGTGATGGCCAAGTACATGGAGATCATGTAACCTCATCCCACTCAGGCCAGCTCAGCTACACAGCATACTCAGCAGAGGTAACATCAACCCAATGTCTGGCAGGAGCCTGCTACAACAAGCGGGTGGGGGGGCCCCTGGCCACCCTCACTGAGCCATATAAACTGGCCTCTTCCACATATGTTAGTGAAAGACTGAAAAGAGTCTTTAAATGACTCACTGTAATGTTTGAGGCTTCCTGGTGAGCTGTGCCATGCTTCAGGGGTCACCGGTCCCCACGGTGACTAATTCTGTTCCTTCACTCTCTGGCAATACCACATGCACTGATGAGGGTTGTACATTTTACTAATTTTGCTTTGAAATCAGTGCGAAATCCCGTAGGCACTCCATAGCGACAGGAATACCAACAAGCGTGGCCGCAGCGTGCTCCGGGGCAGTGCTGGCAGGCTCATCCCAGCCGGCAGCCTCTGCGGGAAAAACTTTTTCCTCACATCATAAGAAAGCACGCAGACGTGGTCCGTATAGCAATTTGTCAGAGAAAAACATTTTAATCTGTGAGAAGTCCTTGAGAAGATGACAATGATTCTGCTTCAACAAAGACTTCGGAAAACGACCTCAAAGGGAGTCAGAAACCAAAAGTCAGTCGTCTGGATATTTATGCTGCACCTCTGAGCTTCAATCAATATTTGGGGTTTGAAGGCGCCTCCTTAATCTCCCTTAACCCCCCACCCCCCCAGAAAGGGGCGTGCCCAGCATTCGTATCACCACGTGGGAGATCTGACTGGGGGAAGTAGTAATAATCTACAGACACCCAAAAGCGCTCTGCACCTGTGCATGGATATGGATTACCATTAATCACCAGTGGTGTTGGGGGAGGCTGGCTCAATCATGTGTGGGGTTGCTCCAGGGATCTTTCAGAGATGAGACCTCCCACTGCCCCAGTTGACTCCAGCCCCCCCCGCTGTTGTGTCATTATGGGGACCCCCCCCCCACCCTTAGGTGGCTCACTGATGACTGTCTCTCCCCTTTCTGTTCCCAGTGAGCGTGCAAGCGAGAGTTGTATTCAGCCACCATCATCACTGCTGGTCACCAGACTGCAGATCCTGACCAGGCTCACAGACACCACAAAGGTCGCATGATCCTGGCAGCTTGCAAAATGTCCCTGTCACTTATGGGAGAAGGATGACAGCTCCCCCTTCAGGTTAAACTGTAATGTTTCTGGTATTTGGCTCTTCCCCCATTGCTACACCCAATAATTATGTAATGAGTGTGCGGCAGTTTGCTTAAAGTCCTGAGGAGCTCTAATCCCAGGCAGACTGCAAGGTTTCTTACTGTTACCAAAGAATTAGAATCTCGAGGGGCAGAGAAATTGGCCGGCACCGGTATTGCAGTGTGTTCAGTCCTAGTTTATTAATCTCTGGGCCAGTAATTCAGCCATATATAGATGTTTCTTCAGGTATTTTAATTAAGGGAGTCCTTAATCTCTCATTGTTAACCTCCTTCTCCGAATCGACATGGTTAAACATGGTGATTAATGGCACTTGTTAGGCGTAGTACAGACCCACTGAGCCACTATTTACCATCACACACCTGCACAGCTCAGTCTCACTTTCTGTGAGAAATAGAGACTTAGACACATTGATTTAGTTTTGAAACATCGAACAGAGTAATACTGTACTATGTATTTCTTTCTATTTATGTGCTGTGGAAGACTTTATCTGGCATTCTTTGCACTGTTACTCTGTATTATGCTTTTATTATTGTGATTCTGTCTATTAAATGAGTGCAAATGTGTGTTGTGCTACTGTCAACCTGCTATCTGTCAACCTGTCTATCTATCTATCTATCCATCTATCTATCTATCCATCCATCCATCCATCCATCCAATCTAATCAGTTGTGACTTTCAGCACCTCTTGAGGCCGCACATCTTCCCTGAGCTCTCAGCACTTCCAGCTTGGAGCTGCCGTCAGCCATAGGCTGCTGTCCTATCCAGGTTCCCTACCAGATGTGTATATCTCTGAAGGTGCGGTGCAATACCGCCCTGAGAGCAAAGGCGGAGACGGCAGAGGAGTGAGCGCTGGGAACTGAGGCGGCAGGCGGCCGCAATGCTGCCTGACAAATGCTGAAAGCGCATCAGATTGACAAGTGGCATACCCCCTCCCCCTCCCCCTCCAGGGGCCACGTGTGATGGGGGGAGGCAGACAGATGTATTACAGATAAGAAGATTATGGTGGAATTTATTTTAACTTCCCGGCTGAGATTTCAAAGCCACCCTCTCCACCCTCCTGGGGCAGATTGGTACCAGGGTGCTAATCTGGGGCATTAAAGGTAAATAAAGGTCCTGGAAGCATCCTCTATCTGTGCTGGCATCATTACCAGTACACAGATGGTCATGTTTAGCAGAGAGACCGCACTAGCAGGGAAATAAAGGAAAAGGGTTGGTGTTGGTGTTGGTGTTGGGGTTAGAGTTAGTGACGCAGTGCTTCATTCCCGTAGCCGTGTTATTGAACCTGTAGCCGTGTCTCTCTGGTTCTGTGCCTCTGGGCTTCCCTCACTTTTATGCAAATTCTATAAAAATAATGATTTGTGATGTACAGGCGGGCCATGCAGGCTCCTTGCCGTGCCATGGAGACTGTCCACCAGCGGAACCCGCTAACACCAGGAAATCAAGTTGCTCATGACCCTTTGGGGGCCGACTCTGACTTCAGCTTCAGTACAGCATACAGCAAAGCATCAAGCCAGAAATGTCCACCCATCCATGCTGTCCATCTTCCAGCTGCTAATCCTTATTTCGCTGTCTTTTCTGAGTGATACTGCAGATGGACGAGTGCTGCAGGATGAGTGTGGCCCCTGCCCTGCCAGTGGTACTTGTCACATACTGTACCTCCATTAAAGCATCCCCCCCACCCCCCACCCAGGGATCCGATTCATGGTGATAAACATCCCTAAAATGTGCTCAGCAAAGCCTTTGCCAAGAATGAGGGCGTTTCTTCACAATGCGATAAATTCAGCCCTAGCTTTTAATAAATCACCTCTCTCTAATTAATATGCGGCTTTAGCAATAGTCCAAATGCAGCGTCTATGTTTTACGCTGTAGACCTTCAGACTGCAGACATTCTTCAGCCCCTGAATTTGAAATATAATCGTCTCTTTAAAGTGCCAGTGTAATTTACATATGGTAAGGTACATACATTAATAAACAGAGACAGAGCCAAGTCGGTAACTCTCGCTGTGCTGCCAATGTGTGACCTTCCTGTTCCATGGTCAGATGTGATAGATCTCTCAGGTACAAAGTCGTTTTCCACTTATCATGCAACAGCCAATCACAGCTAGCCACTCATTTTCGAGCCTATCACCATTAAACTAATGAGCATTATCTGCCTTCCTTTCTTGGCTAATGAGGGCTCTCCCCACAACATCCTGCTCCACATCACTCCATTCTTTGCTTTTTTTGTACCTGACCACTTTCCTACACGGCGCCACCTGGTGACGGTTTCTCCAGTTCCCGGCCACATTAAGTTATTCATTGCACTTCGCCCGTTTAACTTCGTCGTCTCGTGTCTGGGTGGCACAGTTAGCGTCTCCAGATACTTGTATTCAGCCGGGATGACATAACTCTGGCGTCTTGGCCCATCGCCTTGGTGACGGTGGATACTGAAAGCCTGTAAATGGAGGAACTTGGATGCATATGTGAAGGTAATTGATCAGGCGGCTTTTAAACACGGTGCCCATTGAGGAGGCCCCTTTATTTAATGAAATGAAAAAAAAATAAGCAGGCTTTTATTTCTCAGATGAAGAGAAACGCATGCCAAAGCGGTGGCCACATGGGGACAGTGTCCTGGTCAAGGAGTGGGTAAAGGCGCAGGGAGACTCCAGAGAGGAGCAGTAAGGGCCTCCTGGCTCTGTGTCTGAAAGGCGGAGGACTCATCTGGGTCCTGAGGAGATGCAGGCCGACTCCCGTCTGTCGTCAGTGCTGACGCTGCGTGACGTCTGTGGGCTGAAAGGCTCGCCCCAGCTGGGGAGGGGGGCGCAGTTGGGCGCTCACACCTCTCCGCCTTAACCGCGTCATGCGCCAATCGCTCTGCTTCAATCACCTCCTCTTACTGGTGCAGGAGCTGGAGGGTCGGCAGATCTTAAATAATACCTCCCCTTGGGGGGATGTCCGTGTGTCCCTTGTCTCCCCAGCTAGCCTGTCGGGGACAGGAGACGCGGGGTTTCGGTGACAAACTGCCCTGTAAAGCACAAGCGCTTGGCACTCAGCCATTTTGCGAAAGTCTGACGAAACTGAGCCAGCCGATGCTCATTGTTCTGTGCCAATAGGATGTAAAGGGATGCTCTGAAAGACAGGAAAAGCAGCATGTCTGAACACCAGTGTGCAGGAGGCTGACTGTCATGTGACCCTCATTACAGGGACTGTGACACATTGGCACTGCTCTGTCATGGAGTTTTCACTTCCTTTACTTAGCCTTTAGCTACCCTGGTGAAGCAGGTTCTTTATGGCTAACCAGGAGGTAGGAAGAAGGAAAAGACACCACTAAGGCACTCATCAACCCGGTCTTTGGAGACCCCCAGACAATCCATGTATTTGCTCCTTCCTAGGAGATGGGAGGGAGCAAAAGTGTGGACTGTCTGGGAGTCCCCAAGGATCGGGTTGGGAAACACTGTTCTGTTCCTCCCAGCCTTGGGAGCCTCGGGGTCCGACCCTAATCCGACGATCTGCACCTGATCGCGTGCAGAACAGCGATCTGTGATCGCAGAGAAGACCCCACTGAACACTGAACCCAGCTAAAGTCACGCTCCGTAAGGGAAAAAGCACTTTTATTGGGAATGTCGGTTTAATGGGGCTTATGAGAGATGCTAAACCACAAAAAACAGTAAATACGTTTTTAGGAACAACCCAGAGTCCCTAGCACAAATTCAGATAATGCCTTTCATTGATTTGTGCTGCTAATGGTGTTATTTGTCTAAGTACTCCTGAGCAAAATCGCCCTTTTATGGGAATGGTGAGCATTACGAGACGATGACCCAGTGGTGACAGGATCACCACGTGCCGTTTCGATTTAGCTCTGCTATTCGCTGTCATTACGCTGAAGACCCAAAGATCACCCTTTCATGTGCTTCTATTGTGATGCTAATGACTCTGGCCAGCCATCAAAAGCTATAATGATTATATAGGCCTTAATTAATGCAACGTAAACATCCATTAAAGCGTTTAAATCTTATGGCAACAGAGCAGTGCAGCAGAATACCAGGGAGGGGTGGGTTTTTGCTCCTGGTGATGACAATCCCGGGTCTGGAGCAACGGGAGAATCACTACTAAAACTCTATCCACAATATAAAAGTGTGTCTACAATATTAGACAATACACAGTCAATATTAAAGGTATATTCATACTATAGTTAAAGTACCCCCATAACATCTATGGCAGTTTCTCCTTAAGAGTGGGAAATATGTTTCTAACAGCTACAGTTTTCCTTCAGAAAACGAATACTTCAAGCAGCAAAACCAGGCAGCAGGGACAGTGGTGAAAGGGTTAATTACTTCTTCTTTGGTGATATCTTTAAAAGGCTGACCTTTCACCGGACCTCTGACAACCCCACCCTCTCCTTGTCACCCCAACAACCTGTTTACTCGTTTGACTCGTTTGTGCTAAATGCACATTTTTTCCCTCCATTCGCTGGTTCTTAGGCCTTTCTTTTAGGGGGCTGCAGCACTCGGATGGCAGAGAGTGAAATTGTAATGGCTGCCCCCTTGTGGTCCCAGTGGGCCCCTGCACCAAGAGACAGATGCTGATTGGCAGGTGTTTAGAGTGTTAATTCAATCAGCCTCTGAGACCCCCGTACATCTACAGACTTGCGTCCACGCCACCCTTTCCTCTCTCTATCGACCTTCTTTTACAGATGGCCACCTTCTTAGGCTGACTCAGCAGGCCTGTGTGACTCCCATTTGCTCACCGCTAATAAAGCTACTCCTCAGGTATGTGGTCTGGGGGGCGAGGGGGCATGCCTTTGATAGGGTGTCTAAAGCTGAGCCACAGGAACTCTGTGAAACTGCTTTCTCTCATTTCTCTCATAAATCGATGATTCCTTTCTGAGCCTCCCCAGTCATGTGACCCGCGCTAAGGCCAATGAGGTCGCTGGGAACCGGGCACTTAGAAACTCATTTATTAGGCCTTGTGTCGGATCAATTGGAAGTAAGAGCTCCGTATGGGACTGGGGAAAATTTTATCTAGCTTAAATTGAAATTCCGATAAAATTCATTTGCTGTAGTTCCATTTTTCCTTTTGTTCAAAGCACATAGGACCAGGGACGTCTTCTTGTTAATTTCCTGTCATTAATGGCCTGTTTTTTCAGGATGACCACTCAGTGCTGAATGGTACCTGTTGCCTCTGAGAGGGCCAGGAGGTGTCGCTCTGGTATGCAGAACCACTCTTAGACCCTTTTGCCCACCTGTAGAGGTGAACAGTTAGGAGGTACTAACCAAAGCCCTCTATGGCTCCCAGCAGCCAGTCGGAAATACCCATAAATATGCATAAATGTGGAAACCGTAAAAGTTATTAGAGGCTGTTAAATAATAAGTAAGGGATCATCACGGAAGAGGAGTCCAGCAGGTATCATAAGTTACCCACTGAGGCTCTCCGCAATCATAGAACCAAGCAGATCATCATGTAAGTGGGAGAGCATTCACTGAGGAGCCCAGATGTCGTAAAAACTACCCAGAAACCACGTCAAAATGTTCATTCTAGACATAGTGGACATGAATGTTTCAGCTTCGTCTTCTGCAGCACAAGGGTGAATGTAGCCCAGCAACCCAAAAGAGACGACTACTGCTCCTACTAATAGTTCCCAGGACAGGCTCTGTCTCCTTGCCTGTCTTTGTTAAGCCCCAAACTGTGTCAGCAAGCTGCAGCAGGATGGGGTGGGCAGTCTGGAGGCGGCAGAGGAAGAGGCAGCGTCTCGGGGACGGCCAGCCATGGGGGTGGCACTGCGGTGAACCAGGATGACCCAGCAACCCGGAGGAGACGTGGTGAGGGACAGCCAGCCACGCGGGTGCTGCGGAGAACCAGGATGACCCAGCAGCCCGGAGGAGCCACGGCGAGGGACAGCCAGCCATGCGGGTGGCGCTGCGGAGAACCAGGATGACCCAGCAGCCCGGAGGAGCCACGGCGAGGGACAGCCAGCCACACGGGTGGCACTGCGGAGAGCCAGCATGACCCAGCAGCTCGGAGGAGCCGTGGCGAGGGACAACCAGGACTGAGATTAGGATGACTATCCGACTGAGATTAGGATGACTATCCTGGTCTGTTTCCGCCCGTCTGTCCTGTACGGAACTGGTGCCGTCTGAAAATTTCGGGAATAACTTTGGGTTCTGTGTGGCAGAAATTCCTGCCAGCTGGAGAAGCGGCTGTCCGATTATCCGAGAATGGAGCCGCTAATTATCACATTACATTAATTATTATTAAACATATTTAACAAATGCTGCCACACTGACTGTAGCCAGATATATACCTGGATCCCGCAGGCGTTGTGATTCTCTGCAGATGATACCCCCCACCTGCCGCTGACCCCCCCCCCCCAGGCCTACCCCCGGCTGTGTCTCGGGCCTGATGACATCACGGCCCCACCTTTGCATACGGTTCTCTGTGTGAAACCCCTCTCCCCCCATGCTGTTAAAAGAAGATGATGTTCATGCTGCTTTTCTCTGGGCTAGCAAGGGGGGGGTCTTTATCAGTTTCTTAACACTCCATCAGTTGCCTTTACGGACCGCACACTGAAGGGTGCGTCACAAACACCAAACACCCGGCTAAAGAAAGCGTGCGTGATGTAAACACGCCACCGTGACATCTGTACCCACGCAGAGCCAGAAAGTCAAATTGAATTTCACCAAGGTATTGAATGAAGGTTAATCTTGCGAACTCAATTTCATGCTTGGCTACTCACAAAGGACACTTTATGTAATGCACTATATATATATATATATATACTACAGTGATTTTATATACACATACACAGATACTTCAGCTCAGTAAGCAAAAATAATCACTCCGGCAAACAATTACTGCTCTATCTTTGGAATCGTGTTCTTTTTTGTTTTTTTGTTTTTTGTTTTCACATTTTGTATGTATCATGCAAGTTTAACTGGTTATGTGTGTAGCCTGTATGCTTTAACTCACTGTGGGCACCCCACACTCACACTGTTAATCGGTCACCCTTTACCTGCAACAGCAATTAAAACGTCATTTTAAATTTAAAGAAGTCATTAAAAATTTGCATGATGTGACCTGTAATTAAAAGCATCTCAGCAAAAGAGAGCCAAACACTATTAAGGATGCATGTTTGCATACTGAAGGATGCTAGGAGTTGGCATGGGTCTGTCTCCTTGCTAACTGTTTCTGGTTTCTAGACCACCGTCCCTGCTGTGGACCCCCAGCTAGGCTAGCCCCTTAGCTAACAGCACAGACTGTCCATGCGTGACGTTTTCTGGTGACTGATCAGGGCTTTGTGGGGTTTGCTGCTCACCTAGGGGGCTTTGCCTCATACATCACTAATTACTGATGTCTAATAAACCCTAAATTTAGCTATAATTAGCTAAACCAGTTTACAGTACATGTATATGTACACAAAGCTAAAATATTCTGTTGTGACTTTTCACAGTTCAAGGTTACCAGTAGGTATGAATGTTTAATTTGAAGATGTGAGTGGAATCGTAAATATGAACAGGACCTCCTTATGGCTGAGGGGTATTTCAGATTAAGGCTGGCCGCTAGCCATTAGCCACTGAGTATTTCAGATGAAGGTTAGCTGCTAGTCACTGAGTGTTTCAGATGGAGGCAAGCCTCTAACCAGTAGCCACTAACCACTGAGTATTTCAGATGACTACCTGTAAGCTGCTTGCCATTAGCGACTTGCTACTGAGGGCTTCAGATGAAGGCTAGCTGCTAGCCATTAGCCACTAGATGTTAGCCGAGGGACAGGACAATGGCTGAGGACCTGTCGGAGGAGGGAATGTGGGTGGGCTTTGTGGGAAATGCTGTGCTCATGCTTTCTGTGTATCTCTCTTGGTTTTTCACCGTAATTAGGGTGACCATTCGTCCAAATTTCGTCGTAGTCCGGTTTTTCAGCCATCTGTCCGGATTGCTTTTGGGTGTCCTGTTATGAACCTCCTCACCCACCTCTCCCCCCCACCTCTACCTGCCTCCCCGACAACAACTTGCACCTCTCCCCCCCACCCCCGATGACACAAAAAACACGAAACACCTATACAGACATACAGCAGATGCTGAGAACAGGCATGCAATATATACATTTGTGCCATAATTGAGATAATATAATAATTCTCAGCTGCTGTAGTGTGTGTGTGTATTATATACCAGATCCCCCCCCGCCCGAAAACTTTTGATGGGTGTCCTCCTTTCTCACCCTTGGTCCTTTTTTGGGACACAGGTACGCTCTTTGAGTCATGCCGGTGGTCACCCTAAACGTAATGCATATTTCAGAGTATGTCTGCAATGAAGAATGATACCGTGTGTGAGCATGATTCGGAACTGTGGTGACTATCTGATCTCAGCTTTGCCATAAATGGTGCTTCATCTTCACCCCATGCGGGTCTCAGAGGAAGAGGATGAGCGCAGCGTCATGTCAGCTGTGTCAAACTAGGTCAAGGCCCAGGCAGTAGGGCCGTGAGAACAACCTGTGATCTCAGATTCACCGTGGGTACCACATCTATCCAGAATCAGCCGTCAGCAGAAAGGTAATCTCTGAGGTCTGGGTACTCAGTACTCAGTCATGTGGTGCTCCAGAGTGTCTCCGAATGCTGCGTCATGCCTCCCAGTTGCCACTGGAGTCATCACTGAAAATCATATACATTTCCCTCTTAAAGAAGCCTGTGAATATCCACATATGCAAGCCCCCAAGCCTTCCACGTTAATGTTCAGCTCAGCCAGCGAGTAGATCATACATTTCTCTGGCGCTGTTGTACACTACTTAAGCTGTTGCCTGAATTTACAGAACACTTAGGAAGCCGGAAAATTTTTAAGGGACCTTCCACTAAAGACAACTCCTGAGACAACCTCATAGCATGGTTACCCGAGTGTGAAATGGCTTTTTGCTAAGTGAGGAAGGTAACCATTAATATTGATAAAAAGCCAGGGGCTCTCAAGGAAAGATGTGTTCAGTGAAAAAGAGTGAGTGCGTGTCACCTTCAGAGAGGTGCGAGGAAAGCACTCATTAGGAATTAGGGATGAGGAGGCGCTCGCAGGCCGATCCCGCCGCAGAAGGCCGTCCACAGAGGGGCCCCACTCCCTCTCCCGACCTCCCAGATGCAGATGGTTTGTGCACTGCCCCTGGTCTCTTGGGGCTTTCCAGAAGAGCAGCTAGACCTCATACAGTTTTCATGAGTTTCCAGAACGGGACCCTGTCAAGTTTTATCTGCACCAGTACATCTGAGCCGGGGCAGTGGTGGAAGCCGCTGGAAAGACTCAATCAGTAATGGAGCATCTCTTTCTGCTGCCTCTGGGGCGATATCGGAGTGATGGTATGGAGGTGTGCCTGGAGGTCTCTGTCTGTCCCCCCCCCCCCCCCCCCCATCATCACTGTGAGATCCATGTGCCACTACACTGTTCCTCTCCATCACAGCCTGACCCTTACACCCCCCCTTCCTGGTCTAGCTACCCACTGAGGGAACATGCCACCCTCATCACTCACTCTAAATGATGTTATTAATTCATTTATTGAAGTGTGCTTTTGTACTTACTGCAGAGCATGGATATAATGCTCAGGCCCGGCGTTGTGGTACAGAAGGACGCCCTCTTGTGGTAATTTCGCATGCATACCTGCACTTCAGCCTGTGGGGTGCATGGAGCATTAAGTGCTCATGGTAAATGACTCCAGTTTGCCCGTGTGCGGCAGACTGATACCACGCTACTTATGCTTCGTATTTACATCCGCCTTCGGCTAGCTGGCTTACCCTCCTTGGCTGATAAAATGATTTTGCTAATTTGAAACAAAAGGAGGCATTAGTTTTATGGAGGCCTTAAATCAGCTTTTAGACGTCCCTGCGGGCTTCGGCAATCTTTGGCGAGTTAGCAGTTTATTCGCTGAGCCCGACTGACGTGCCAGAAATAGCAGCAGTAAAAAAAAACACATAGAAATAAATTTTTTAAATTTGGCACGTGATTTGCTGGCATACGCTGTCAGGCGTGCTGCTGGACGGCCGCTGTCCGTTGCCATAGATACCCAGTGTAGTGGTGCTTGGAACGTTGGTTTATTCTCTTTATACACGGCCATGCTTATTTCCATGTGGATGGTGAGAGTAGAATCTTTTCGGAGTGTGAGACTCCGTGTAGCTTGGAGCAGTGACTTGCTTTACCTCAGGCAAAATAGCTGAAATGTGGACAGAAATGGAGGACAGCGCCTTCGGTGGTATTTGCGATGTAACACCATGCAATACTGCCCATCCTCATCAACATTATTATTGTTTTTATCAGAGGGCCATAATCCAGCACCTCTACCCATGGGGCGGGGGGTGAGCATCACAAGGTGTCATGTGACACAGCTGTATCCAGTCACAGGTAGAATGCCTCTCTTGCCCTTTTTTTAAATGTCTGCTATAGCGCAGCCTGTATTTGGGAAATAAAATAGGAAATGGCAGCTTGTCATTGGCGTAACTGGGCTGTGTTTTGGGGTCTCTCCTGCTTGCGGGTCCCCTGATGCAACGGGAGAATGTTCTTCTCTGAAAGAACAGCAGCGGAGGCAGAAGGGAGTCTCCTGTGACGAGCAGAATTGATTTGTATGTAGTATTTCTCAGCCCTGACGAAGGCTGTTTGTCTAATGAGCTATGGAAAAGTCAGCTACAATAAGAATTAAAAAAGAACCACAGGACCCTGAAAACAGATGGCCTGTCTGTCTGTCTCTCTGTCTGTCGGTCTGTCCGCTCGATCGCGGTCCTCCCTCACCCTGTACCCACTGCCGCTCTGTCCCTCTCTATCACCCCTCGACAGCTGTCTCTTTGATCCCCCTGTCCCAGTTGCTGACCCTG
>JAODKM010000001.1:15871777-15885330 GCA_026780845.1 Petrocephalus sullivani | reverse complement strand
TATCACAGCACCACCTACAGTCTTTGCACTGGGCAGCCATCTTGAATCCGAAACTCGGTGTACTCTGCGCTGCACCGCGCTTTTATCTCGGTTTTTGGGGAGACGCGAGTGCGCATGTCTTCACTTCCGGCCTCTAGGCTCGTAATCTGACTCGGATTCCGACCTCTCGAGAGTAAAGGAATGCACGATAACTCTGATACTAACCATCCAAGCATTTGTCACTTTCATTACATATATTGTAAAACCAAAATATGTACATGGACACTTTATATTTTTAATGACCACTTTATAACCCCGGGATGACAACAAAATGAAAGCTTCAAGTGTCACCTTGTAAAATGAAAAACCTACTTGGGCATGTAATAGAGGCATAGTGACATAGCACAGCGTTACACCAGCACATGGAGCAGTAGAAGGGTCTGATGGTGCCCATCACTGGCCAGCTGTTTTTCTTCAAGCCCTGGTCCTCTCACCATCACAGACGGAGAGAATTGATCACATCGTTGTCTTAATTCCAGAACGTTCCGCTTGTGAAAGACCATTGCGGGATGTGAGCATCCCACTGACGGGACGGGACAGACGCAGGCATATCCATCGCAGGGGAAACTCGAGGAAATGACATACTCATACAATGATATACTCTCCCCTCATTGTGACAGATATGATTTATCTACGGCAGCTGTGTCAGAACGTTCTGTGATGTGCTTCAGAAACGGGGCGGCAGCACAGCTGAGAGGCGGATGGAGGAGTGAAGCTGCGCTTCGTGCTGCAGATCCGCACTTTACGACGTCGTTACGTCTCTGTGTAATAGCACATGCTGCCGGCGGCTTCTACATAACCTCAGGGCTGGCAGCGTTTCTCGCTGCTCTCTCAGAAGCCTGAGTGGCTCAGATATGAGACGACTCCCTCAATCCGCTTCCCGGGCAGAGAGACACCGGAGGTGCGAGTGCAAGAAGGGCTGTTAGCCTGCTAGCTTCGGGTGAACGAGGAGAATCAGGACATTTGGTTTTGGGGTACAGAGTTTTCTGAAGCTCCTTTTGGGGTGGACTGGCCCAGAGTTCATTCATTTGCATAAATATTGGCATTCGGAGACTGGGACTGATCTTCCCTGCGAATTTATGAGCTTGGTTTTTCTCTATATTTGTCTGGCATGCAGGCCGGATCGTGACTTTTGGCAAATTTCTGTGACTCAACGAGGCGCCGACGTGGAGGTCCGGCTGCAACGGTGGGAAGCAGTACACAGGGGGCACCGTGGCACCCAGCTGTCAACGTGGTGCCTCCAGACGAACCAGTGCTCGGTTCTCCAACTGCGATGGTGAGTCACGCTTCCAGGATGCCAGGCCTGCCTAACCCCAATTGAGACTCCACCATAATTGCCGTAATTGCCTGCCTAAAATAGTTTTTTAAGCATCCTTTAATCATCAAGCTAAAGTTTAATTACTGGCCTGAACTGATGCAGAACATTCCTCTTTCGTTCTTTGCTTGATAATTCATCATCTTTAAGCCACACCTATTTTTAAGCCCACCCCCAAAGTATGCTAGTACGTTAGCAGGTTGCTTCCCAGCGTACAATCAGGCATGGTCAATACTTTCCCTCCACTCTGGAAATTAATTCCAGGAATTTCATTCATTTTTCGCTCTGCGTCAGTAGCTTTGGAAACCGGCTCCCCAGACTCTAAATGAAATTCAGCTTTAATGTCTGATTCAAGCTGACAGATCCAGGACGTTGACAGCCCAGAGCTTAAAGCAAAATTTACCAGACTTTAGAGAGCTTACTGAGTGGCTCCCCTGCTTACAGAGGATTTAAAAATATATATATATATATAAAATAAAATCACAAATGATCTTCCGCCAGTGATCAGGAGGCCAAGTCTGAAATCACAGGCTGGAAAAGCAGCCTTTTATACCCTTTCCATCGTAACAGCCTGATCTGCCCCTCCTGCAAGAAATGTGCTTTGCAAGCAAGACAATGGCAGTCAATTGCATGCTTGGTAACAGCAGGGTGTGCGGCCTAGATGTAAACAGACTGAGAAAATGATTCCTCCACCCTGCAGGCTTGGTGGAGTAGAGTGTCCATTCCGAGTCCCCTGGCTCTGCTTGGATCCCCCCAAGCAGCCCATGCTGGCATGTTTTCTTACTTTCGTTTACACCGATGTTTGCAGGGCCTTTGGTTTGCATAGTGAGCATTTAACATCAACACAGGAAATTCCAGATTGCTGCAGCTGTAAGTGTCACCTCATACATTACAGGTCATCGTAAACAGTTCAGGGTGGAGACCACTGACACCATCCGTGTGCTGATGCCGTTTCTAACTGCATATTTATATTTTATTTGTTTAACTGTTGCTTTTATCCAAAGCACTGTACTTTTTTTTGAAAGTGGGGTCAGACAGTCCCTGGAGCAATTAGGATTAAGAGACTTAGGGCCCAGTGGTGAAATCACTCTGCCTATCCTGGGACGTGAACCGACGACCTTCTGGCTGCACACAAACTTTGTGCTCTTCACCTACACACAACAGGACATGCCATGGAAGTCCCCCAGCTTTAGCGGCAGTGTTATGCTTGGGTCAGAAATCCACACCATCACAGCGAAAGCTCCCCGCAACACGAAGTCGGAGTTCGACTGGGACGCTGTTCGCCAGCACCATTACCAGACTCCAGTTTAGGACAGTCACCACCTAGATGAGCAGGAGAGTGCAGATAAATGCCCAGTGTGCTGCCATGTTAGTGCTAGCAGCCGAATCATCAGTCAGGCCCCGTTTACACAATGAGGACACTCCAGTGCGAAATGCTTGGATGACATAAATAAAGGTTTCATGGGACCCCAAGTCCCTGCACCACTGGGGTGGCAGGGGGATTGGCTAGGCGAAGGAGGGATGAATTTGAACAGATTCTGCCTTTGTAGAAGCAGAGATGTCAGACACAGAGATGTCAGAGACCCTGCCAGCACATTTCACCCCCGATTAAACTTCTGATTGGATTCCCAGCAGACCCCCAGTTCATTAAGAGCCTTGGGGGGCACTAAAGGCTGATTTATACTTCTGCGTTGAACCGACACCGTAAGTACGACCCTACACGGTAGCCTGACATGCACCTCCCCAGCAATGTAACTACACGTCTCGGTGACGCAGACCACAATAACTCTGATTGGTAGCATATGGGAACGAAGAATGCGTACTTCCCAGGTGTCCTTATATCGCGGGTTGAAACAGAAATGCTATTTATATCTAGCATTAAATAACCCACCCTAGGCATCGTAGCAACAGGTCTATGAAACACTCAGGATGGCAGCCAGTCTCACATCCTTCCATTAAGTTTATTTGTGCATTACAAGACTAAGAAAAAGTAAAAAGTATAGACGGTAACTTTAGAAGGGAGAATGCATAAAAAGTGACTTTGTAGCAGCTCGACATTTTTCCAAATTTGTCCATGAGAAGTTTGGAGCAGGACAAATATAACCAGAACTTGATAAATGGATGCCTTGTTAGACGTTTGTTTTTCTTTCCCATTTCAATTGCGCGATTCAACAACTGAATATACTGCAGGCTGGGAACACAAATAATGCTACATGCAAAGCTGTTTTGGTGGTGTGATTGCTGAGCGTCACATCAGCGATACGTAGAAATGCTAGCAATGGTGTTGATCACTTGCGTAAGACACGGCGTAGGCTCGATGCAGAAATCAGCCTAAGGCATGGTGTAGGCTCGACATAGAAATCAGCCTAAGACACGGCGTAGGCTCGACACAGAAATCAGCCTAAGGCATGGCGTAGGCTCGACACAGAAATCAGCCTAAGACACGGCGTAGGCTCGATGCAGAAATCAGCCTAAGGCATGGCATAGGCTCGACACAGAAATCAGCCTAAGGCATGGCGTAGGCTCGACACAGAAATCAGCGTAAGGCATGGCGTAGGCTCGACACAGAAATCAGCCTAAGGCATGGCGTAGGCTCGACATAGAAATCAGCCTAAGACACGGCGTAGGCTCGACGCAGAAATCAGCCTAAGGCATGGTGTAGGCTCGACATAGAAATCAGCCTAAGACACGGCGTAGGCTCGACGCAGAAATCAGCCTAAGGCATGATGTAGGCTCGATGCAGAAATCAGCCTAAGGCATGGTGTAGGCTCGACGCAGAAATCAGCCTAAGGCATGGCGTAGGCTTGATGCAGAAATCAGCCTAAGGTATGGTGTAGGCTCGACGCAGAAATCAGCCTAAGGCATGGTGTAGGCTCGACGCAGAAATCCGCCTAAGGCATGGCGTAGGCTCGACGCAGAAATCAGCCTAAGACACGGCGTAGGCTCGACGCAGAAATCAGCCTAAGGCATGGTGTAGGCTCAACGCAGAAATAAGCATTAAGGCATGGTGTAGGCTCGACACAGAAATCAGCATTAAGGCACGGCGTAATCTCGATGCAGAAATCAATCAGCCTTAAGGCATGGCGTAGGCTCGAGGCAGAAATCAATCAGTCTTAAAGCATGGCGTAACCTCGATGTAGAAATCAGCCTTAAGGCATGGCATTAGAGTGGCCGGAGAAACATTTACACTGCCAAACATCTGTAATTTCCCAACGCAGGGAATTCTAAGCAAATGGGTTGGAGCACTGTTTGAACTAAACCCCCACGCTCTGATGCTGGGGTGGGGGGGCTGCTCTGAGGTCAGTGTGAGGCACAAAAAAACAAGGAAATGTGTTGACAATTCACATTTCCAAGGAGGGATTAATGCACAGGCTATATCCCAGGGCCCCAGCAAGCAACAGGGTCCCGCCCTGCCTTGAAAAAAATGGGTTATTAGTGGATTATTGATAATATGTCTTTTTTCTCTCAGTTTTCTTTTGGCCCAATAAATAGCTTGTGTGGTCTGCTTGGGAGAGTACCCCCTAGCCAAGGCCACCCAGGTTATTTAAGTTTAAGACCTTTGGGTCAGTTCATTCAGCACCACCTGAGTGTCCATGCTGATGACAGCCAAAGGCCTCCAAATAAGTCAATCCGCCCCTGCACATTTCTGCTGCTGACAGTAAATTATAATACAGCCTTACTTTATTGAAGGAGATTGGGTCCAGTACAATGCAGAGGACAGGAGAGAGGACAAGAACAGCTTTTATAGCTTTTTATGGTGCTTTCAAAGCAAATAACTGAATCACCCATTCACAGCAGGTTGGCAAACAAGTCACCACGACCTGCGTGCAGTAACCAGGCAAGAGTAAACGCATGCACTGTAACAGATGCCACCGAGGTCAGAGTTCAAAGCTGACATTTACAGAAAACTAGAAAACAGACTCCCTCAAATTTCACCCCCATCTGTAACACCAACCAAACCTTAACCAAACCTTAAATGTAGAATTATCACCCTCTGAAGCAGAACAGTTAGGGTTTGGGGCTCACACTTCACCTAGTATCTCATGTACAGTTTCACAAAACGCAGAGCGAAATACTGGTGCGCATTTAAAAGCAAAACATGGGAGTTAGAACACAGGGCCAGCCATTAATCCAGCACCCATTTTTGGGGGTAGTTAAGGGCCTTGCTCATGGGCTCAACAGCATAGTGCTCGACAGCTACTCCACTGAGCCACACACTGCCCCCCATAGGTTGGAGGCTCCACTGCAATTAGAATATATTATACTTGTTAACCATAGGCTGCAGCAAGGGTGTCGATGCCTCTTACTGAAAAACGAGATAGACCGTTTCCTCTGGACCTGACTTAGGAATGTAACAAATGGAGGAATATAATCAAGGCTTTTGGGAGAAATTTAAAAATCCCAGATGTTTTGGGCCCCCGCCTTTTGAGAGGATATGTACTGATGGGGGAGGGGAGGGGCCTCTCTTACTTACGTGAAAAAGGGTGAATCTGAGGCCAGCAGATTGTTCATGTAACAGCTCCAATTTGTCACCATCTAGATGTTGGCAAGCGTGCACGTTTTAAATAAAGAGGCAGGCGTGGAAACTGAGTCCCGGCTCCTCGGAATGCATTCCAGAACAATCCACGGACAACCTCCCCCTGTTCACAAGTTGCTTTTTTAAATAGCCGCATGCACAGAACCAGTAACACTAACAGATGCAGTACTCATCAGGGATTAAACTCCAGAGACTGCAGGAGCATCACTGAAGCCACTTTATGTAAAACAGTGCATTCATTACTAACAAACGGTACATTTCGGTTTCAACTGTATCCAGGATACTGAGAATGAAAACAACAGCGGGTACAATGCAATAAACAGCTCCCAACCAACCATGCAGCACTAATAATTAGATATTAATTAGCTGTTATCTCTCACAGCTGGCTTACTCAAACTCATTCTGAACTTAATTTACATTCACCGGCTTTATTGGTAACATTCCCACATTGGACTAAAATTATTGGTATCTGTGCAGAAAGCTGAGAACTACTGGCCCCTGGTGGTACATTACTGACATTTCAAAAAAATATTTACAAAAGCCTTAAAAATTTAATAATTAAAAAAAAAACAATAAATTAGTAGCTTAAATAATTTTTAGATACAGTTAGTTAATTCACTCACTCCATTTCTAGTAAGAAAGACAGTCAAAGCCAAACAGAAACACTCAGAAGGACTTAACATCATACAGTTTCATGCTGCTCGTGAATTGCCTTGTCCGAGGATGTCTCACCCTGTGACTGGCTACAAACAGCGCAAGGTCTTGCTAGCTGTGAGGAGGAGGTGGCCATTCTGCTTTCCACACTGCCGTGATGCTGCCTACCAGGCAGACGGTTGCTCTGCGCGTGTGAATTTTGCCCAACCGCATGCTGATGAGCTTTGAGGTCTGAGTGATGGGCTACAAGCCTTCAAGCCTGCCTCCCCCATATCTGGCAGTGAGTGGAAGGGGCAAACCGTGGAAACATCTGCCCCCAATTCCAAATCTGACAACACACCCCAAGGAGGAGGCCCTGAGGTGTCACCCCTGAGAGTCGGTTGCAAGCCAGATTCCATTATTTTGTGGAAAGTGAAGTCCTCCATTCCAAAGTAAGATGATTATAAGAGGAACAAAGATAGGTGCATCTTGGCAGAGGATCCCGCTCCATGCCATGGCAGGTCTTACTCCAGGACGCCCAGCTTCTACTGGTTGTTCTCAAAGAACATGAAATCCTGAAGAAAATCATCACATACCATCATGATGCTGGTCAGTCAACACCATGAAATAAACGGGTAGCTAAATTATGTTATGTTAAGTACACTGAGGTATCTCAGGGTCCTGTCAGGTATGCTGAGGTATGTAAGAGTCCTGTCGTATACGCTGAGGTATCTAAGGGTCCTGTCGGGTACACTGAGGTATCTCAGGGTCCTGTCGGGTATGCTGAGGTATCTCAGGGTCCTGTCGGGTATGCTGAAGTATGTAAGAGTCCTGTCGGGTACGCTGAGGTATCTAAGGGTCGTGTAGGGTATGGTGAGGTATCTCAGGGTCCTGTCTGGTACGCTGATGAATCTAAAAATCCTGTTGGGTACGCTGAGGTATCTAAGGCTCTGACCAGGTACAGTGAGGTACCACAACGAGAAAGACAGCAAGGCAGACTCACGATGAGGAAGCATGCGCCGATCATCACTGCCTTCATCCTGACATCCAGGTCCATGGGGAACTGGATGCCGAAGTTGTCCGTGTCAGTGAACACCTCCCGCAGGAGGCCCGTCCACTGCTTGCTGATCTTACCGATCTTATTGATCTCGTCCATGGTGAGAATCTCGAGGAAAACATGTCAGGACCAGTCAGTACGGAAACCCGGCTTTGGTAATGAGTGTCCCAGCAGCCCAAAATCACCCAAAAGCAGGGTTAATACTACAGCAGTAATGAGATTAATTAAAGCCTGCGCTGAGCCTTGTGTAGGGGGAGAGCTGGGGTGGCGAGCGTCGTACCTCGAAGTCGACGTCCGGCAGGCAGCTCCAGCCGCAGAAGGGCCCATGGAGCTTCAGCACCTGCTCCCGCCTCTCATTCTCGATGACGAACCTCGGAAAGATGGGATGCCACTGCTGCAGGACGTAGCCCACCGTGTTCCCCGGGGGCGACTGCACCTCCATCTGCGGCACGGGGGGGCACTTATCATGCATTTACCCTCAATATCCACAATAATTAAACAGCAATTAATACATTTGGGGATTATATTTCAACTAAAAATTTTTATTGTAATTAATATATTTCAATCCCAATTATATAGAGAGTAAATTATCACTGAATATATTAAGACTTGGTAATAAGTGGGTATATATAGTATCTCACCTCCTGCAGGCAGCAGGGGAAGAGGCAGGAGGTGCACTTGAGAGGCCGCGTGATGGTGATGACCTCCTGGCCAAAGTTGTCGAGCACACGGATGGTGAAGGAGCGCAGCGGGCCGCAGCACTGCCGGCTCAGGCAGTCATTCTCCTCCACCGCGTAGAACACGTTCTGGCCCAGCGAGTTGCGGATCTCGTACTTATTGTTGCTCTCGAAGCCGGCGAGGGCTGCGAAGGAGGGGGGTCAGGCAGGGGGGGCACATTAAACCCCAGGAGTAGGGAGATACAGGCAGGGCGACGGTGTCCGATAACCAGGGGAGGGGCTGGTCTCACATAACTGAATACTGCTAGACGACCCAGTAAAGGACAGATGTACTAATACACGAGAAATACCCCAGAGCACCATAAAACATCCAGTCTCAGTTCATGTCCATCAAGCTCACACTGCTGTAGACACATACCTTCTATAAGTTCGACCCTTTGTTTTATAAGCAGCTGGTCGACCTGTGTGGGCAAAAGGAGAAGGGAGACATTTTTATTTACATGTATCATCTGAATCATGACAGTACTGATGCTGCTAACCATCACTGAGCTCAGAAATGCCAAAAGTGTAACCTTACAGATTCCGTGACCCACATTTACCATGTCATAATGCAAAACCCTGATCATATTTAAAGTGTTAAAATTGCACTACTTTGTGTAGCACAGCATCTAAATGGACAACAGCTAACACCAGTTCCCAGTGAAATAATGTGCTGTAAAGTTACAGACAGCCCCAAACAGGTAAAAGTGTCACACCGACCTGCGTTAGGTACTCCAGACCAGGGGGGACACCAGGCATGGGGGGGTTGGGCATCATGTACATGTCCATGGCTGGTAATGTCAGGTTGGGGACAACAGAGAGAAGCATATTATTAAAGATTCTACACACGAAAGATTAAAAACTATATACACTATATTGCCAAAAGTATTGGCACACCCCTCCAATTCAGGTGTTTAGGACTTCAGGTGTTCCAATCACTTCCATGGCCACCAGTGTATAAAATCAAGCACCTAGGCATGTAGACTGCTTCTACAAACATTTGTGAAAGAATGGGTCACTCTCAGGAACCCAGTGAATCCAAGTGTGGTACCGCGATAGGATGCCACCTGTGCAATAAGTCCATTTGTGCAGTTTCTGCGCTGCAAAATATTCCACGGTCTACTGTTAGTGGTATTATAACAAAGGGTAAGCAATTGGGAACAACAGCACCTCAGCTACAAAGTGGTAGGCCATGTAAAATCACAGAGCGGGGACAGTGCATGCTGAGGGCACAGTGTGCAGAAGTCGCCAACATTCTGCAGAGTCAATAGCTACTGACCTCCAAACATCGTGTGGCCTTTGGATTAGCTCAAGAAAAGTGCATACAGAGCTTCATGGAATGGGTTTCCATGGCCGAGCAGCTGTATCCAAGCCTTACATCACCAAGTGCAATGCAAAGTGTCAGATGCAGTGGTGTAAAGCACACTGCCACTGGACTCTAGAGCAGTGGAGTCCTCTGGAGTGACTCACGTTTCTCTGTCTGGCAATCTGATGGACATGTCTGGGTTTGGCGGTTGCCAGGAGAACGGTACTTGCCTGATTGCATTGTGCCAAGTGTAAAGTCTGGTGGAGGAGGGATTATGGTGTGGGGCTGTTTTTCAGGGGTTGGGCTTGACCCAAAAGTTCCAGTGAAAGGAAGTCTTAATGCTTCAGCATATGAAGCCATTTTGGACAATTTCATGCTCCCAACTTTGTGGGAACAGTTTGAAGATGGCCCCTTCCTGTTCCAACATGACTGCACACCAGTGCACAAAGCAAGGTCTATAAAGGCATGGATGAGTGAGTTTGGTGTGGGGGAACTTGACTGGCC
The DNA here is from genome assembly GCA_026780845.1 of Petrocephalus sullivani. Taxonomy (NCBI): domain Eukaryota; kingdom Metazoa; phylum Chordata; class Actinopteri; order Osteoglossiformes; family Mormyridae; genus Petrocephalus; species Petrocephalus sullivani. Next base: position 15,875,223 of record JAODKM010000001.1, on the reverse strand, counting down.
TGCACAGAGCCCTGACCTCAACCCGATAGAACACCTTTGGGATAGATTAGAGCGGAGACTGTGAGCCAGGCCTTCTCCTCCAATATCAGTACCTGACCTCACAAAAGCCCCCCCTGGAATAATGGTCAAAAATTCCCATAAACACACTCCTAAACCTTGTGGAAAGCCTTCCCATAAGATATAAGCTGTTATAGCTGTAAAGGGTGGGCCAACTCCATATTAAAGCCTGTGTATTAAGAATGGGATGTCATTAAAGTTCATGTTTGTGTAAAGGCAGGTGTCCCAATACTTTTGGTTTTGGCTGAACATGTAAAATTAAAATACAGCAGAGACTGAAAGGCTATTCTGACATTTCGTAGTTGGTATCATAAGCAAATTTACTTTTAATTATAGCAATAAACCAATATATGACTTTTGGGGGCGCATCTGGGTTTCGTAATCAGACACGAGAATGAATTGCGACTCTCCACCGAAAATGCCGCTTTGGTGCCATCTTGCGGCCATTCCCACGAATCCTGCAATATATAAAATGGGCGTGCGCGTTTTTCCTTTTACAGTTTTTCTGAATTGCTAAAACACTAAACCTCATTCTTGATACAAAACCGTCAACTGCTAAAACTAATCTATTGAATCAGTCACTCATATGGCAAAACTTGAAACAGTGCTCACCTAGTTAGACAGAATTTGGTCACCCTTTTTGTAAAACCCTAAACATATTTTCATTCATCAAAATACATTTTGCACCAAGGTGAACTGGATGTAAAACAGAAAACGCAGGCCACAAAAATTAAACACAGCTAGCACAAAGTAGTCACCATTGATGGCTCTGAATTGAAACTTCACACGTCTTTTTAAACATGAGAAGAAGCCAGTGGACTAGAACAAAGAGGACATGCTGGACCAAAGAACAGGTGCCCTAGGTGAGCTGAATTTCGACGTCAAGGTACAAAGGTACAGAGGATTCTTCCCCCATCGCCCAGCCAGGGAGAGCATTTCCTGTGACGCTGAGAAGGTTCTCTGTCCTGACCCAGCCCTGAGACACGATGATGGGGCAGAATGAATATTCTTCCTTTACTCTGGTTTGGCAGTTGCACATCATTTTAGTGTAATATTTCTCCCATTTGGATTTTTTTACTTTGTCCTTTACAGTAACTTTTGTTCCAGTACGGAATACTGCAAATATAACATGTTTAATTGTTTATGTACACATTCTTGCTAAACAACATTTTTAATACAGTTGTTGGGTTTCCAGTTTTTCAACTCAAGATGCAAAAGATCATATCCACAGTAAACATGTTTCTCTTTATGACAGTAACAGTTTTGGCCGGTCTTGTTGTAAATTATTTGCTGCAACGTGTAACGACTACTCCGTACCGTTTAAGTGCTGACTGGCTTGATGCGTGATCCCTAAGCAGTGTTTGGTTTTGAGCAAAGATAGAAAAAAATGAGTTGATTGTTCGATTTTGGAAGACGAGTCAAAGGTTGTGTCAATGTAAAGTGAAAATTGAGTTTTGTCTGACAAAGGGATTTAAGGTTCCGGTAAATGTGCTTTAGCAATTCAGAAAAAAAACTGTGATACAAGAAACATATTTTCATCGTTGAGGGGTGATGTGTACATAGTCAAACCACCCTGGAGAAATGCACAAATCGTATTACTCTGTACTATTATAACCGCTTCATGATATGAAAAGTTATCAGTGTCGTCCAGCGCCTTAAATAAGAAAGACGATACTGAGCATTACGCAGCTACACTGCTTGGAAATACTGTGCTTTAAACACCTGCGGGAAATGTAGTCCGAATTATGGCCCTGGTAAAAATACACCATTTAGTGGCATACGCATAAGGCAAAAATAACACGAAGCTGAAGCAAAATAAGTAACGGGGTTTGGAGAGGGAAGCGTGACATCTTATGTAGGGAATTATTTATATCACTATGTGCTTAAATCAGTAACGGAAAAACGCCCATGGTGGGGCTGCTACCGCTGCATATAAGCTGATGCAAACAAACAGACAAAATATCATTTAAAATGAAAATGATAATAGAAAAATAGTCAAAGGCGACGCTGTCATTGACTTTACGCTTGGTCAAGGCTGCAGCCGGTTTACACTCACCTGAGCCTTGCGTGAGAAAGCAGACCAACGACCTGCCTCCCGGACCTTCCTCCCACTGTAACGGGACTCCCACGACGGGCCGGAACCGTGGTGTTTACTACGGCCCCATTGGTCGGTTCTCAAGGTAAGGGGGTGGGACCGCTGTATTGTCTGTAATTTTATTGGCCGGTTTTCATGAAGCGAGGGCGGGGCCCGATAGTGCCCGGATGTTGCGTGGACCTTTCCCATTCTGGTCCCTATGATGTCAGGGCAGTCCGGGATAAGGGGACTATTCCGAGAGAGAAGCACCTAGGAAACGTATATCCTAATAGAGGGGTTCTGAGTGGGAAAGCAGCGCGATATTCCCAAAGGGAAATGTCTCCCCACACTCTCCCAGCGCAGTCTGCACATTTGGCGTCCTTCGGGTCGGTTTCACTAAATAGAGCTTTAATTCCATACTGAGAGCTCAAGGATTCAAGGAAGGTTTATTGTCATTCGCATCACATTTGACTGAGGTGGAACGAAATTACGTACACATGGTCCCAGTTAACCCAATAAAACAATACATAATACAATAATAAAACATAAACAATAAAATAATAATAATTATACAGCAAGTATAATTATAGCAGCAATGAAGGCTAGATAGCAAGCCCTGATTAAGTGCCAGTATCAGTGAAGTAGTTTGTGGTGATACGTCCATAAAGTAAATTGTTTGTCCATTATCTGTTCAAAAGTCTTATAGCTGCCGGAATGAAGCTGTTTCTCAGTCTGGTGGTTTTACACTTAATGCTCCTCAACCTCCTGCCTGAGGGGAGTGGGACAAAAAGTGTGTGTGCTGGGTGAGTGTGGTCCTTCCTGATGCTGGTGGCCCTCTTCCTGCATCTGGAGGTGTATATGTCCGTGATGGTGGGGCTGACTCCGATGACTCTCTGTGCAGCCTTCACCACCCTCTGCAGAGCTTTCCTCTCTGCTAAAGTGTAGTTACCGTACCACACGTTGATGCCGGAGCACAGAACACTCTCCACCACGCATCTATAAAAGGAGATGAGGACTGAGCTCCCAAGTCCCGCATGCCTCAGCCGCCTCAGGAAGTAGAGCCTCTGATGTGCCTTCTTAACCAAACTGGAAGTTTTTTCCAGATTGCTGTCATATTTAGCTGTAATCCCTACAACATTCTTTTCCTGATTGCTGAGTCATATTCAGCTTTGGAATATGTACACTCACCTAAAGGATTATTAGGAACGCCATACTAATACAGTGTTTGACCCCCTTTCGCCTTCAGAACTGCCTTAATTCTATGTGGCATTGATTAAACAAGGTGCTGAAAGCATTCTTTAGAAATGTTGGCCCA
>JAODKM010000001.1:15814065-15831077 GCA_026780845.1 Petrocephalus sullivani | reverse complement strand
ACAGAAGGCTCAACAGAAGAAGAGCGAGAACTGAAACCTAGAGAGGGTGGAGAAGAGGGGGAGGAAGGAGAGGAGAAGGGGAGGGGGAGGGGGGACAGGTTTGGAAAAAAACATGCAGCTTGAACACTGGTGTTAGTCCCAGTCACAGAAACAGTCTAAATGTAAAAAAAAAAAAAAAAAAAACTGTAAATCAATCAATCAGATTCTCACTCAATGTTTATATTTAGTGAGCATGTACTTATATATAAGTATCAGACTGTATATATAAGTATTAACACCGATGAGATTACCTTTCAGTCAGACCACACTGACAAAAAAAAGGTGTGGAAAAACCCTAGATGACAGGCGTGTGACACGCAGCCCTGCTACACGCTACCGTAATGAAACTAGCTTAATAAATGTCATCGTTTTAAAAACAAAAGTCCTTTAATAGTTGTAGAAATCCCAACAGTCCCATCCAAAAAATGTCCCCCAACCACGACATCCAGCTCCTTGTTTTTTTTTTTTTTTGCCATAATGGGCCGTTTGAACAGAGGGTGAGGTGGTTAGAGGTGAGAGATGGAAAAGGCGCCGTGGCCCTTTCTGGGCTGCAGAGTCGGGTCTGGGAGGAGCCGGGGCCGTCCCGTGTCGCGGCCCGATTGGCCGGAGCGTGCCATTCTCTCCGGCGTGCTCCAAAGTGTCTCTGCCCCGCCCTCTCACATGATGTACACCTTCTCGGCCTGGGAGAAGCTGAACACCTCCTTGGTTCTGGGGCAGATAACTTTGTCGTCTTGGCGAATGGACAAGAGGGACTGAAACAAACAGACAGAACACATCAGTCATACCTAGCAGTAATGCGTCACCTTGTGGTATTAAAACCACCACCAGGTGGCAGCTCTGTGCAGCAACACGCAGTTAAATATCTCCATCTTACACATCACATTGTAAAGCTCACAGCTATGTCAGGAAAGCAATTTACCATGTTAACCAAGTCTATTCAGTCCTTCAAGCTAAACCAATGCCAAATGGGTCTTGCTTTTTCTTGACCCCCAGATCAGGATGTTTAATGAGCACATTACTTGACACCTGCACCCCTCTACAATGGCTAAAACAGACCACAGAACACAGTGCCTGCAATTAAGCTGTAAAGCTACTCGTGCCGTCTAGAGAGACATACGTTACATACTGTATTCAAAGTACTGGCAGTCAGACTGAAGATTTGCTTTTTTTTTAGCATTTGCACATATTTGAGCATCCCTCCTTCATTTGTCCGGCTCAAGCTCTCTCGTGCCACTTGTGGATCACTTACACACTTGAAGTCCATGTCCTGAAATTGTCAGACAGATCATACTGTCAAGTCATGCCTGTCAGGGCTGGGATTACAAACTGACTTGGAACTGAACCCAGCAGTACTACAGCAGGAGGCAAATGACTTTCAGGTACTTGTGTAGGTAAGGCTGAGGGGACAGATCATAGACCTATCAGAGCAGAGGGCGGGCGTGGTCTATCTGCGGGATACGTCCACGAATACAGAGGCAATTATGAGGAGCGACAAAATGAGAAAGCGGTGAAATTTCAAAGTGACCAAAATTACCTGACACGTTCTCAGATAAACCTCGAACTGAAGAAGTATCATGTTTCTGAAATGCCAAACGTTTAGTCAGAGTAACGAACCCAGTCCCATGAGTCATTTTGATGGGGACCCGTCCATCGTGTTCCTCTAGTCCGTCTTGGGCTTTAGTACCTCTCAGATGTTCATCATTACGTCGGCATCAATATTTTATTTCACTGATGCCTTTAAGCTAAGGAAATCATTCACTTTCCTTGTTGATGTTCAAGAAACAAATGCATTTTCTCCCTTAAAAACAAATATTTACTTTGGGTTACGTTGGAGAGATACAGCACCAAAATTCTCCAAGCAGCCATTGGAGATTGATAAAAATGGAGGGAAAAATCTGGTTCTATCCCATTTCATTTACATCTGTCTATTTTGCTAAGGGCGTTTAGAGCTTCAGGGCCAGACTGTGATATGATTGCTATCTTCTAACCATCTTTGTTACCAGCTTTCTGCACTTACAGCCATCCCCCAAGCTCGCCTTTGCCTTACTCTCCTAAATGGTGCTATCCTGACCCGCGGTTCATGGCGAAGCTCTTCTCATGAAACACATCCCCTCACTGAGGCCACATAGCCAGCGTGACCCCTGCAGTCACCTCCACAGAGGCTCACAGCACTGTTACATGCCTCCCTGCCTTATTCTGGGGCCATAAACAACACTCTCCTTTGACATAATTGGCACTTAAAGACAGGTACTTGTGAAGCTACCCAGCGTGACTTAGGAGACTACAGCTTGCTGGAGATTACCGAGACATCTCCTTTCCTGAGCACCAGCAGGCCTTAGAAAATATCCTGCGTTATAACCCTGTTATTGAATCATCTGTCAGGCAGCCATTTTTAGAGGTACCACAGATGAGATATTATCATCAAATGTAGCAGTCTCTTCTAAAGCACAATAAGGAAAGCACTTGTGTGTGAACGATGGGTTAAAGAACACATTTTGAGGCTAGATTAAACATTAACTGAAATCTTCATTACATGAACCCCAATCATCAATTTTATTATATATTTGTGTTATATAATAATATATAATGTTACTGCCATTTGTATGAGTAAAGGTGCACAGGGCTTCTTTGGTTTTCAGACAGCCCATCCTGTTCTCCTATCAGAGCACGGGGTCCGCCAATCACCTGGCACCCCAGGAGGGACCTCATATAATGGCCCAGCAGTGACACGATCACTTTGCCAGCCACGGGATTCGACCCGGCGACCTTCCAGATGAAGACACAGGACCCAGGCGGGTTTCAGCAGCGAATGCGAGCCAGTCACTCACATTGTACCCGTAGACGTAGCCGTTGGGCAGCATCATGGGCGGGTTGTTCTCGTTCATCACCTCCCCGGAGATCTTGCACACCAGCCGGGAGTTGGCGCAGTGGGCCATGGGTAGCGGCTGGGCCAGCTTGTTCAGCGACTTGCTGCACACGGGACAGTCCGGGTTTTTGGAGGTGCCGTCCTCCTTGTAGCACTGCCTGGAGACGGGGCTGGTTAAGGGTTCGACTCAAAGCTCAGTGGGTCGCGTGCTAGATGGGGTGGGACCAAAGGTTGCACACAGATACCATTACAGGACTTCCGACTAGCAGACATTCACCCAGTTTGAGCTGGATTACAGCTACTTACTGGGGCGGATTAATTTACCTGGGGGTCCTAGGCTGACATCAGTATGGATGCTTAGATGTTGTCAATTCAACTAACTCTTACATTTTTCCCCAAGGCAGGGCGAGGCCCTGATGACTGCAGGGGACCTGGGCTATAGGCTAGGATAACCTGTACAGTAAACTGCCCCAGGCATTAACTCTGTGAGTTATGACTAATTATACGATAACAGAAATAAAACTCTTTAGCCCGATTATAGGGATTTATAAGAAGTCCGTCTGTCTGCCAGCTCCCAGCCCAGTCTGGCATTTCCGAACGCCCCCACAGACCCCCGAGCGTAATTCCCACCGCAGACGCTGGCGATTTGCCCCGCCACAGCCTCGGCTGACCTCGCGGAGTGAGCCGCGCAGGCAGAGAGCGGGCATCGGGAGAAACGGTGTCGACGTTCATGTCCACGATGACAGCCGAGGGAACCCCAGGCCTGTACACCTGCTGATTATCTGTGGATGGCCCGATCGAGGTCAGCACCATCCCAAGGCGTTCCCGGGCTGCTTTTTAAATACCGCTCCCGCCTCACGCAAAGCCCCTCAGAAAACATCCCTCCCTGAGGTCCAGCCCAGGAGACGGAACAGGAGAACAAGGGTAGCCCCGCTTACAAAGTTCAGAAGAACGTCACCGGAGGAGACCCAACTATATGGGAGCGCTGGAGTACGGGCTGTGCGAGGTGGCAGGATACGGAGTTTTGATGGCAGACAGCCCGGCCTGCAGGGTGATGGTGAAAACTGAATTACTGCCCAGCTGGTGCAACCTGTAGTTGTCGTATCTGAACTGCTGGATCAACATCTTCCAGCGGCCTGGATCCAGCAGGTCCTGTCAGGAAACAGACGCGGGGTTACGGCCGGAAGGCAGCGTGCGTTTCTGCATGTTTGTGATCGTGTGTACGTGCGTGTGGGGCTCCTTTACCTTGTAGGGTGAGATGTGCGTGTCTGAGGGGAATGCTAGCATGCCCATCACCTGGCGGACCTCGTCCAGCTGGCCCCCCTCCGCCTGGCTGAAGTGTTTCCGTGCGTGTCTGTGGGGAACACATCTGTGCATTTAGGATGCTGAGGGAGGATGTGGGGCCTTTAGGACAGAGGGGCGGGGCTCAATAGCCGCCTGGGACAAGTGGCCATCAGCCGTCAGGGGTGGAGAGGCAGCTCGTGGTGGTCTCTTTCCCGCGGATGTGCAACTGTATCCACCTGTATTTGTACCAGCTGTGACTTAAGGGAGAAAAATGGATGCGATCTGCTCTGGTGGGGGGGGAGGGGGTGGGAGGGCAACTCAGTGAGACATTACCGCCCACTAAGGAGCACCATCGCGGCAGCGCAGGACAGGCTTGAGCTGTAAGACCGGCCTCTCTTGGCTACAGCAAAGCAAGGGACAGCCTCCCAGGGCAGGGCACGAGGGCCGCACTGCCAAAGTCATCCACAGGGAGGTGCCGCAGAGTCCTGAGGCCTTATAAGGGCCTCTTCATCCATCACTCAGACTGCTGCCAGCCACGGGTGGCCATGCAATCTGACAAAAGCCCCATGCCTCGTGACCTGACCAGCTTAAAATGTGCCATTAACATCAGATCAAATCAAAAGCAACATCTGAGAGCCATCATACGCACACAGATGCTAATCAACCTTAACATTCCAAGTGCATGCGTCTTGATGGAAGTCTGCTGTACCCACAAGCAATTAGGCTGGTATTTACCCAAGACTCCCTTATATGCTGCTTCATAAATATTTACATCCCCCCCCCCCGGGTATGAATTATGCATGACGATCTGGTTTTGATTACATTCTATTATGGGCGATCAGAATTAATGACGGCCATTCTAGCTAGATTTTATAACTTACAACTGACAATTAGAATCGGGAGTCACGGCTGCAAAGCGAAGCTCCAACACCCCTCCCGCCCCCACCCCCGCCCCTGCCCCTCACCATGCCCTACCCTGCCCCTCCTGTGTCTGCTGGATTCTCCGTTCTGCTTCCAGACAGGCATGAAAAGCCTGACGCTTAACCCCAAAGCTGTGCACAAGCTCAGGCTGTGTCATCTGTCTCTATTTCCAAAGACTTGTCTTTAACTAACTAACCTTCTTCTTCTCCTGAACGGAATAAGGACCGTCAAGCCGTCTGCTCCTTCTCTGCTCCGTGCCGCATCCGCTTCCCTGCTCCCTCCACCTTTATTAGTATATTCCTCGGGATCTGTGCTGCTTGACACTGTCACCCACCGGATCTCTATAATGTCCCTAAATAAACCGGGAAGAGATGGCACTCCACTGAGCTGGTTTGAGTCACACCTCTCAGGTGGGTCCTGTCAGGCCGGCCGACACCCCCTCAGGGCTCACTTAATAACCTCCTCTCACTGCTCCTCAAATCACTGCTCTGTTGACAAAATGAATTCTTACGTCTCCTTCACCCCTCTGACGCGCCGGATTCTCACCGTCATCTCGGATCACTCAAAAGCGATATTATCAAGAAACGGCGAGAACCTCACCGTCGCCCTCGGTGAGAATCTTCTCTCTTCCCAGCCTGTAATATCTATGACCCATTCCCCCTGGTCCGGGAGGATCTGCCTATGTCATCCCACGATGCTGTCGAGCCAGCTGCTGGACCACGCTGTGTCGATCTCGCGCCGAGATGAATCCAGCTCCTTGCTGAATGGATGTCCAATCAGTCCTTCTCATTTTGCCCTGAATGTTGCTGGTTTTCGAAATATTTGAAATATTTACGTGTTTAATGTACAACCAGCTGGGGCGTGTTTTGTGCTCGTGACCCACGTTGGGGGGAGAGCCCTCTTTTCACCCAAAACACTTTAACACACCAGAACTACGTCACAGTCCTCCGCAAGAGGGCACCTCAAGAACCTCGAATCAGACCTTGTATGATCCTTCATGCACCTGAATGCTCCAGGCATTATGTCTGCAACGAGAAGCACTTGCAAAACGGGTTTAGTGATCATTGAAATTTTGCTGTCAGAAGGTGTTTGGACGTTGTGGACAGTTATGTTATGGACAGTCTGTGTTTTTTACCATTGGGACAGAGATACTTTATGTATGTACTTGTTGTGGGCGGTATGAACGTGCCTTGTGAGCAAACGTAATTGCAGATATTGATAATGGTCTTGTGTTAATGACCCGTGTGCATTGCAATATTCTCTTACGACTAGCCTTGCATGCAGTGACCTATGAGCTAGATTTCAAAGAAAGCTTGATAAATACCAATGTAAATGTAGCTTTTCTCAGGCACTTCAGCTCCTTCTGCTGTTCCAGGTCTTAAAGTTCCTACCATTTGTGCAGCTATACCATCTCCAACATCTCCTGCAGCCCCAGCTCCGCCGTATCCTAAAACGTCTGTAGCTCCACCATCTCAACCATCCCCTTCAACTAAACCATCCCTTATAGTTCCGCTATCACCTACAGCTCCACCAGCTCAACCATCTCCCATAGCTCTTACAGCTTCTGTATTTCCACCATCTCCTTCATGGACAGATGATTTCTCTCTCCATGCTTGCTTGACAGCCCCACACCATCCCTCTGACTACCAAACACCAGGCTGGTCTCTTCCCCAGCACAAGGGTTCAAGCTACATAATCATGCTAACCCATGAGCTTGTGGGAATTTCAGGAATAGACAGAGAGCCTCACTTTGAAAGGCTAAGCGAGCGATTTTGTGATCCTTTATTCAGCCTCGCATGACGGGATAGGTCTTGGAGTGTGGTGAATTTATGTGGCAAGCCAGGAAATCGCACAAAGAAGCCAGCTTTTGTACCACCGCGGTGAACACTTTATGGTGCTGATCCATTGTGCGTCCGAATTCCCATCACCTGGGAGATGGCTTAGGAATGACTGGAAAACATATACGGATACACATGTAATGTAAAGAAGCTTTTGATGTTAAACACACATGACTGTACAGTGGAAGCTTTGCTACGGGTATGCTGAAAAGTCACTGGTTCAAATCCCAGGGTCGGCAGAGTGATGTCATGTGGGATCCTTAAGCAAGGCCCTCAACCTGCATAGCACCAGGGACTGTCTGAATCTGCTTTCACAAAAGTATGTTACTTTGGATAAAAGCATCTACTAAATAAGTGTAATGTAACAGAAGCTCCAGTTCACCTAACTGCAGGAACACCCAAAGGAAACACACGAGATATGGGGAGAACATATTCTCCCCTAACCCTAACCCTAACCCTTACCACACACATACACAACAGGGGTGCCACTCAGACAACCACACCACTCAACTCAGGTGCCCACAGTGCTGGGATTCAATTCGACTCAGGCAACCACAGTCCCGAGACTCCAGCCAATAAGATGACCACAGTGCTGTGACTCCAGTCAATTCAGGCAACCACAGTCCCGAGATTCCAGCTACATTGGTGACCATAGTGCTGTGACTTCAGTCGATTCAGGCAACCAGAGTCCCGAGACTCCAACCACAAAGGTGACCACAGTGCTGTGACTCCAGTCGATTCAGGCAACCACAGTCCCGAGACTCCAGCCACTCAGATGACCACAGTGCTGTGACTCCAGTCAATTCAGGCAACCACAATGCCGAGACTCCAGCCAGTAAGATGACCACAGTTCTGGGACTCCAGTCGATTCAGGCAACCACAGTCCCGAGACTCCAGCCACTAAGATGACCACAGTGCTGTGACTCCAGTCGATTCAGGCAACCACAGACCCGAGATTCCAGCCACAAAGGCTACCACAGTGCTGTGACTCTAGTCGGTTCAGGCAACCACAGTCCCGAGACTCCAGCCACAAAGGTGACCACAGTGCTGTGACTCCTGTCGATTCAGGCAACCACAGTCCCAAGACTCCAGCCAGTAAGATGACCACAGTGCTGTGACTCCAGTCGATTCAGGCAACCACAGTCCGGAGACTCCAACCACAAAGGTGACCACAGTGCTGTGACTCCAGATGATTCAGGCAACCACAGTCCCGAGACTCCAGCCACTCAGATGACCATGGCACTGCCATTTCAGTGACTCGGATGTCAACAGAACCGTGGTTCAAGCCAACAACAGAACCATGACTCCGGCTGATTCAGATAACCACAGTGCTGAGACTCCAGTGACTCAGACAACCACAACCCTGAGACTCCAGCTGATTCACAGGATCACAGCGCTGCGACTCCAGCCGACTCAGATGATTGCAGCTGCTGACATGAGACCTCTCTCTCTCCGGTCACCTTCTTCTGCAAGAGGTGTTGAGAGAGGTGGATGGGAGAGAGTATGTAGGTACTGGTGCATATCAGATTGCTTCTCCATGCAGGGATTTTAATGACATTAAGCTAGATAAATTGCCAAATATCCTATTGGTTCATCCAATAACTGCTCTCTCTTATAGAAACTTTGTTGACACTTGCGATGTTTGTCCTCCTTTGTTTTCCTGCACAGTTCATTCACTGAGGCTCTGTCAATGAGGCCTGGGGCAGAATGGCGAGGGCCAGGTCATGACGGGCTCATCGGGGATATCGTCTAGCACATTGTGGGGGACTTGGGCTGCTAATGTAGCGCTAATCACAGGGTTATAGGGGGCATGGGATAATTGCTGCCCCTTCCACAGCCTCCCGTGTCACTGTGGTGATGGGAGAGGGGTGGGGCGGTCACATCACCCCACACTGCCCCATGACATGAGGGGAGGGGGTCTCCCAGTACTGCCAACAGGAACCGGGACGAGTACCAGCCAGTGTAAACAATGACAAGTGTGACATATGACAGGTCCTGCACATCACATGTTAAACATCAAACTGTCCTCTGTCTTCAGCTAGTAATGTCTGTTCAGCAGCCATGCCAGTCAAGTGATCATCTTAACCCAGGCCTAACTTGCCATGAAAGCCTTCTTAGCATATAAAACCTTTTAAATTACGACCCTAAAGATGGCTGAAGTGAAATGTGTTTTTTTTTTATTGCAGCTGCACAAAAAAAAAACAATTGTGCTGAAGCAAATGCTTATAAATGGTCGTTTTCGTGTTGATCTAACAGGCCGGCTGTAATTTGTGCCTTATCGAACAAAGCTCTTGCCTTTGCATTAAAAGACTTGCACCGTGTCAAACATCCCTTTTTTTAAATTAAGGCAGGTGCTGGAAGGAGCTAGACAAATAAGCGTGCCGTGTGAAAGGGCGCCGCGCCCTCTCTAAGGCGTCTCAGGCGCGCTCAGCTAAGAGCCTTGTAATCATGGCCAGATCAGCGTCCGTCAGCTTTGTGTCGATAATCAAAGCATGACCCAGGGGGTCAAAGCCCTTAATTGAAGTGACACTTCAAAGCAACCGGCCGCATGCTAAGGGAGGGGGTGGGGGGGCAACACCAGTGTGTTCCGGAACAGCCACCATGCAAACAATTCTTTGCCCGGTTAATGAGTGATCAGATAATGCCGCATTAGGATGTGTCCGAGCCTCCAATGAATGCAGGGAGATCGGCAGCCTAATGGGTCATTTCCATCTCCATCGCCAGCAGGCAGCACCATCGCCAGCAGGGGGCACCATCACCAGCAGGGGGTACCATCACCAGCATGGGGCACCATCGCCAGCAGGGGGCATCTCCATCCGCATTCACTGTATCCCTCCATAAATGTATTTAACCCATAAGCTGATCCTCAAGCACTTACCTGGTTTAACCCAATCTGCTGGAAAGGAGGAATGCAAAAAAAACTCCTCCCCTCCTTTGTCTTGTGGTATTCATTCATTCATTCATTCATTCTTTCCTTTTTTCCTGCTTTATGCATCATTCTGTATACATGATGGATGGGTCGTCATAAATTCTCATCAAGTGCTTTGGGTGACTGTAATGAAAGGTGCTATATAAAACTGGATTGAATTGAATTGAACTGAACTGAACTGAATTGTCTGGGGCAAAAATTGCTGGTAATGAATCTTCAGCTCAAACACCAATCAGCCTTTCTCATATATCAAGTCGAGTCAAGAGGGTTTCATTGTCATACCATCCATATACCGGTATACAGTGGCACAAGATTACATCACAGTGCAACATACAGATAGCGAGTCAAGGGGGGGTGTTTCACAGGACATAATGTGCAAAACACAAGACATTGCAGAAAGGGGGTGGGGGGGACTGGACACAAGGGTTTATATACAAAGTGCAATGTGTAGGTAAACAATAGGTAATACAGCAGCAGCATCATAATTGGCTGGAATAAATACAGTGAGATTGAACAACTAGATAACTAATAATTAGTTAAGCTGGGGGTGGGGGTGATGTATAATCACAGCCTCAGACACATGTGAAGTTGTTTTAGGCATCTCAAAATATGGACATAAAATTGTATAAACTCTCCATCAATTTCCAGGCTAATCTTAAAATGACTCTGTAACAGCTTCAGAGTGAGAACCTTCCAGAAACAGCAGCCGGATCTGTCTGCACATCCTCTAACAACCATAAACACCAGGCCTTTGTCACACATCAGCACCCGGACAGGGGGATCTGAGTGTGTTCCCGGGAATGGTCTACAAGACATTAGCTGTTCCTCTTCCCTCCAAATGGTAACAGCCTGTACTTTTTTTTGTCCTCTCCTGCCTCCTTAATCAGCTTTTCCAGCAGGCCCGTACCTGCTCTCAGCCATAACTGTAACTGGCCTAATTTTGTACTGATGCTATTTCAGCCAATCAGAGCCCATTATGATAATGAAGTCAAACTGCTACAATCATGGGAAAGAGAGAGTTTTTCCTCCTTATCTAAGCCTAGGTGTGGCTGCAGAGTCCTTAAACCCAGAGAGCTTATTGCAGGCCATCAGGTTTGCCAGAGACCAGCAGGGTGTTTCCTTTCTTCCTTCCCCCTGTTTCTGGGATCACCCTGACCCTGCACTGAAACCACGAACCACTCATTCTGTACAATGGCTGCAGCTTTTCCATTGGACTGCCCAACCTGAATGCAGCACTGGAAACCAGCAGCTGCTCCTGGACGTAGTGACAGTGATCATCTATGTGTGGCCAAAATGTGGCACTCACCTCAAGCAAACAGTCGCAAGTTAAAACCACATAGACGCATCTCTATCCTGTTTCGCTTTGGGCATTCCTCCCTCATTAATTTTACAGGGGTCTCCAGATGGAGAAACAAAATATAAATTTGATTCAGCCTGGGGCCCACTCCACCGTCAAGGTTCTCTGTAAATCATCCAGCTTTTCAAGAGTGGTGATACCAGCCCTCCACCGCATCTCCAGGCCCGTGGGCGAGCGGCAGGCTCGCTTTGTCATAAGTGTAATTAATTGTACAGCAGGAATGATTAATTTATCAGAAGTGGCAGCGCCAGCCGAGACTGGCACCGAGCTTCGCGGCTCACCTTAACGTCATGGCAACCGCTCTGTGAATTATGCAAATTAATTGGCTCTTTCAATGTTGCATAAAATGCTGCTGCTACGACATTGCACGGTACATTAGTCTGTTCAGCCAATAAAAACTGCATTCTTTACCAGCACACCCTCCAGTCTGGGGGCTCTAGTACACTATTTATTTTCTGAGCAGATGTGTAAGTTTGCAGGCTTTGAACTGCCTTACTCTCTCAGGCAACGCGTGGCCACTGAACGATGCTGCCTTTCCCCCAATACGCAAAAGAGCTTCACCATGGTTGTGGGGTTTCTACAGGACTCGGCGAGTCCAAACAGCCCAAGTCCCCCCACCCTCTGTATTAAATTAAATTTTGCCTTCTGTCATGTAATGCTGAGTTATATAAAGCCCGGAGGCTGCGTCTGGGAGACTCAGAGCATTTACTAGAGGGAAAAAAAAAATTAATAACAGACCCGATTTAAACGATCCTCAGAAACGACTCTCAACTGCAGTTTCCACAGCAATCCATGGCAACATCTGTACTTAATGCAGTGATGTATTAATCATTTTTAAATATTTAAAAATGAGTGTGAAGTTAGGGTGCTCAGAGCACAGACCATGTCAGAGACAAAGGGTGTAAGATCTGAAGAGAAACATTAAGAATGTCTCTTTAATCTGATGAAAACAACCGTAATATTTTTAAGGAAACGATAAAGCTTACTAGAAGCTTCTGAAAGCCCCCATGCGGACATTAAAGTCTGAATGTACATTTTCGTAAATTTGAGCGTATTCTTTTGTAGCATTAATATTTGTGAATATTCCCCGTGTTTAGTGGAGTGAAACTCTTCTGGTATCACATCATGATGTGCAGCAGAAATTCAATCACACCAACCACTCTGCTTCTGAGCGCATAGCAGTAAACATTACCTCGCCCACCGCGTTTTTACCGGGCTTTGCTTTCATGAGGGATGGTTTGATCTGAAGAACAAGGCCGTGAACAAACTGTACATACTGCCTGCAACTGGAGGTAACAAAGCTGCCATTTCAGCACTGAGTGCTTCTATCAGCAGGTGTGGCCCTGTCTTCTGGAAGGTTCCATCCATCCATCCATCCATCCTCCAGCCTCCTTATCCTGTTCAGGCAGGCAGGAGGTAGGCCTACCTGGGTGCTTTTTAATATCTGCCCTTTTAATTGAGATGTAAAAATCTGAACGCCATCACGATCTTTTAATTGAATTTAAATTCCAAACATGACTCTTTGATTCACAAATGTTTACGCTTCAGATCAAGAGCCGTAATGACACACTTACTGTGACGGCTCGTCTTCCGTGTTCCTCCCAGTTATTGCGTGACGAGAGTAATAATGTTTTCCCTGTTTCTTTGACAGCATGCTAACAAATCATGCTCCCCTCAAGGATGCTATCAGCCAATCATTCAAGCACCCTCCATTTTTCTTGGTGCTCGCTTAGTGCAAACAGACACGATTGTAAGGGTAGTAACCAAAACGCCATCAGGTACCCCTAACTAAATACCAGCTAAACTGGCCTGCTTTTGTGCCTAGGATTCTATGTGGTAAATACCTCTACCCTCTCTGTCCTCTCCTCACTCATGGATTAGAGAGGTTATAACAAAAGGATCTCGAGCTAATGCAGATCCCAGATCAGGTTTCCTGTCAGATTAGCGTGAAATGCAGCACCTCACCACCAAATAAAAGACATTATCACACAGGCACCCAACGTGCCGCCAAACACAGAAGCCCCCCGTGCCCGCACACACACTCCTCTTCAATTTTCACATGTCACGGCAAAGTGACAAATAGCGCACATTAATTAGGCACTAGACTTGGCGAGATTGCTGTTATTAACGGGGAAAGGGCTGGATTTAATTGCCTGTGACATCAAAGTCAAGTGACTGATATTTCAAGCATCATTTAAAATGTTTGATATTGAAGTCATTGTCGTCGCATAAAGACTGTCGAAAAATATAGGAGAGACTGATGAAGAGGAAACTCGCCATCTCGCATCGCGCGCGCATCTCCGAAGTGCGATCTAATATCTTTTTGTCGCTGACAAATCATCTACATCCTGATGTAAAATGTATTATGTTTGCCGCACACTACCACTCTCCATTCTGCCTTATCGCCGCATCGACTCACCAGTTTATTTCTGCAGACGATATGTATTTTAACGTCACACGTGCCCGGCTTCAGCGGAGCGGCGAGCAAATTTGCTTGCTTTGCTGGGAATGTATTTCGTTTAATGGCATCGACATTACAGAGCGAATGAAACAGGAAGGGGGCAGATGAGGCAGCGCGGGCTCACCTGGGCGGCACTCTGAGGTGGGCAGGCGGGCGGCTTTGGGTAGCCGCAGACGGAGGGGCACAGGGAGGTACAGGGCGCCCAAAGCCCGCTCATCTGATCCTGATGCAAAGCTGCCTCTCGCTGGGTTTTATGGTCAAACGTTCTGAGTTTCAATTGACAATGAAAAGGATTTCGGAAGGTGCTGCTGGTGTAACACCAAGTCAGTAAGGCCTTGTCCACACGTATGTGGGTATTTTTTTTCTCAAAAACAATGTTTTTCTCTGTCCATATGAAAATGGTAAAGCATGCCAAACCAACAGGGAGCGATATTAACCGTAAAGTCATGCTGGCCAATCAGAAGTTCTGCTAGGCAAAAAACAACTAGTGTCAACAGAAAACGCACCACACTCTGATGTCAGACAGAGTAGATAACGGCATACACTCTGAGGTCAAACAGAGTAGATAACGGCGCACACTCTGATGTCAAACAGTAGATAATGGAGCGCATTCTGATGTCAAACAGAGTAGATAATGGAGCGCATTCTGACGTCAAACAGAGTAGATAATGGAGCGCACTCTGACGTCAAACAGAGTAGATAACGGCACGCACTCTGACGTCAGAGTAGATAATGGAGCGCACTCTGACGTCAAACAGAGTAGATAATGGAGCGCACACTGACGTCAAGCGGAGTAGATAATGGAGCACACTCTGACGTCAAACAAAGTAGAAAATGGGTCGTACTCTGATGTCAAACAGAGTAGATAATGGCTCGTACTCTGATGTCAAACAGAGAAGATAATGGAGCGCACGATGAAGTCAAACAGAGTAGATAATGCAGCACACTCTGACTTCAAACGGAGTAGATAATGGAGTGCACTCTGACGTCAAACAGTAGATAACGGAGCGCACAATGACGTCAAACAGAGTAGATAACGGAGCGCACTCTGACGTCAAACAGAGTAGATAATGCAGCACACTCTGACTTCAAAAAGAGTAGATAACGGAGCGCACTCTGACGTCAAACAGAGTAGATAATGGAGCGCACCCTGACGTCAAACAGAGTAGATAATGGAGCGCACTCTGACGTCAAACAGAGTAGATAATGGAGCGCACTCTGACGTCAAACAGAGTAGATAATGGAGCGCACGATGACGTCAAACAGAGTAGATAATGGAGGGCACTCTGATGTCAAACAGAGTAGATAATGGAGCGCACCATGACGTCAAACAAAGTAGATAACGGAGCGCACCATGACGTCAAACGGAGTAGATAATGGAGCGCACTCTGACGTCAAGCGGAGTAGATAACGGAGCGCACGCTGACATCAAACAGAGTAGATAATGGAGCACACTCTGACGTCAAACAGAGTAGATAATGGAGCGCACTCTGACGTCAAACAGAGTAGATAATGCAGCACACTCTGACTTCAAAAAGAGTAGATAATGGAGCGCACTCTGACATCAAACAGAGTAGATAATGGAGTGCACTCTGACGTCAATCAGAATAGATAATGGAGCGCACGATGACGTCAAACAGAGTAGATAATAACACGCACTCTGACGTCAGAGTGGATAACGGCACGCACTCTGATGTCAAACAGAGTAGATAATGGAGTGCACCCTGACGTCAAACGGAGTAGATAATTGAGGGCACTCTGACGTCAAGCGGAGTAGATAATGGAGCGCACTCTGACGTCAAGCGGAGTAGATAATGAAGCACACTCTGACGTCAAACGGAGTAGATAATGGAGCGCACGATGACGTCAAACAGAGTAGATAATGGAGCGCACCCTGACATCAAACAGAGTAGGTAATGGAGTGCACTCTGACGTCAATCAGAATAGATAATGGAGCGCACGATGACGTCAAACAGAGTAGATAATAACACGCACTCTGACGTCAGAGTGGATAACGGCACGCACTCTGATGTCAAACAGAGTAGATAATGGAGTGCACCCTGACGTCAAACGGAGTAGATAATTGAGGGCACTCTGACGTCAAGCGGAGTAGATAATGGAGCGCACTCTGACGTCAAGCGGAGTAGATAATGGAGGGCACCCTGACGTCAAACAAAGTAGATAACGGAGCGCACCATGACGTCAAACGGAGTAGATAATGGAGGGCACTCTGACGTCAAGCGGAGTAGATAATGGAGCGCACGATGACGTCAAACAGAGTAGATAATGGAGCGCACTCTGACGTCAAACAGAGTAGATAATGGATCGCACTCTGACGTCAAACAGAGTAGATAATGGAGCACACTCTGACGTCAAACAGAGTAGATAACACTCAGTCTTTCCTGTTTCCATGTTGACGCTGAAAATGGAGTTCATGAAAATCAGAACAGAGTTTTGTTCCATTTTGAGTGACCTAAAAGGCCGTTTGCATTTGGCAGAAAGGCCAAAATGCATAGAAAAATCTACATTTTTATAGACACCTGAGTACGTGTGGACAAGGTCTAAGAATTTTGGCTGTATATGTAGATACCCTCCAAAAATTTTATTAGAATTGTACATGTACAACGAAACTGTGTGCCATCTTGACCAATGCTACATGTTATGTAAAATAAAAAAATTAAGTACTATTGATATATCGGTAGTGAACTGAAGTGTAGTATGTTTAGATAACATCATTACAAAACAATTGTTTAAAAATCAAATCAAAGATCTGTTTATTTGTTCACTTCTGTGATTCATGTGGCAGTGAGTAGCCGAATCCTGCAAGACAGTAATTGTGGTGAGATGTGGTTAGGGGACATGCTGACCTAGACGCATTTTCCATAAGTTTCTGTTAGTCATGTTAATATCAATCCCTGATATTTACTGTCATAAAGCATAAGGCATATACAATATAATAATAATAAAACAACAAGAAGACCAGACAGAAATCATTCACTTCGTGCAAATTAAATTTGCATAGTCCTGAATTATTTAAAAGATAATGGTTCGGTTTTATTTACATACAGAAATTATCTTTGCATAATATGTTGACATAATAAAGTTAAAATCAGAAGAATATCAAATTAAGGCAGTAATTTCAATGCACCCTCAGCTGGATGAGCTGGAAATCAGACGGATGGATGAACGACATAATTCTAACACTGCTTAAACAATAAATTACCCCTTTAGAGAGAAAACAGAGCTGGTTTGCCCCAGCTGAAGGCAGGGCTGGAACAGGGGGGCGGGGCCTGGGCCAGGAGGCATAGAGCAGGGGG
>JAODKM010000001.1:15749291-15793320 GCA_026780845.1 Petrocephalus sullivani | reverse complement strand
GGAATGTGAATTGTACTATATTCCTGTTTTGTGTGTGTGTGTGTGTGTGTGTGTGGGGGGGGGGGGGGGGGGGGGGTGGCGCCTGTGCGCGCGAGGCGGGGGGCGGGGGGGGGGGGAGGAGCCGGGGGGGGGGGGGGGGGGGGTCGGTCATTAGTCAGAGGAAGTGAGCTGTGGGAGCGAGTGAGGAGGGAGAGACACCAGTCGGACAGCAGTCATGATGATGTCATCTAAGTGCAGTCTGGGAAATGTTTAAGCTGGGGCTTAAACTGAGGAAATGGTGCTGAAAAGCCCTGTGAGGTTCTGTGCTGTCACCAATTCACCTTTTTTTCTTAAGTTTACATTGATTCTTCAGTATCCAAAAACAAAACGATATATTAAAATGTAAAATATGAGGGACAGTATGAAAAATATGAATTATTCTTTTCACTTTGTAGATGGACAGAAAAATCATAAAAACAAAGGGATTTGTCTTTAAATGAATCTGTTTTTGGTGAGGATGCTCTCTGGACCAGAGTTATGGACAGACGTGTCTGTCTGTGGTGGCCTTTGCGGTGCCCCCCCCCCCCCCCCCCCCCCGTGTTTACCTACACGGTTGGGATGCGGCACTGCGTCACCCTGCTCTGCCTAATTAAGCCCCTTCAGAGGGAGCGGCAGAGTGAGGGCTGTGCCCCTCGCCCCCCGAAGCCGCATGTGTCCTCCACCGCGCGCCTCCACCCCAGACACGGCCTCCCTGTTTTTACACATGTTCTTTTTGTAACCTTCAGCCCATGCGGACCAGCAGACAGGAGCTAAAGACATTATCGCTTCACCATCCTGTATTTACTGTTCCTCGCCACGCAAGCAGTATGTGAGTCAGATAAGAAGCCGGGTTCCGTAGCGCCAGGGTAATTTGTAAAGCGCAGCACCGTGGTCCTACGAATCATGTAGCAGGCTCGTTCCGGCGTCGCCCGAACCTGCTCCGGTTCTGCCGCGTTAGCGTGCGCCAGGCCCACCCTGCCTCTCTAGCCGCCCCCAACTTTTCTCACTGCTCTCTGACAGGTTTCCACGGTAACCCTGATTAAAGGGTTAAACGTCCCGTCCGGCGCCATTTTTATAAACGCCCCTCGACGAGCGCCCACCTGTCCCCACTGCCGATTACGCTGAAAAACTTTAAGTGCAGAAATAAATCTGCCTCGCTGAGCGGGAAAAAAAAGCAGAACGCTAAACACGCTAATGAATAATTAACATGGAGAAAACAACCATCTGTCCATTAGGCAGAATTAAATACATCTTGCGATTTTTTTATATTATTGCACATTGCTGCAGGTTCCTCACAGGTCAGGCAGCTCATTTTGGCACGCAGCCAGGTGGGGGGGGGGGGGGGGTTTATTTCCTTGTTGTTTGTCTGTCCTAAGGCCGGGTTGCACCCCTTATAATAATTCTTTTAATCTTGCTGCCCCCCCTCCCCACTTGCTCCAGGGTTGGTGAGCAGTGGTGCGGTTTGCTGACTGTTAGGCAGGGAAAAGACTGAACCATGAAAGTGACACTGGCCCACTCCAGGCCCCAGATAGGCTCCTACACAGCGGGGACACAAAGCAGGGCTCTGGAAGATGCCTAGATCCCGGAGCAACCCTCTGGTCCAAAATGCATTTTGTTTGGACGCATCAGTAAATTGGAAGTGGACGTCGGAGTAAAACTTGAGTGTCTGTTAGACAAACCAAGTGCAATCCCGGGAACTGACAGAATGGTAGTCAGCCCTTCAAATGAACATCACACACTGCTGGTTAAAGGAAATGTTACGATAAACAGCTAATAAAAATCATCCTATTCTGCACTGCCTGCTAATAGTACATTCACTATGAACATACTGTGGCATTCAGATAATCCTGACATGAATATATCCTTGGGGCCTGATGCCTCCCAGCTTTAAAGGAAATGAGAGATATTATTCATATAAACTTCTGACTATCGTACTGTAGATGTGGCCTGAGATAGAGACCATGCCACCTAAGGGAAAAGAACAAATATATTGCCAGTCCACAGCAAGGGCAATAGAACTAGGCTGATCCGCCTTACCTCGGTACAGCTGACTTTACCGGTTAGGGTTATGGAGGCTATATTTCAGTTTAAATTATAACCTGTGTGACATAGAATTCTGAAGGATACATAGCAATTAGGATTTCAAAAGGGAGGTCTTGCCAAACTAACTTCCTGGATTTCTTTGATCGCACAGTGAAAGCAGATGAGAGTATGAAATTGTACGAAGGCTGATATTTATTGAATGGGCATTAAATAACAGTCCAGATAAAAGGCTGGTCCAAAAGGCAAGCTGGATTGCAGAGTCGCACCATTACCCGGATACAACACAGGCCGGCAAACTGGGGATGGCATGTGATTTTACAGGGCAAACATTTCATGGGAGTACCTCAGGACTATCTTCTGGGCCTGCTTCCATTTCTGAACCACACGAGTGATGGAACTACTGCTGCACGCAATTAACTTGTTATATTATCAGATGATCAGTTAGCTGATGTGTCAGGCACAGAACAGGCAGCCAAAGTTATTCAAAAATATCCATGTTAAAGGCTGCAGGACGTGCACTGGGAAATAAAATTTAGCGAGGATAAATGCAAAGTTATCCACTTAGGCGGGAGAAATACGGCCTACCCAGAGGATTACATTACTATTAGTACTACTTCCAGAACACAAGGCCGTGAATAGAAACTAGACTGGGACCACTTTAGATCAGAGCAAGGAGAGGATTTCCCTGTACACAAAGTAAGGCTGGCATACGTTTCCTGGGAGCTTATCTAAGGCTAAATGTAGAGATTCATGCAAGTCAGCACTAGACAAAATGATGCTATGATTGCCGTGTTTAGCTAACTCAGCTGAAAATGTAGGTTAGTATCAACTGATTATTCAAAGAATGGACACACTTTATATTAGTGGAGCAGACAAATCAGTCTTGAGTAAGTCTAGTTTGTTTGCATCTGTTATTAGATGTCCCTGTGTAACTGCTAATGCAATGATTGCCCTTTTTATGGATGCAGCCAACATGTATTCTGTTGGTTTGTTAGTTCTGGGTGACAGGTAAATTAATAGGCGATGTCATACAATCACAAAGTATTTATTCATTTGTACACAATTAAGATAAGGATCACTTATATTTCGCAAATATTTTGAATTATGTCATCTCACATTCATAAAACAATAAATTGCAAACCCAATAAACTACCGTATAGTAAAAAAATGCAAATAGACTTGACAAGTGGCTTTCAATGGCACTGATGCAAACTCTTTTTTCTAAGTGTATTATTCGGCAGCAAAAGTTACGCCCTTTTCCCATAATGTAATTTGCGACCCCCCATGCCCCCGTCAAAGTTCGCATCATAAAAGCTATGTGCTAGTTAGAGAAGTGCCGATTGTTTATTTTACTGGTAGGATTTTTATTGCACATGTCAAATTAATTATTCCGTTTTTTTCCACTGAAAGTTCCGGTCAGTGCACATTCAACCCTATTCTCTGTTTTCTATTAAAATCGGTGGCCTTGATGTAGCTAACGTTACCTAGCGGTTTATTTAACTTGCATTTTAGAGGAAGGAAAACCCCGTAAAGACAAAAGGACATCTTCTTGGAGTTGTATAACGTGCCTTTTTTTACTTCCTTCCGATTGTTTTCCCGCAGAACGCATTTGCTGCTGGCTTTTCATCACTTTAATTCCTTCTCTTTATTTGGTCGCGAAGCGGTCTATAGCGGCATTGTAACTGCCAGAAAAGCAAAGTTCACCGCGCCCCATTGTCAATGGGGGAACTTTAAAAGGGGAGGCTGTGTTACCCACGCATGCAGAACATCCCAATCTGTTCCTGCGCGCGGCTTTGGCGGAGGGGGTAGCGGGGAGGTTGTGGTCACTTTAATTCCTTACAATGGAGGGCCGGGCAGCTGCGCTCTTTTCACAAAAGGTTCATTCCTCTATCTGTCCTGTTTATTTAATGCCCTTTCTTGACTAGATATAACACTTGTATCTTACACGCATGATTATCGGGCAGTTTTAATGAGTGTTACACGTAAACGTTGTTTAATCAGTTTGGACAAGTGCACCGTATGGCAATTAACGTCTTTTTTAAGATGAGCCCAATGACTCGCCCTGACGCCCGGTTTGTCCACGTCCTACGGTTTCTGGGGCACCAGATTACATCAGCATGCGAAGGAAGTTGTAAAATAAAAGTTTCCCCACTTGTTTTAAGTTTTGCGAGAGACTCGTGTCAGCTAAATGAAAACTTCAGGACTGTATATTAAGTGTTCCTTTCCCGCACAGATGTGAAACCGGAACTGCTCTGTCTTCACACAGACACATAAACACATCACAGGCACACATCTTATTTTCTAGAGTGCATCTGCGAGCCCTTATTTTTTGCACAAAATTCGCCGCCACAACGGTGCTTTGTTTGTCTTGGTGTATTGTTACATGTATACCGCCTAACAGTTAATTTTGTCCTCCTCGCAGGAGTCTCTGACATATTGATATCGTTATAAACGCAATAGGCTTTGTGCTGCAATGCGAGATCTTGGCAAGTACTTAAAAGTCAGCATCGTCTGTGTCTGAATGGCGGACGCATCTACGCTCGCGGGAGCGCTGCCTTTGATCCCTTTGATTTTTTAAGCAGATCTGTTGTGCACGAAATTCCATAGTTTTCCATAGAAACATGTCGGTTCCATCGGAATATTGATGTTTTCTTCGTCGTAGGGGATATGATATGGTGAATCAAAATTTGAAAAGCGCGGACAATGGCGGTATTCATGGTCGGTTTTTGGCGCTTTGTTCGGCGTGTCTTGTTTTTCAATCCCCCTCATTTCTCAAATGAATCAAATGTTGTTTATTCTGCCGCTGTCGCGGCTATGCTCACTTCAGCTCCCTCTTAACTCGAACTGTTTGCTGAGCAGCAGGTTGTCCTGCCATGCCGATCTACTGTATGGCTCTAACCTTGGAGACAATGAATTTTGGGATGTGAAAGACGCCTTTACAAGAGGCGCTGCTCCCTTTCTGCTTTTGTCTCCCTCCCGCTCTATAATTCAAATACAAAACATTTTTTGGCATGAATTCCATTTGTCGGCGACTTGCCACAGGTGATGTGTTATTAATACGTCAATAGGCAAACAAGTGCATAAAACTGCTCCGGCTCGCTCCCATTCCTCTCCCTCTCCGCGTGCCTGCCCCCCTCTCTCCTCCCATCCCAACCATGCTGACATTTCCGATGGAGCATGTTTTTCTCGCTGCATTGTTATCTTGTCATTACAACAATGTGCATCTTCGCATTGCAAAATTTTGGAGCCTTTGATCTGCAAAATGAAAAGGCCGAAGTTATGGTGAAGCGACTTTAGCACATAATAGGCTTTTAGATTTTCTCAAATATTCTTTAAAACCGTGAAAAAGGTAGATAATTGGTAATTAATATAACTTTTTTGGGGAAAGACCAACATTGTAAAGCATTTTTCCCCTTTTAATTCGTTTTTATCTCTCGGGAATTAAACTTATTACGGTTTATTAACATTCCACCAGTCACTGGTTTATTTTATAATGTTTTCTTCTATATTGTAGCATCACGTTCATAAAAAGAAACGTTAATTAATGTGGGATCAGTTGAACTACCATAATTATTTCACTTAACGCTGTTATTTTGCTTTGTATTGTTAATTTATTCCACTAATAATAAAAACCTGAAAGTTGACAGACCTTTAAAAAATCTAACATATTAGGCGCATCTGCTGCACGGTGTCGAACTCAGCGTCAAATAAAAAAGCTGGAAAACTTATAGGTGAAACAATGCTTATTTTTGCACAATTTTATTATTTCATCAGTGTAAGCACTTGTAAGCACTATATTTCTTACCTTTCCGTATTATTCCTCCGATTTGTGGACTATGCAATTCTCACCCACATTTGCATTTTGACATATACAAATACAAAAGCAAGTGTTCCGTATATTAATTCCAATAAATATATTTGTATTACCTTTTTATGCAGATATTATAACCGAATATGTCTTTTGCATAATTTATAGAGACCGCGGTGAACTAAATTTCAGGCTGTATGGTAATTATTTTTTCCAGAATGAAAATGGTTATCAAACCTTGTGATGACCAATGGCTATAACCAAGATTATGCATTGACTTATTTTAA
The DNA here is from genome assembly GCA_026780845.1 of Petrocephalus sullivani. NCBI lineage: Eukaryota > Metazoa > Chordata > Actinopteri > Osteoglossiformes > Mormyridae > Petrocephalus > Petrocephalus sullivani. Next base: position 15,787,164 of record JAODKM010000001.1, on the reverse strand, counting down.
TGACTTACAACTGGATGTAATAATAATAATAATAATAATTTGCCTTCTATATTTTTTTCTTAGCAAACATATCAGGGGACAAATTGGTGTAGAATACAGTAAAAAAAATAATATGTGGTTTATACACCACATGTTCAAGACTTTTGAATAGTTAAACGTGGACATATATTCCAAAGCCATGTCCCTCCTTACAGGGCGCATGGAGCGTGAAAATGCGCGCGCGCCGAAGTCCGGCGCCGCTCACGTGAGTGGCCCGTGCAGTTAGTCATACTAAGTATAGTGTAATAGCTTCGACTGTAACTATGCACCTACAGTCCACACCGGATCATTGCCGAGCTCTGAGTTTCCAAGAAAACCAGCAGACATATATAGCTTTATAGGTTACTTCGCACACTTGCATAAATAGACAATATATTTGTGGAAATTTGCTTAATTCAATTACTATAAGCAGTATACTATTTTATTTTCTCTTTAGTGCATATAAGCACATACTGCTTAATTAAACAAAAAATCTCCAAATCATCTGCAGAAAAAAGCAAAAACTGAAGTTATGGCAATAGTGACAAAGCTCAGATCAACGCACTCTTCTTACTTTAGATAGATGATAGTTAATCAAGCCACAAACGGCATTTTCACCTAACGTTAAGCCTGAATTTAGTAACGTCCACCCATTGATTCCTCGCTGAAATGAAGCAACGTAAAAGTACATTTTATGTCTATACTGAAACGAGAAGGAAACTGTTATTAGATTGAACCAACCGCTAAAATAAAATGAGGAACGCGCCCAGTCACATAAACATTTACAAATACCTATATCCCATTCAAATGCTTAGTATTATGTGTGACTGCAAACATCTATCTGTTGAAAAGGAAGTGTCACACCATTACATGTCTTTTATAAAGGCCGATTGTAGTTTAGACAAACATCGGGCTAAACATAAAGGCAAAGGTCAAGTCCTTTTCAGTTCAAGTATGCGCTGATTCACCTAGGAACCAACGCGACGGCACTTTATCTCCGGCCGGGTCCCGCGAGCCGCACAGACAGCCCCGTCCGACGCTCAGCACGAACGAAAACGTCGAAAACGTGTCTTTTGGAGAAATCCTGCGAAGCGGCGCGGGACGAACCATCTTCGCTGACTCTTTTCTACTTTCGATTTTTCATTCCTGACTGCAGAATTCAGTAATAAATATGAATGTTGAATTGGGTCGAGTTATATCGGTTTTACACAAACGCTCATGAATATTTTGGATACATAAGGTCTACGTAGCAATATATTAAAGCAATCTGGGTATACTGAAATGTGCCAATTACAGATAAAAAAATATAAATAAACTGTCAAACAGCTGGGCAATAGTTATATTCAAACAAAGTACAGGATGGGAGACCATCATTATTTTATCTATGGCATAGTTGCCCCTTTGTCTCACAAATCAATGATTTTCCGAACAGACGGATTAGAAGAACAAGTAGCATTAATTGCCGGCAGGTCTAACAAGCTAACTAATCTTGCTTCCGTAGGCCTATCTTTCTATTGGGGTTTTGTTGTCCTAATGAATGACAGGTACTGCCGTTTCCTGCTTTCACACGTGCAAAAATAGACCTTTCACCGCGTGCAGCCTTGGACCCTGACTGAGCCAGAGAAACAATTGATTTTAATTATGTTTTGAAATTAGTTGTTCTTTACTGCAACGATAGCAACACCACGACACCGGGCCGGTGAAAATCCTTCCAAGGAAGTGGACATATTCTCGCGGATACCTGCTTATTTCAGCCCATCGATGTAAAATAATAAAAAGGAAAGGCTACCACTCACCTTGATATATTTTATGTGGAGCATTTTATACTTGGTCGGCAAAATGAGGTTGATAAAATAGATGTGCAAAAGATATACGGATATCATGCGCGACCAAGTTACCACAGAATCAGAACACATTTAATAAAAGGGAAATCACAGGCGATTATGTGTTTCTCGTCTGTGAAGTTTCCTCAGTTGTACAAAAGAGTATTATGAATAATAGTCTAAGCCGAAAGAATGTCCCAGTGGTCGGTTTATTATTTTGCCGTTCTTTATAAAAAGAAAAAAAAAACATCTTATAGAAACTTTCTTTTTGATGAATGGAGTCCAGGACAACGGGATACGTTTGGCAGAAATAATTTATTTTTCATCGATGACCCGCCAACTGTAAATACGATGGAACTATGAGCAAATTTAATTTGATCCTGCAAAATAAAGCAAACTTGGCGCACTTTACTTCTGTGTGGTAGCGGGCAATGCCAAAGGCACGTTGAAACTCCAATAATCCTTAGAACATACCTGCCGATAACCATAATCACTTTGCTTATTCACAATAAATGTGATCACATCTAAAATCTGAGGGATTTGTTAAGCTTCAATATCTTATATTAATGTTTGCGTATTGGTGCTTTATAAAGACCCTGGAACACGGTTACATTTGACTTTCTCATTATTCACACAGAAGCTGGGAAAAACTCATGTATAGGATAAAAATGTGGGTAGATTTATAAGGAAAAAATTATTCAGGAATGTAATGCTTAGAACACCCGGTTTCAGACCGAAAGTGTGAATCTATGATGCTGTTTTATTTGATTTGTCTCATATAATTTGATAACACCGGAACTTTCACGTGTTTGACATTAAATTTGTTTTTCTGAATAGTAAACTCTCATGCCCAAACTAACACAATCCAATTTGTATTCAGTATTATTGTAAATGCGTAGATGCGATGGAATTGAATACTGTATTATATGAACTATTGTCCCATCGGTTGTTGTTAAAATTATTTACTCCGAATCAACTTTGGCTCCTCGGCAGCACGTGTCAAGTCCGCAGGAATAGAGGAAAAGAAAAGAGGAACAACAAAAAAGTTCCGAGAGACCGATATGAACCGCGTTTAACGACCTTTACTTTGTGTGATTAATAATTCACCGGTCCTCCGGGCCGGCCTCCCTCTGCCCGTAATGACAAACAGGAGAATTTTTGGCATTCCGCTCATACCCTCGTTTCCAAAAGTTTCCACCAACCACACCAGTGCCCGCTTTACTGTGTACAAAGTAAAACACATTAAAAAGTGAATTAACTCTGGTAATTTTAGACAGGACTGCTTTGTATGCTTGGATTGTGAAGCCACAACCACCCAGAGTGTATAAATACGATTTTTTTGCTTATTGCTAGTTTGAGATGTTCTAGCAACACAGGACGGAGCACTTAAGCCACTCTGACTTGGAAGATGGATAATATAGGTCGGCAAAAGCGGCACCTGGAGCAGGTGGTATGTCTGCCAGAAAGCAGCGACGGACACTGAGCGGCCCAGCTTAGAGCGCAGAATGATGGCATAGATAAATCTGGATAAAGATGTGCCTAAAACCACAAAAGTCTGCACTGTTCTTGGTGTGAGCTCGACCGTCAAACATTTCATTAATTTCCAATTTATGATTGTTTGACAAATATTGGAGAGCATGTAAATACGAGGAGCGTAATGTCTTTTCTGCGGGAGACCAAGAAATGACCCAGAGTGTTTGTTGCTGGTAGAGTGAACATGCGAATTATATCTTTTATCAAACTGTGCTTATATATGATAAACATTTTCCCTCTTGACACGCGAAATACTCGAGTGGTTCGCAGCTTCACATTGGTGGGATTTTGTTCGCAGTTTTGAGCATTTTTTGTTTACTGATAAACTGTTGAACGTGTGAAAAACAAGATTGATTTCTACATGCAAGGCCCTTAGCTTGCTCTTTTATGCAGCTCCACAGACACATAGATTACAATAAAATGGTTTGACACAGAAACATAGCTAGTAATAAGAATCTATGCACTTATTTTAACCTTTCTATAAGTGTTAATGGAACGGTATGCCCCCTTGCACTATAATTATTAATATAAATAAACACACGTGTAAAGGTATAACACCAATTTTCAAAATCTTTCTTTCTTACACAGACCTAGTTAGATTCTCGGGACGCGTTAAAGGGGTCGGGTCGTGCCCGCTTCACTTTTCGAAAAGCACCCCCCCCCCCCAGCACACCCACCCATCCCACTCAAACACCTTTTAAATCCGAGAGCGCCAGTTCCCGCGTGATCATGCGGCCACCCAACTTTCCAAATCGTTTTCTCGCCTCGGTTACCAGACATATTAAATGTGATACGTCGAATACATGACAAACAATCTCAACCGCATTTGTCAGACAGCGGCCTGTTTCACGACTTTTCTGGACAGTTAACGGTTTGTTTTCGACACAGAGGGCATTTACTATGCACCCACTGTATCTGAGATATAATGTTTACTTATATTTGATAGTTAATGTAAAGAACAGGCCGTGCGGAACCATTGGTCGCACCATTGGTGGTGGTATGACTGGTTGCTTTCACGAGGATATTTCGGTTCAGTCATTATTTTAATATAGTTTATATGGCGATATTCAACCGAATTTGGGCATCGGCTAAGAGCATACATGTTTTTTAAGTCTCGCCACGTAATCGATGTGTTAAGGTTGCTGCTGCTGTCGCAAACCCTAGTTAAGATGTATCTCTTTATTAGGTAATATTTGTTCAAGTTTCCTCTTAATCACATTGTTAAAATTACAACATCACTTCAACAAAATATACAGTCAGCAGTAGCCAAGGGAGTCTAACCAAAATCACGTGACTGTCTGACGAGTAATAAATGAGTTTTTGGGGTTTGCAGAAAGTTTTCGAGGTCAAATGTGAAACGCAAAAAAGTGCGGGGTCCGAGTGACTCCGAGCAGCGGGTGTCCGAACCCCTTTAACAGGCGCCTTCTTTGTGAACTCATATACTATTACACCTCGCGCTGGGTGTAACGCTGGCCATTAACCGGGATTCTTGTTGCTGTCCAGCGGAAACTACATCCATAAATAATGCGTATTTGTTTTTCCTGTTTCTTAAATTAAGAATTAATTAAGAAACTGTGCACATATTCCCCAGATTTTCCCAAGAGCATCAACCTCGCAGTTACCATGTTACCATTATCATGAATAAGAACAACCAACTGATGGAAAATATAACATATATAACACACAAAATATCTAAATGACACACATTACAGGATCAGAGGTGGAGTGCTATCTAATCGTTAAAAATTACATTTATAGATTAATTTCATTTTGGTGAAGCGTGAATCATACATGAAATTAAAATCTGGCATTTTAACTCCTCCCAGTACTCTTCGTAAACGTACAAAATATTTCTATTTACTTTCAAACGTCATGGAACTGACCATGGGATAAAGTTTAGCAAGTGAGCTTTGAAAAGATGCGTAGACGTGATTAAACCAGAAACGCTATCCTTTATAACAATGGCATTATTACACCGAGATAATCCAAGTTTATTAAACATCCCTTGGAATTAGGTAAATAAAAAAGCATATTTGTATGATGTTTCTTTCATAAACGATGCGTTTAGCAAAAATGATGCCATAAGAAGGTCTATAGCGATTTTGCGCAAAATTCCAAATGGCAATGACTGTAAATTGGCAAAAAAATAGAGAAAACCTGCGAGCTTAGCGAACTTCAAATTGCAGGATCCTGCTTGAAAGAACTAGCATTGCCGACACGCCACTCCTTATGTATTTTAACGGTTTGCAGAGACAGTGTACCATATGGGAACCTGCGCATTTCATAGTTCCCACGGGATCAATATCAGAAATTCAAATGTAGTCACGATGAAGAATATGAGCCACCAAGTATATTAAAGGCCCTAAGACAATCCTACTTGAACATTTCGTTTACCTGAATCACCACTGAAAGTTATGCTGAAGCACTCATTGCCTCTCTCACGCACGCGTGTAATCTTTACAGGTCTGAAAGAGGGCGCCGCGCGTCTTGCCGCTGGGAAAACCATTGGGTTGGAGACTATTTAAGCGCACCGAGAAGGTTTCGAACGCATAGAGAATTCAGGGCCCACAGAAACGAAAAGGCATAAACACGTTATGTAAAACCATCGAGCAACGTGACAGAAATTCTTTTAAAAGTGCAGCTATGGCGTACTCTGGTACATGCTGTGACAGTAGCCTTCATTTAGTACATTAGCCTATATTTCAGCCTCACAAACCTGTTGGAGTTACGGTGCGGTGTTTGTTAAATTCATAACCATAAACAGACCCGAGAATTGTTAATACGGAATATATTTTATTACATGTAATAATTACCTGTTGCTTCAAAGTCTTCAGTGAGCCATGCAATGAGCGGTTGGCTTTAATAGAGTTATTTTTATCACGTTTAATTAACACGACCTTGGGAAAGTTGCGCTTAGAGGATGTTTTGAGATTAATACTACTGGCGATGCACTCTTAAACTCCGTCAAGTTTTTACGAGCAAAGCAATGCATATTATTGCTCGACTTTTCTCATTAAAATATTTTGAACTAGTCTTATCCGTTTAGCATTCGAAAATAATATATTCCCTCCAAAATAAACGAATTTGTAAAATACAAATACACCGTGTATGTATAACGTCTCAAATGATACTTTTTAGAGAGTCACAGGGAAACTTTGCTGAAGATTTAAGGTCATGCACTCAATTGTCACCATTTACACAGGCTGGTCGATTGAACTGCATAACGCACAAAAGACAAATTTTGCACTGAACAATTGCTAATTACATTTAGTGTGGTCATTTAAAAGATTAACGTAGCTTCTGTTCCCGTACTGTAACTGAATCACACACAGCCCTTACAGATAATCAAACGGCAATGTACATTTTTGGGGAATGTGGAAGATGTTGACGAATAACGTGGACTTATAACTTAAAAGGTTATTTATCTCGTGGAGAGAAAACTAAATACCTTACAGGAGGATGCAGTTGTCAGTTGTTCTGTTCTATATCGGTTTATAGACAAAGTATAAATATTGTAAAACAAAAGAACCTCTTTCTGCATCGCACTTTGGTCAGTGGTTGACCGAGGAGGAAAGCATTGCCACCGCTCCCTTCTTACAAAAAAGAAAACACGCTTTTTAGAAGGCCAACCTACTCATTTCGCTTTCATATTTTATGTGAACACCCTATCATATATAACACCACTCAAGTCACGTAAGAAGCAAAATTCAACATGATTTTCACAAGCATGGTTAGTCGTAACCGCAGCACCGCAATTTTTAAAGTGGCCCAGTGAGGCATAGTCTGTAGCTAGTGTTTTATTAAAAAGCAACAGTTTAGGCTTATGTCACGTGGTCCTTAAATGAAACCTAGTGCCAGTCAAGTGAGGCCCCTAAGGGTTGGGAAACGCTTTTTCCTCCTAATGGACTATTTTCCTTTTCTTTCCTCTGTAGCGCCAATAGCTAATTAATATATTTATTTGTTTGGAATAGCACCTGTCCGGTGATTTTTGCATACTGATTCTAGAAAGTTCATGTCTTGTAATTATGACATAAAAAACCGTTGAATGCCCCGTAGAAATGCCATTCTTAGGACCTGCTAATCCCCTATTAAAAGGGTCTTGTTAAATAATGCAAGACAGTTTCCGGAAGTGGGATTACTGCTTCCATTATTTTACGTTGAAATGATATTTCACACTCAAATGAGTCTTAGTATTCCATAATAAGGCTGAAATCGCGGCATTGTGTTTTCAGGAACTAAAATCGTGAAATGGATGCATTTTCCATTTACAGCATATCTGCAATAATCCTCTTAAATCAATCTGCAATTAATACGTGTAGGATATAGATTTTAAATTCCTTGATCTCATTATAAAACCTCCCTTTTACAAAATGTTCCGAATACTTTGAGATCCCTAAATGTCATACTTTAAAAATTAAACCTCCTTTTAAATTTCTTGTTTTTAATACTCATTGGTCGTAAGCTAGTTGCTCACGTTAATAAAACGTTGTATTGTTCTGTTGGACTTTCTAGAAACCTTGCTGTCTTTGTATGTAGGCTTGTACCATTATGAGATCAGTAAAAACTTGCGCACTATGTATTTGCTATATATATATATATATATATATATATAATAGTTATGTTTTCATTATTCTTAAAAGACACTGTGGCACAATGGATGCCGTTACAATTATCATCTCTATTCATGTCCCGATAGTGGTTTACGTGAAGGTCAGAGGGCTTATCAACACCGGTTGATGCCCTGGAGTAGCAGAGGCGTAGTTGATGATAAGCAGCAACAAGGCAAGAATCGCACCAAAAAAATGCTTTGTCAAAGATGAACAAGAAAAGGCTGCGTCGATAAAAGAGTCACTAATGACGGCCACACGTCTCTCACCATGTTGTCCAGCTGGGCCCTTCCCACTGATGTTGACTATAGTTCGCCGTGATATCCTCATCGAGCACAAGTAACGCCGAGGCTTGCTATGTGTGAGCATGTCTATTTTAGCACTGCCTGCAAGTAAACGGTGCGGTTCGGCGCTGTCCAGGTTCTGCCACCATATGTGCGAACGTGTGCGTCTGAAAGCACCGGTTACGCACCGCTCACGTTAAGCAAAGTACGCCGGCGCTGCTGGCGCACACGCGGGAAAGTTACGGAGTACATGAATTCATAAACTCACATATTGACATTTAGAATTTTAGAACATATGTTTTTTTTTTACTCTAGCACAGGAAATACACCCGCAGAAGAGCGTGAAGTAGAGTATGCATTAGGAATTAGAGTACCGTGTGTGTATGCATATGTGTGTTTGTATAAATAAATATGTATACATACCAAAAGATATATAACAAATATATATATGAAAATAGTATATCTTTCGGTTATTTATTTATTTTTCTGTTTTTCGATTCGCTTTCATCCTTTCTGTAGCGGCAGCACGGGACATCTCAACAAAGAAGACGAGAGCAAATCGGTGACAAAGGCTGCTTTCCGTGTCATCAGCGTCGTTTAGACAACACGCAAGAATCCCTCAGATAGAGGCCCGCACTTCAAAGGCGCCTCACTTCAATTGAGACCGAGGTATCTATTTCATTCGCGCACAAGGACCAGCACTGAAGAGGAATCAGCTGGTTGGTTATTTTTGCGTTGTTTATTTTTTTCCTATTCATTAGGACACTTGGACAGAATAAACAACAAGGCAATTACATAAAGACAAACTCAAAACGCATCAGAGCCCAAGGCGCTCATCCACAGCCGCCGGGACGTATCAATCCCCTTTGTCTCTCAAAATAAAGAATACAAAGTGTCGCGTTCAACAATGATTAAAAATATAAATCATGAATTACAATTAAATGTTTAATTATAAAAAATATTCATGTATGCGAATAGAAGATGGACAGGCATTCTTATGGTAATCAAGGCTGAATCAGTCTAGATTTAATATATTCCTGAAAGTACTTACCAGAATAACGCCCAGCTAGACAAAACTCATATCCGTACAGACATTTTTACACACAGTGTTTTCCTGCACCTCGTGGCACATTGGAACTATAAACGAACTGTGCCTCCCCCAAAGTATTTTGTCCAGCTAGTTTTAATATCGTTTCATCTGTTTTTTTCCATATTTTTATTTGTTAGATTTGCTTCTGGTGATTTTTAAAGAGAGGGAGAGCAAACTAATCTTACGGGCCTGTAAAACATTCACGCCACTTTACTATCACCTCGACAGAACTTATATTTACTTACTTTGCATCAATGAATCATTACTTACGTACTTTATTTTTTACTAACTTTACTTTATTTGTAGTGACATATATAAATATATCGGTCACATTTTTCAGCAGAAAAGAAAACACATTTGCATGGAAGTAACATCAGATATTTCTTTAAGAAGGCGTCGCTGTTTTCAGGCTCAGTCGCTTATTATTTGAGTTTGACTCGCCTATTTCTATTGAAATCTTAATGCGCCATGAAGATTCACCGATGTGGGGAAAATAGTTCTTTGTATCAAATAATCTTTGAAGTCTACATGAGAATATTTAAGCCTTTTATCCGTCTCTGCGCAGATTACCTTGAGAGAATGTGGGAAGTTCCCTGAAAAGAAGCCAGCCCTTTTAAAAACCCATTTTACACATGTGCATATGTAAAAATCTGCAAATATATAAAGGGAACACAATTTTAGTCTAATTAATTCAGCTGATTCTTTCTGAGAAACGACATAATATTAGTTTGCGCCGCGTCTTCATTGTTGCAGATTTCTCTTGAGAATATGAACGCAATCGTATTTCAACACGCAAAGCGTTGCATACTTCTTTCTGCACGAGAACACGACACAGGGGCGTTTCAGGGATTTTTAAAAAAAGAATTAACTGGTACTTTTTCCCACATTGGCGTATTATCTATGTGTAGTTTTAGATTTAAAAAAACCACGTGCTACTTTTTTGGATGATATCATTGACAAGATACATGCCCGCTCTTGCTTCCCTAGTTATAAAACGACATGATTAGGTCGTTTCCATTACTGTCAGAAGGATTTTTTTTTTTCATTAAAACGGCTTTTCTGTTTAAACAATACAATCATACACCATTTATTCAAAATACCGACAAAATACAAGGCAGTTTGGTACACATTCCAAGGATTCTCTTAAATAATCTAAATGCCCATGGTCAAATGTATTATTAACAAATGCCTTACAAAATCACAGATTCCACACCAACCGCGATAACAGAGAATGTATCCATACTACGAACTATACCATTGAGAAAAATGGTGGTCGTGCCAATTGACAGAATTTTATGAAACTTTAATTTCGAATATTTTACTATGAATATACAAACCGGTAGCAAACAATAAAAATATTTTCTCCAAATACTAAATTGACCGACCTTCTATCAACACTTGCACGTGAAAACATTACTTTTTTTTTTTTTTTACAAATATACAGCATTCTGAATTTCAACACTTTGGTTCAATAATACAAAATGTTCATATCAAGTTTATAAATAAATAAAGGTCAGACCGAAAAAACAATGTACATAAAATTCAGAAACATGCGTATTCAGATCAAAATCATAAGGCATATTATATAATATGTCTTGATTAAGGCATACTATTTTATTTTCGGCCAAGTAATAAATAACAGCTCCACAATTTTGTAGGTGTGCATTGTTTGTTTACGTACCGGTGCAGTGTATTACATACGTAGGCTACCTTGAAATGAAACCTTAGCGATTCACTGATATTTCATTCAGTGAAATATTGAGCGATTTCCCAGGGACTAGAACGCTTCACTTGGCTCGGGATTTCCGTAAGGATGGCCATCCTCTGGGTCTGGCGAAGACGAGTTGCTGGGAGGGGTCTGGGTACCACTCGCTCCCGAACTGTGACAAACATACCACTCACTTAAATTGGCCGCTTGTGATGAAGATAGAGGTTCAGAGAGAGCAGAGGAGCCGGGTTCTCTACCGAAGTCCGACGAAGGAGAAACTAGCGAAGTGGTCGAAGATTCGTAGCCCGAACTTGGAGGTGGAGACTTGCAGTGCACTTTCATGTGTTTTCTCAGGGAGCTCGGGTGCGTGTAGGATTTGTCACAACCCCTCACTTTACAGTTGTAGGGCTTATCGCTGGTGTGCACGTGCGAGTGCTTCTTTCGGTCACTGCTGTTAGCAAAACGTCTATCGCATCCATCGAACTCGCATTTAAAAGGCTTCTCACCTAAAACAAGAATACACATAATACACGTGAATTTTATTTTAGTGATGACGTTACCAGATCAAAAAGATTTGCACTAACCAATTACTATGCTCAACATGACCACGGGAATTTTCATTAACAACCAAATAAACAAACACATTATATTACTAACTTCTAAATACTCATATTTTCTTTTCGTTTCCTTAAAATTTAGACCCCAGTTGTAAGGATGGAATTTTCCAAATATAATTATAGGCCTGGTATGATGTGACTGTAATTGTTTCACAAGAAGTCTATATAAAATGGGGTTAACCTCAAGTAATGAAAGCATAAATAACCTCTGCACACTACATTGACTTTAATTAGGCCCATGTATACCTATTTAAGTCTATTTGTGTGTAGCATTTTGCATTGCTAATACAGATGTAGTGTGTATTTATACAGTGCTTATGGACACGTTTAAATGCCACATGTCTTCTTAGTAACTGCAAACCGAAGCACAGTTTGGCCTGGGGTTCTGGCTGTGGGGACCCAGTCAATGCTATGAGTGTACAATAAGCTACCGATGCTTCCAGGGACCCGCAGGGAAAACCCATAACACGAAAATTGTACCTGGTCTCCATTGAAGTAACGAGGAACACAAAGAGCTCGCTCATTTCCTGCACATTGCATTCAAACTATATTAAATATTTATTATATTTCCCCAAGCATTGAGTAAAGTGATATGGCCATTTTTTTTCAAGCCAACTTTCATAAAATTGAATTGGATTTAGTGTCTGGCTGTTATGTTGGCAACTATGTTTAGGTCGCATCTCCTCTCCATTAATTTCTGTTAGATGCGAAAAATAGAATAATATGCTGAGCGCCCCGTACGGTTGAGATACAAGCGAGGAGCCAGGTACAGCCCTCACCTACCAGAGCTCCCCCTATCTGCGGCATGCCTCTGTCGACTTGTTGCGTGACATCAAATTTTTACACAGAAGTCCGGTATCATAACTACTACAGCTCCGCAATTTGAATAGAAAGTTTTAATAAGCAGTAATAGTACTATTATGCACCGTGGAATTTTATAGTGATAGCTATGCTGACGTTACAGTTATCTCATTTACAGGTAGCACTATAATAGTAAATATGGCAACAACACGAACGCAAACAAAACAAAAATGTCAATTATGGAGACGAGCATAAACAGTAGAATGATTAGTTTTACTCATGCAGCCTAAATACTGGCGGTTTTATATCTGTGCTTTGAAAAATCCATTAAAAAAATTTGTTCATAACTTAAGACACTTCCCAGCACAACATACTATTACTGCATTTTCTTGTGCAAAACGTATGTAAGCTCGTCTATATCTTTGTAGAAAGGGAATGTTTTAATGCATCGAGCTAGTAATTATTTAGTTTAGACGGTGGCTAAAAATAATCATTCGCTGCATGCCATCATCATATCCAAAGAAAGCAAATCGTTGACACAATAATCTTTTCTTCTTTCTCAAGTAGTTTCTTAGGCCCAAGTTTCCCGTATCAATACAAGAAACAAACTGTACGGAGAATTCGTGACGAATTCATCAAATGGACCTGGTTATCACTGCAGCATTTAAGGTAGCTGACTTATCCATATAAATCCTTGAACGCTTCACAAATTAAACTTATATGCACAGACACTGACACGTCAACAAGATTATGTAGTAATATTAGGTGGGTATTTGGCGATAATTGCAGAACTGCAATATTAGCTGACAAATGTTTGACAAACGAAAATCTGTGCGGCGACGTAACACCACGAGTAATCCCCTGGTAAGACTCTGGTAAAGTATATTAACGACAGAGGTGGCCCTGACACATCTGCTATTTTTCAGGCCTTTCTGTATTTCCTTAAGGCGTCTCTGGCTTAAATACGTACAGTGTCTAAATCGTCATATTGGACTACACGCAGTTACAATTCAACACGGTCCTTGTACTGTGTTAATCTTAAACAGGTCGACCTGCTTTAGATAAAAGTCAAATTGCCTATAACAGTTATGCAAGTACAACATTTATACGATGCGAATAAAGTCACTAACCTGTGTGCGTCCTTTTGTGGATCTTAAGGTTTTCGGACCTTGCAAATACTTTGCCGCAACCCGGGAATGGGCATGGGAAGGGTTTCTCGCCGGTGTGTACTCTGATATGGTTTACAAGTTTGTATTTGGCTTTAAAAGATTTCCCTTCGCGGGGACACTCTTCCCAAAAGCAGATATGATTAGCTTGCTCCGGTCCACCAACGTGCTCCACCGTAACGTGCGTTACCAGCTCGTGCATGGTGCTGTATGTTTTAGAGCAAAGTTTCTTTGCAGCGTGTTCCGGCTCCATCCACTTGCAGATAAGTTCTTGTTTGATCGGCTGCCTCATGTAACGGAAAAAGGCACCGGGTCCGTGGTGTGCGCTCACGTTCATGTTGAGATTTATACCGCTGTAACTATGCAACGGTGAAATAGCAAACGGATCAGCCCTTGAAACTGCCACTTGACTCAAATGACCAGACCTAACGTACATTTCTCCAGGTATTCCTAACCTTAATTGTCCATTGAGTGTCTGGCCACCTGGAGCTCCGTTAGGTGCTTGTTCGTGATGGAGTCCGGCGAACAGTGTATGAGTTGCGGCGTCGGGGTGATGACCATAGTGCCCAGGATAGCTACCTGTTGTTGAAACAAACATTCCGTGGTGAGAAGCTGCACCGGTCGTATGGTCGGCGACACCCGGAATGCCTTGCGTTTTCAGATCTCTTCCAAATAGGAAGCCCCTACCTGCCGACAGTACCTGGGTCGTACAGGACTTTGAGTATGGGACTGCCGCAGGCTGCACCGGACCGAAGGCTCCCGTTTGACTGGAGACCACTTCGCTGTGGCCTGCCATATGATGATTGTAGTGGTGATGGTGGTGGGGATAATGATGGGCTGGGCTGATTTTGAGGGCCGCGGTGTACCCCATGTGTTCTGGCCCGAATGGACTCGGCCCCAGGCAGGGTTCTGTAGTAATCTCCCCAGGGTGCGTGTGAGCCATTGAGTGTGCATAGCTGTTGAGCCCCGGGAAGCCTGTCACGCACTGAGGGGTATGGTGGTGATGATGGTGATGGTGGTGAGCCCCTGCCAAGTCAACTAATCTCAGCGCCGTGTTCCGTTTGGAAAACGCGGGGTCCATCACTGGGCATCCCAGAGAATCCACGCTCATTACGCCTAATTTTAAAATAACTTGACAGCGGGCAAAATAATAATGATGATGACAAATGTATTTTAATCGTAATAAAAATGTAACAAAAAATAAAACTTTGTGAAGTTTTGATTTTATCTCGGTGCCTGCATGTAATCCCATTCGGCTGAGAGGAGGCAGCGGGACGCTTTGGTACTCTGAAAAGAGATTCGTGGTAGGCGCTGCAGCCCGTGGAGCTAAACAATCGCCAAGCGTTTTAATTGGTCGGGGCACAATGATTGACGTCACTTGTGACAGTTTCCAGTGTGAAGGGAAACGTTTTGGTGACAGCGACATCCAAAGCGCCTGCGCCGAGCCTCGTTCAGCTGACGGCAAAAAATGACTTTCCGCTGTTGTTGTGCGTGGGTTTCCTGCTCAAAAGTTTCATTTCTCATCGAAAGAACCCCGGTGCAAAACTTTTTGTGCACAAAGTATGTTCTCTTTTCTATATCATATGGCAAAACTCATTTTACGTATGTGCATCGTCAACAAAAATAACTGTGGCAGACGAACTATCAGAGAATTATACACAGTGATTTCGCTTTTCCACTGTTCAGACAAATAATCATAAAATGACATGATTGTCATAAGAAATCGGGCTTTTGTGAGACCACCCCCAAAACTCCTGCCCTTCCCATACGATCCCCACCCTGTTCCCTCCTCTTTCTAACTTCTGTGTTGTTTTTTAAAACTTCGCTATGGGTTTTATTTCTCCGTATTTATCAGCAGCGCTAAGACTGCATATCCCTCTAAGCAGAAGAAAAGTGAAGGTCATGTACTTGAGAGTAGCGCTGATTTTCTTTCCGAGTTTTGTCGTGATCTGGGTCCGGGTCGGATTGGATCAAAGGTACAAGAGGAAGTGGCTAATCAAAGAGTAAGTGAACAAGGACATCGCACGTCAAAATTACCAAGTAAAATGACAAACATCAATCAGCCTTTCTGATATTAGCACAGTATTTTGGGCAAAATATGGGGTTAATTTAGAAGTACGTTAATTACTGACAAAGGTATAATTAGTCACAGATTTACAAAACAAATGTTAACATACTTCGAGAACTCCATGTCATAAAGTGCATGCGTTCGATGTTCGATTGTGCGTCTGAATCGTTTTTTATTCGACTCGCATTTTGTTCCGATATAAAATACGTTATCTCCTTCTAAACACCCATTTATATCATTAAAATGCCACATACATGTGATTATAAACCCACCACTTAAAATGATTAGACAAATAGTCATAGTTATCATCGGACACCAAAATAAACAGTCAGCACGCGAATTCTCGCAATACATACAGACAGATGTTTGCACTGCTGTTGTAAAAAAGGTATGTTGGATTTACTGCAGCAATTGGTGAAGGATTAATGTCAATTACAGTGCTTAACCCAGCTGAACGTCGTATCTACATCCAAATTGCTTCATCGTTAAAGATTAAACACCGATATATACACCGAATATAAATCAGTAGGTGACATAAATTTCAATGTGGAAGCATACAAGCAGTCCCCATTCAAAGAGATGGATGCTTTCCGGTGCACGGACATCTCTTCAATATGTAATTACTCACCTACATTTCACACAACCTGCCTAATTCCGTGAGAATTCCGCATGCCGTTAATAATGTTCTCGCTGTTATCAGAATGTGAACACGAAGTTCTCTTAATAGATATACATAAAACACATCAGAATATCATCACAAATCATGTGGTGTGCTGAAGATGTGATGTATATCATTGCGATATTAATAAAATGCCCTTACCGTTTCTCCAGTGCCATCAAAATTTAATTATTATCGCCTGGAGACAAACAAGAATTGTTATGTTAAGTGACCCAAAGAGAAACCGTTACACTCAAAAATCACAAAGTTACGTCCTCAGAGATTGATAATATGTAGGGCGGGTAAATGTAATCCTCATGGAGAAATAATAAAAAATCAGACTGATGCCCAATTCTACACTTTATCACATGTTACTACTCTGCTGTGTCATCGTATATGTTGAAAATACGGTATTTTTTTGGCGGCAGTTTCCAAGATATATGTCCAAATTTCCGAAGTTATTCAACTGTAAGCTTTCAATTCTACTTTAAATTCAAACGAAGCTTTATCACATCTCGTTCCTGGTCTGGGTGGAATTAAAAAGCGATGGCTTAAGCTAATTTCATGTTGCTTAAACTACGGTTTTGGTGAAGTTTGGCAGCATTTCTGAAGAATGAGAACTTCGTCGTATACGTGTAGTGTGTGTGCGGAGGGGGGGTCATGTATAAAGTACATTGTGGGGACCAAATGTTCCCACAATGTGATAAAAACCTGTTATTTTTAATTTGTGGAGACTACCTTTTTGGTCCTCACAGGGGAAAACTATATATATATATATATATATATATGTGTGTGTGTGTGTGTGTGTGTGTGTGTAAACTGACTGTAATAAAAGAAGTAAAAAAGCCACAAGCCTGTAGCACACAAGCTTCGTTACTTATGATTAAGGTTAGGGCTGCGTAGGGGTAAAGGTCATTGTTGGGATTAGGGTTTTTCCCATGTAAATGAATGCACAAAGATATGAATCCAGACATGAGCGCTATGTGTGTGTGTGTGCATATGTGTGTATGATGAACACTTCGAGAGGTGTCTGGGTTCGTGGCACAACACAGAAGAAATACGAAATAAAAAATAAACCCAAACAAGTAAATCTAAGTTAACTCAGTAAGTATCTCTCTTAGATCTACAATCAAAATATCAACAAAATTGCACATTTATGTTCAGAACTCAAAATTCCATTATCCTGGACTGAACAGCATACTTAGTGGTTACTACTGGGACCCTAAACATTAATAATTGCTAATAAACAACTTAAATATCATGTGTACAACACACTGAAAACATTTTTTCTACAGAAAAGTAAGACTTGCCTGTGGTGTTTTACTTCGGCTAAATAAGCATAAAATGTCTTTCTTTCAGCTGAACGCATTGCCATGCGGCTTTGGTGACAATGCCGTGTCAACACACCGGTAAGTGAACGTTGATTGAAATGTGCGTAATCCTGAACATAGTAGGGAATTGTACAGGAAGTCTTCCATGCGCTTCCAGTGAAAGGAAAAGCGTCGCTTTTTTAGTGCGATTGGGAAAAAAAATCGATAGATATTGTCTAAAAATATCGCAACTTGACATTGCAGCGGGAAAAAAATCTGTCTCCTCTAATAATGTTTAAAACTTTGTGCGTAAAAATCTGCAAAAATGATGAAAAGCGCAGCGATGAATTCGCATAAATATTCGACTCACTCGAAAATGTATGACGTAAAGGTCCCTACTCAATGACAACGCGCTACTGTAGCCTCAAACCCTGAAAGGTACATTGCAAATCTAGTCACTTTTCTTGACCTCCACAAAACTGTATCCACTGTTATAACACCCTATTTTCTTTTCCCAAAAAGAACGTGAAGGTCATACGTTCCACAGTCACTGCAACACATGTGTTTGCCTTACCGTTTTACACCTGTTGAAGATGTCTTCCAGATTTTTTCCTCAGACGTAACCTGGCGTTATAACTATAAACACAAAACTACGGTCCTCTATTTCTTCACTTCTTTCTGTCTGGAATCAGTTTGAGAATGCATGTGGCAGGCTGGAGCAGTCAAGATATTTTAATGGCTTGTACTGCACGTCAGTGCGTGCGGCTTTGAACTCGAGCAGCCCCTTTCCTGCAGGGCGACGCAAATCCCACTTGATAACTTCAACAGCCCACAAGTTTTGTACTTGTAATTGCGACGCATTTCGCTGTAAATATCCGCTAACCACAGACTACAGGTTTAAGCCATGCCTCAATAATGCAGCGTAAACCTGTAATCAAAGTAGTTTGACATCGGATATACTAAAGGCTATTGGGGCATACAAACACGCATGACTGTTTTAGACCGTAAGTTGTTTATCGACATTAAATAATGTATGTAATAGTATCGCGTTAGGTTTTTTTAGTTTTAACAGGTTGTTTGCACAAGCAGACCTTATCCTGTATAGACAAAACTACGTTCGACCGTATGTGTAGATTCCTATACAAATCGCATTCACGTGCGTAAGTCAGCAACTTGCAAAAATAACATAAAAAAACAGAACGTCACGCATTTACCGACGGGCTAATTAGGTAGCTGAAAATGTTTATGCGGCTTGGGAAGAAAACACGTGGGCCACGGAATAAAAATGCGACTTTCCCCACAGTTCTGGGTAAGGACCAGCAAGCATTCTGTTATATTGGCGCACAAAGTAGCTGAACTCAATTTGAAAATAATAATAATAAAGGAATTTGGTGACACAGCTGGATATTTTTTATTTAATAATAAACACGATACTGCTAGTATTTTTATGCAAATTAATTGTAATGGTCACGTAGGCCTTGGTGAATTGTGTATTAAAATATCTGGATATGTTTTCAGAAATATTATTTTGTTATAGTAAACACTACAATAATACTACTCCTTGCATTCAATCCATTTCCAATTTTGGGGTTGTTAAACGATTAGTCATGGGCAGACGCTGGGGTTTTCTGCGGTATTGTTTATTGTTGCAGTCGTCAAACCGATGATACAATTCCAGCTCAACGGTCTTCGGAAGGTGGCCGCGCGGAATACAATAGGGGCAGGACGAGGAGAGGACAGCAGTGCCGTCTAGACTGCGCGGATGGGAAAGTGCACGCTATATAATTACCTATTCGCTTTTCTGCTCGAAATAGCCTTCTTCTCTTTGGTGGGATGATTGATTGGAAGCAGGACGTTTTCCTGTCGCATTTACTAAATATAAGAATTTAGGCAAAAAAAACATCGACAGAGAGCAACGGAGGGCATTGTTTTAGAAGAGTTTTATGTGTATTAACTGCTCACGTTTGTCAACTTTTCTTGCCGCTCTTCTCTCTATAAAGCACTGGCATAGTCAACAAGGGTACAATACCTGAGATTGATTATGGGAATCGACCAATAGGGCCAAAGCCCGAGCCTGGAAAACTGTTATTCGGCGAGCGTGTGTAAGCAGGGGGAGAAGGCGCTCTCGAATGAGCACCCAGGCACGGACTCACGTGACGCCTCCCCTCCTTCCCCATTCATCAAGGGTGGACGGTGTTATCCTTTCAATTCATTTATCTGCAGGAATGATTGCGACTATCAGTCTGGAGCTTACCGCCTGGCTGAGGAGGTGAAAGTTTCGCCACAGGAAGATAAACCGCAAAAGACAATATTGTACATGATTTGCGTTTGCATTTCAGGAGGAGTGGGTAAAATTCCTTTTCCACTAAAAGATACATAGAAAATTTAGGATTGCCGTTAGCAGAGCGCAAACCGAGTCTAGCTACACAATTTTCTCAGCAAAAGCTGTGGTGAGAAAATTTGTGAGTAGTTTTGATCTTTTTTTCTCCCTCGCTGCTGTTTCAGAAGCTTAGCGAAGATGCTCTTGGACGCCGGACCACAGTATCCTACGATAGGAGTGACTACCTTCGGTTCGTCCAGACATCACTCAACAAGCGAAGTTACCGACAGAGAAGTGGCGCTGGGGATAAATCCGTTTGCCGAGGGGATGGGTGCTTTCAAAATCAACCACAGCACCCACGATTTAGGGTCTGGACAGACGGCGTTCACCTCGCAGGCTCCGGGATATGCGGCTGCCGCTCTGGGACATCACCACCACCCCGCCCATGTCAGCTCGTACTCCACAGCGGCTTTCAACTCCACTCGGGACTTTCTGTTTCGAAATCGGGGCTTCGGGGATGCGGCGAGCGCTCAGCACAGCCTCTTCGCTACCGCGGCCGGCGGGTTCGCCGGGCCACACGGACACTCGGATGCCGCGGGACATCTCCTTTTTCCGGGACTTCACGAGCAGGCGGCCACTCACGCGACATCCAACGTCGTGAACGGCCAGATGCGCCTGGGCTTTTCCGGGGAAATGTACGGCAGAGCGGAGCAGTATGGTCACGTAACGAGCCCCAGGTCCGATCACTATGCTTCGACCCAGCTGCATGGCTACGGCCCCATGAACATGAATATGGCTGCACACCACGGAGCCGGGGCCTTCTTTCGATATATGAGACAACCGATAAAGCAAGAGCTGATTTGTAAATGGATTGAGCCGGAACAACTATCGAACCCAAAAAAGTCTTGCAACAAAACTTTTAGCACGATGCACGAGCTGGTCACCCACCTCACAGTGGAGCATGTTGGGGGGCCGGAGCAGTCAAACCATATCTGCTTTTGGGAAGAGTGCGCTCGTGAAGGAAAGCCCTTTAAAGCAAAGTACAAACTTGTGAACCATATCAGAGTACACACCGGAGAGAAACCGTTCCCGTGCCCGTTCCCGGGTTGTGGGAAAGTGTTTGCCCGATCAGAAAACCTGAAAATCCACAAAAGGACGCATACGGGTAAGAACCGCGCGCGACCTTCTGTAGCACACATTTTTTTCTCTGTTCGATGTTTATTGCTGTTGTGTATTGTTGCATTTAAAAGGGCATAATTAATTCGATGCATTTTGCGTGTGAAAACATTTCCAAGTAGTTCCAAGTAATTATTATTTATATTTTTCAATTATTGCTGTACGTAACATTATTTTTAATACAGTACAACTACAATAAGTATTTTGTGATGTCTAAAATGACTATTTTGGCTGCAGCACAAAAATCGGCGCGTTTATAAAATTAAAAATAAAAACTCAGTATTTTTAAAATTAATTTTGAGAAAAAATTACACTCGTAAATGTATGCAATGTGTTGTACACGAAAAAACGCCGATGTTTTTCTGCTGCGAGGTGGCGGATGTTTCCTTGATTTAGAATGTGTTAAAACTGTGCTGTTTATTTTTGCGGCAGGTGAAAAACCATTTAAGTGTGAGTTTGAGGGCTGCGACAGGCGGTTTGCAAACAGCAGCGACCGGAAGAAGCACATGCACGTGCACACGTCGGACAAGCCCTACCTTTGCAAAATGTGCGACAAATCGTACACCCATCCCAGCTCCCTCCGAAAACACATGAAGGTAAAGGAAGCTTTTTTCTGTCTTTTTATTATACTATAAATTAATGCAGATTTTTTTCTCCTTCCTAATTTCATTTTATGCCTATAATCATAAAAATAATTTTTTAATAAATGGATAACGCACACAATTTTGGGGTTTCATACTTTTGGGTGCACATAACTGAGCTAAATAAAACAATATATATATATATATATATATATTTGTAGGTCACTTGTTTCATTTTGAGTGCATCTGTGATTGAGACTGGGACTTGGGAAACGGAAAAAACGTACTTACATTTTACAGCACATAACATGGGCATAAGAGATGCTGAAGGCGGTCTCTCTTTGTGCAGGTTCACGAATCCACACAAGGATCACAACCGTCGCCAGCGGCCAGCTCAGGGTACGAGTCATCCACGCCGCCAACAATCGTGTCTCCATCGACAGAGAACCAGAGCAGCAGTTCCGTATCGCCAGCATCATCGACAGTGCATCACACGACCAGTCACAGCACGCTGTCATCAAATTTTAATGAATGGTACGTGTAAAATACTATATAAAAAGACTAAAGACTAAGACTGTTCCGAAGCAAACGTAAACTAATCAAATACATAAACGTGGACCGAAAAGGCAAACAAAACGAAGAAGCCTAAATCTTTGTAAAATGGCATTAAAGCGAATTATGAGCAATGCACGGACTCGGGAAAACGCTGACTGCCAGTTTTGAAAATGTTTTTTTTTTTGAAGACCTGCTCGCAGGATTTCGAAATGCATGATTCCCCGCTCCGGCTCGCCGCCTCTTTTGTACATAAAGATTTACTAGATTAAAAAATGTAATATTTTATTTTGTAAATACTTATATCACATTTTAAGGGAATGTGTGAAAATGTGGTCCCTAGATTTATGGAAATTTGAACGGTTTTAAAGAATTATGCGACTATTAGTGTTGGCTGATAAGAATGTTATAGTTAATGTGTACCAAATGTGAATGACTCCGTATTACTACAGTCTACTCGTCGACCTAACCGACTATTAGTTTTAATGTGCTTTTGTATACAGTGCAACCATTTCGTCCCAAGTCAAGTCTGAATAGCCCAGTAAATTGTTGTTATTTAATGTCATGTCGATAAATCGTATAGTGAAAGCCTGAAACTCCGTGTCAATCTGTTTATGTAAACATTGATAAAATAAGTATTTGTTCACTCCCTTGGCTATTGCAAAAAATAATAAATGTATATAACTTAATTTTCCATATTTATCGCATGTAAAGGGCCGGCATCTCATATTAGAAATGATCGGTATTCATGGAAAATTGCGTTCGTATGTAAATTTTAGTTTTCACCAATGTTTGGTTACATTTCGTACAGTATTAAAGACTAAAAAAAACGGCGTTCAGCATTTTTTCCACGAAGGGCTCGGTATGATTTAATCATGTTCGAGATCCTCTGGAGAATTTCGTGAAGAATTTGGGGACTGGTAAACATCCCGCGGCCTCTGGTATGGTATGCAAATATCATTAAATACAGTGTCCACAGAGATACACATTTTACCGAGTTTCGCCGATAAAAGTGTCCGAAGACTGGAATATTTCAAAGCATTCCTTCTGGGAAACAAATCGCATTATTGATTCTCCACCTAGAAACCTCGACGGCGAACGTTTCCGCGGATACCGATGTTATTCGGGGCCTAATCTTTCAATTAAAATAATCGAATTTTCTCTGCTATATTTCTGCATTTTGTTTAATCGCAATTATCCCTTAAAATCCTGTCCAGAGAAGCATGCGTACAAAGCCAAACGCGTCGATGTTTTAAAAATTAAATTGCCTTTATCCAATAACCGCTCGACTCTTGTTTCCAAGCAGTAAATTCGATTCCGGTCGTGTGATTTGGTGGGTCTGACAGGACCTAAACTTAGCTACAGTTGCGAGAAATATTAAGCTTTGTTCCTTTGCAGTTAGTTTGACCGACCCATTAGTCAGACACTATATCAATGGACCACAGCGCTCATATAAGCTGGGTTAAGGCTGGCGGTACGCGAGGAGTGAAAGAAGTTTACGAGTTAACTTTACAGCTCGCAAGACTGACACAACTTCAGAAATAACAAAGGCATGCATTAAAACGATAACTAGTATGATGTGCGGCACGCCTCCGCCTTTGTTCGGGTGTGTGTGTGTGTGCTCAGGAAATCACTAACGTCACTATAAAATTTTAAATTTGCAAGGAAGTAAATGTGCAGTTGTACTTAACCGATACTATTTTATTTTTTATTTTTAGGTCTTATTCAGATTTAAATACGATACAAGAAACGTACACTGTCTGATACTTGTTCCTGAAATGTTACTGGACAGCTGGCGCCACCTTGCAGGATTAATGAAATTTACAAGAAGTATTAGTTTTGAAGAGATTCGTGATCTCTGTGCCTCTCTGTGAAACCAGAAGGGAAGGGGCTCAGAAACTGGGATCCATTTGCACTGTGTTTTAGTTTAACTGCTGCATAGGTAGGAGATAAGGAACGCTGATTATCTAAGTTATTATTATTATTATTATTATTATTATTCATGGGCTATTGTGTCTTGAAATGTGTAAATGACGTTGTCAGGGAATTCTTCAGCTCTGTTTAACAGATTCGCTGGACTGTTGAGGAAAAGGCCCGTTTGTGCTCTTTTATGTACACCGGTAGCGGAGCAGTTGGACGTGTTTATGAACTGTTCGTTCAGTGGAATGCATCGTTTACGTTAGATAATAGGAAACTCGTTTTGGTCTCGGTATGTTCACCGTGATCATTGCTTCCGTTTCGTTGTGAAGGCGAGAGTGTACACAGAACTAACAAAGCTTGCTGTGTTTTATGTCCTCGCCAGTATGCTTTCTGCAGTTCGCTCATACGCAGACGCCTTTGTTTATATGCCGTTAATAGCTGACAGTTCGCGGTTTGTGGATTTCAATTGCGTGTTTGCGAGGAAACGTTTTTGCGCCGCGTTACGCAATAGCCCACCAGATTTGGACTTCTCACGACGTCAGTGTTGCACCGTTTTTATATTATTATTATTATTATTTTTAAACCAGGACAGTGGAGAAAGGCGATAGGGACTTTTTCTTTACGCCACTGCTTCGCGAATTCCCTTGACATGCTTTGCCAGTTACAGGCACAGGTTAGCCAGGTCTCTTACAATGTATTCTAAGCAGGTGACAGGAGCGCCATCGTGCAGAGACGTAAACAACCTCGGGTAAAGGAAGAAGTCTGCTGTTAATTGTTTAAAACGATGTTGTATAAAAGATGGAAATATTCAGTTGTGATTCATATAAATCTATAAGCTTTTCAACAGCGCATAATGCGTATTGGATGTATTTATTTTTTGTAATAGAAAGTAGTGTTAGTCCATTTAAAGTGTTACTCGATTAAAACAACGATTTACGAGTGTATTCGTCAGGCCAGAAGATGCTTTGAAAAGAAAATCGTTCGCAAGTGACTGTTTGCCTCAGTAGACCAGGCAATTGCCTAAATATGTATGTAGTATACAAATATATTTTAAGGTAAGCAAAGTCGGCATCTTCAAAGGACGATCATTTCTTTTTCTCAGAAAGCGCAGCTTCCCCAAATAAATACGATTGATTGTTTGCAATGACAGACGTGACAAAGGCCCATTAACTGAAATCCCTCATTTACATGAGATTAAAATATAAACTGGCAAAACACATTGTGTATTGTAGTAATTACTGAAATTGTGAAATACTACAGGGAGCCATCAGCGTTACTTGTAAATAGCTGTTACAATTTTATACTCACCACATTTCTGCATAGGCCTATTTCCACACGTGGCTTTTGAATTATGAATGGCCGACATCACGTCGTTATTTTGATGGAAACTGTAACTAATTAGCTGAAACAAATACTACTTGAATATTTAGACGCATGTTGACCATAGTGCTTGGTAGGCCTAGGCATCGGTTTCATTTTAGACCCGGATGAAAAGTTATATTCTATGCCTGATAAAAGTCATGACTGTGCGGGCCTGTTATAGCATATTATCCATGTCGATTGAACGCAGTACAGGATAATTAATAAGACGCTGACTATCATCAAATATACAAACCAGTACTGAGTAGAAAAGAAGGTTAATTGCGTATTGCAAACGCGTAAAGAAATATGACTTTTTGCAACGTAGAATAGTGTGGTTTAATACCATGAAGCAGTTAGGACCAACTATTAAAAC
The DNA here is from genome assembly GCA_026780845.1 of Petrocephalus sullivani. Taxonomy (NCBI): domain Eukaryota; kingdom Metazoa; phylum Chordata; class Actinopteri; order Osteoglossiformes; family Mormyridae; genus Petrocephalus; species Petrocephalus sullivani. Next base: position 15,761,197 of record JAODKM010000001.1, on the reverse strand, counting down.
GCCAAACGCTTTTTACCTTGTCAAGGCCTAATCAGTCCATAAGATTTGCCATAATAAAAAGACACAATCACATTGCGTTTCTTAAACATTCAGAAATCCAGAGCGATTGAACAGCCATCACGGTTGTAACCAGGGTTCAGTTTTAATGGAAAGTATTTACGGTAGAGCGCTGACAAGCCTCGGGTGTCGCTTCCCGCGTTCACGCAGATATCCCGGCGGAATTTAAAGGCAGCGGTGCACAGGTCTTCGTTAAATATAAAGGTAGCAGGCACTTTTTTTCGTGCACTACCCCCCTTCCCTCACCGTCAGATATGCTTGACCTTTGGCTGACTTCGAGGCTGCTTGGTAGGGGTTTGCTCTGGGGACGCCACAGGCAGCCTCAGCGGTAGGTAGGTAGGTATGACCGCGGCCAGAGGTGGGCACACCGTTGTCATTTAAAACAAACATGTTTGTGCGTTTTTTTTTTTAATATGCCTTTATCAGTCAGTAATAACAGCACTGACAACTAGTCGTATCCAGCGATTGTGCGGTGATTTTCAAGAAATCATACCAGTTGGAATTATTAATAATAATAATATAATAATATGATTCCATTAATAACAATAATAATAATAACAACAATAATAATAATGTGCATGAATTTTGCGCTTCAGTGGAGCAAATTATCGCTCAGACCACCGCCAAATATACTGTTCGAGACTGGAAAAAGACCATTTCACTGAGTCACAAATGCCCACGCGCGGTATTACCATTGCGCTAGCAGCTTGCATTGGTTTCAAATGCGAATATTGTGGTTTAAGGTTTTCATTTATTCGGATGACATTTCAACACGTACAACTCAATGTTTTTTTTTTGTTTTCTCCTTCACATCTGGTAGCATAAAGATGACTAATTACCACGTGGGGAAACAGCAAGCCGTTTATTAGGAATATGGTAATAGATGTATCGATCCGTTTCAAGATTTCCTTCGCACTGATGGAGAAAGACGATGCTCACATTATCTGCGTTCTGTTAAAATGAAAGGTTTACAAATGAACCTTTAGGGGTTATAATGTGAGATATGGGCTCGTTTTGGAAATTCTCGTGCTGTTAAGGCTATTTCAGACCATTATGTCAGGCTTACAGTACATGCAGAAGACCTGTGCTAATGTCTTTGTCTCGCTAAAGTGGAACCATTCTCATTACCTGTTCCGCTTTCGTTGTCGTGTGTTTGTAGCAACCGGAGATGAGAAACTGAGGCAAACATTCCAAGAACTACGAAGTCAGGAAAATCCTCGGCTCACTCCGTAACAGCAAGAAACCGAGATATTTCCAGTGTGATCGTTTCCCTTTAAAGCGTCGTGAAAATGCACTGTTTTACAGTTGGCTCCTATCGAATGCGCTAATTTTCATTTTTGCGTGTGCTTGATACGAGGAAAGAAAAAAAAAAACAAAGAAACGGGTATTGTGGTCTTGGTGAATTTCGGCGTATTACTTTGGAAAGTGGTATATTTACATTTTATGGAAGTTAGCAGCTTGTGGACATCTGTTCATTTAATTGCCACTCATCTGAATGATAAATGTTATCATTTGTCTGGACCTATAGCAGTAGCTTGGAGCACTCGCTTAATAAGACTTATTTCTGGGTGTTTCCTTTTAGTTGTTAAAAATATTAAATTAAACCATTATTTATACGATAAATCATTTAATTTTTAAAAATTGTATTAATTGTTGTCTCCTCACTCTTACGCAGTCTGGGCTTCTGTTGTGTTCTGGTTTATGTGGCAGTTAAATAGTCAGGCAGAAAATTCTGAAGTAGAAAGTATTACTGTCAGCCACATTTGTTTAATGGATACGAGGTTACTTATAATTAGACTGAAGATTAAAAAGAATAAAATAAAAACTACATTATCATAGTAAATGATAAATTAACGAATACAATAAAGACGTTTTTGAACTGGTCCTGGTATTGCACGTGTACTTTAAATTATTTATGCTAACCCATTTTAAAAATAAATGATTTAAGGCACTAATATGCAGATGATGGTCTAAACCTTCAAGGAGTCCCTTTGCTACAGTGACAATAGCTTAGAGCTGTTTGCTGTTTACAGAAATGCTGCACTGATTTGAGATTTTGACTGCTATCCTGCATTTTTATAGGTAATATGCGATTACACCAAACTAATAAAAAACAAATGGGAAAAGATTCCTAATTAACATAATTACTGACCTTATTAACATTGTGCATTGAACCAGTAAAAAGGTAGGAAACAACCCCCTTTAATGGAAACTATGCCCCAGACCCCCCAAACTCAGCTGTAAAGGGCCAATCCGATTTTTAACCTGATATAAAAATTGAATACGTTTGCTAACAAACAGTCAACTAGCACCAGCTTGTCCAGTTAGTTCATTAAACAGAGACGCGTGCAGGATCTCGCTGAGCACTCTCCTTACTGTGAGCAGCTGACCTGCATGTATTCTCACATTGAAGCACTAGCTTGTGGTCAGGATTTCACACAACCACAAAGGGGGGCCACACCCACTGTTTTTACAGCCCTCTCGCTGGCCTTCGGCAGACCACCGTGGCTGAACTCGCAGCAGGGACACTTAGGGCAGCTCAGGGGGTCCGGTGCTTGTCCTGAGTCTGCAGATTATGGAGATTGGGCTGGTGATACTTTCTGACTGCACAAGTTATATCCAACGCTGTATTTTGGGATTAGCAGGTAGAAAAAATACTGCCTGTGCAGTAGCAGTTTCCATGTGGATGTATTTGAAGAGATAAATTCATGGTATTTGCAGTCTTTTCCAGACCTCACCTTCAAACACCTCAGCACATTAACCCCGCAGTGAGACACACATTCTCCGCTGGTGTGTTTCCAAATGCAGTGCTCCTTTAAATGGCTCCCAGCCCACCCTCCTATAAGACGCACACGTGTGCTGTACAGCCAAGCAGATCTCTGTCTCGGTGAAAGCCGCCCGCTCTCTCCCCGCAGCCTGTTCCAATCACTGGTGGTGTCTGACATTCCAAAAATCATATACAACACTTTCATCCTGGATACACAATGGCCCATTTGTCCGGGGTGAAGCTGCCCAAAAGAAATGGCTTACATGGCGATTCTTCCTCAAATATTCCATGTTTGGTCATTTATTACTGCTGACAAACACTAAGGGTTTGATTGGGCTTTGTTTGGATATGAGCGGCACTCTCAGAACACAGGCATACGATGTCACAGATATACAGACAGTTTTCGGTAGCTGTCATGTGACTGATGTTTTGCTTGAAACCCTGTGAATGTTCTTATCTGAGTCACCTTGGACTTACAATAATTTTGCCTTTGACTCATTATTTAAAAAAAAAAATCACAAATTAAAATAACCCTTTATTTGAACAGGTACACTACAATTCCATCTTGTACTCCTTCAAGACATACACATATACCTATATATGGATGTTCAGGTGAGAGCAAAGCTTAGGGACGGACCCTGTACCCCACACCCCTGGAGCATTTTGGTGGGTGAAAGGCCCAAGGGAGATACAACTACTTTGCCAAGGATCAAACCAGTGACCATCTAATCGCAGGGTTAGAGGCGTATTCCACTGAGCCCCACTGCAACCCACAGCACCCTTTTGGGAATTTGATACTGTCTCATTGTTACAAACATCACATTTTTATTTTGAAGAGCAGGACTCGATGTTGTTCAGCAACATACATCGATATTTAGTCCGAATCTTCTCAGGATGTAAAGGCTGTTGACCCAGAGGGAAGGCAACAGAGGAAATCAGGTCTGTCATCACGGATGTCTGAGAGCCTGTGTGTGTGAGTGTTTGTGTGTGCGAGAGTGATCCTGGATGTGATAAACACAGTGACATCCGCCCATGATACTATTCCAAGGTCACTGACTTTCGCACATGCTGTTGAGGTGCTGGTTCTCGCTGTGTTCCCGTGTTCCGCTACACGAGACAGAAGCTGTGCTCCTTGCAGTTCTCATCATCCTCATTCCCATTAGATCTGGAGTCAGACAGATTTCGGTCCACTGCTGTCTGTGAAACCGGTTCGGTGCGGAGATGAGGATTTTAGACGCCTCAGCAACAGATGTAACTAACTAAGCCTTGTATGCATTGAGATATCAGGCTGCGTGGCGAATTCTGATGCAGATCCATTTCAGAGAGCAGGAGACAGGGGAGCTCAAAGCAGAGCATTGCGATATGGACTTCTTTGGATGTCACTTCAGGATGACTTATGACAAAACTCACATTTCAACATCTGGGTGTATTTATACATCTAGAGGTGTCAATGAATGTGCTTCTCATGTTTCAGGATGTCAGATCTATGACAATCCATGAATTTCCCTTCTAGAGCTCGTATTGCATCAAAGTCACGGTGGCTTTCAGCTGCACTGGTGACTTGTTACTCTGCTCAGAAGTAGGAATCATGGATCAGTGGAACGTTCGCTCTCCTTTTGTGCATTCGTGTCATGAATCACCAAAAGGCCTTCTTTTAATTTGTGCCTTGCTGATCTGTTACCAGCGTTAATTGACAATCATGAGGCTAATATATAATCCAGATATTTTACATTTGCATTTACATATACCTAGTAGACGCCTTTATCCAAAGTGGCGTACAAGTTAGGTAAATCACACATTACAAACATGCATGCTGTCATGGAGTCGACATGGCAGATGTAAGTGCAGCTAGGCTGAGCTTCCAATGAATACCCCGGGACAAGTGTAAGCAGTACAGGTGCAAGAGCTACATAGCAACAGCAACAACTTTATAACGGGAAAAATGTACAGCGTAAGGACAGAGCTATAAATAAAAGAATTCCTGCCGAAATTACCATTAATTGACGATTCATGTAAAGCAACTTGTCTACTTGTTCTCAATTTGTAAATTTATCAATGATTGCTGACTTTATGACTGTTGCATCTCAGCAGTTTGAAGCACACTTACACCTGTGATTTGAAGTCGAAACCTTCATCTGTAAATTACGTCTACAACTGCGAGTGACAAACAGTTCCCAAAAGTAAATAAAATATATCGCTGATATCTACGATTTCTATGGTCTCTCCCGCCTGATGCTTCAGCAGAATTTATCAAATGGTCAGTATTTGGTGGTAATAATAATTAAACATAAATAAATTTCTTAATAACTGAACTGTAAGGGTACGTGTTACGTTCCAGAACTTAAAGAGGGAGGCGTTTTCTCGGATTGTGCCGGTTGAGTGTGTGCGTTTCAGGTTGCAAAGGTGAAACCGTAACTTGGATTGACCAGTCTTTTGGGATCGGTTTGACAAGGTTGGCGGAGTTTCTCGTATATCGCTATCTCAGCCATACGCTTGGAGACAACTGACATGCTGTCGTTCTTGCATCCTCTGTTTCCTCTAGAACCTATATTTTCTTAGCCCAGTAAAAATCCCACTGCCATTACGGTTCTGTCTTGAGATGTGAATGCTTTATAACACCCTAAGGTTGTGGGAGAAAGTTTAGACGGGCCCAGCAGTTGACCTGCGGTGGCTTAGTTCAGCCTTTAAAAGTGTGTTTTGATATCGTCTTTTCACTGTATGTGGCTGCAGAGATGAGACTTGAGTAAAAAAGCTTATTGTTTTACAGTGAGCCTGCAGTTTCATAATTATTCATGTGCCTGTTCCATGCGAATTCTGGACATGGGGTCCCCAAAGGGAGAAGCTGAAATGCAGCTTGACAGCTTTAATGATTACACGGTCAGGGGAACAAACGCAGCCGCTCTCCATCACATTTAACAGCATGCCGTTAGAGGAAAAAAAAACTTTTCATCTGTGTGATGCCTCATTTCGATTCAATTAGTTTGCAGATGTTCCTTTATCTAATTATATAAAACATAGCCCCTAATTTAAAATCTAATGCAATCAAATAAGTGACAAACGTAAGATAATATTTTACACGCTTTATTACTTTCATAGCCTAGCTAGCTTAGAGCTACCCTAAGTACCGCTGCTCTCCGTATTTATGCAGTTACGTGCGGCTCGATGCCACAGAGTATTTAATGAGAGAAGAATCTAATGTACACTGGCTTTATTATTCTAATTACTGTGTAAAACGCTATTAGCGTGTGGGGAATACGTTGTTTCAAGGTGCCGTTCAAACCAGTGGAATCTGCGACCGCTATAGCACGCGGCAAGCGCAGTCCCATTTATTCCACGGAAACACCTAGCTAAACAATTTAAACACTCATCTGAGGCAAATAGCAATGGTCATTCCAGGGAGAAGAGTGGCCTACAGACTGGCAATTATCAGGTGCATGGATGCCATTTGTGAATGTGGACATGCATGATGGTAGCATACATATATTTTAAATTATTTACATGGACGTCTGCGAAATAAGCCTTTAGGTAAGAACAAGGGAGACCTTTACATGAGAGGTTGTGTGAGCGTTTTATTAAGTTGAAAGGACAGGAAAAAAACATTTTAAAGCAGCGAGGTAGCACTAACGGATCCTTCAGTCTAAAAGTCATACATTTACAAATAATTTCTTTTACCTTTTGTAATATTTTGCTGTTGGCGAGCAGGCTGGAACGGCCAGGGCTGCGATCCAGGGGCTGTGCCATCTCACTCTCCAGAAAGAACATCCTGCTATTGTCTTCCGGAGACACGACAGCCCTGCGCCTCTGCAGAAGACTCCTGTGACTCTGCGACTCACTTCCCTATCCCCCGACTGACCCTGAACCCCCCCTTCCCCCACAACACCCACAGACACACGGTCTTGTTCACAGAAACACACACGTGCACAGAGGACTGCGATGTGATTCTGACCGGTCCATTAGCCTGTCTGGGGCAGCACCCCTGGGTAGTTCTGACGTGGCCTGCAGTCGGTTCCGACCTGTTTCCCTTATAACATTTATAGTGCTGCTTCACTTATAACACCTAAAATTGACATGTGTTTTCCTCTCTCGGCTTTAATGGACAACATTCATCCAGACTGTATATATTTTATTCAATATGCTGCTATATAACTTAAGCACAATCACCTTCTCTTCATCTTCCTATATCTTGTATGTTTTTAAATTCTTTATCTTTTGCATTTGTTTGTTTATTTGTTGAAATTAAATGATATTATCCTTCATTGCCTTAATATTCACATGTACCTCAAAGCATGCTGCAGAATCACACATTAAATTGGTTGTAACTGGTTACAGTGACATTAAAGACATTATATTGTATCCCATTCTCTTTCATTTGGATGCACTGAACAGCAACACACAGCACGTTCTCCGGGCTCATCGGAACATTATTGTGAAAGCTTGGCACTCCATCTACGTTATGCTCATAACTGCCTAACGTAAGTACGCAAAACACAGGGATCCTCCATTGAGGTTTGCTGATGAGCACGGTGGCTGATTGGACGTCCATCCCTAGCACCATGGTTTCGAACGTCACGCAGTTTAAACATCACGCAGCGAGACACCAGGCCTTAAATGAAACAGGCTGCCTGACCGACCCATCAGCATCAGCATCATCATGGGCGTCATGATAAGACCCCCACACATGACCGGACTGGCCATCTGGCATACCGGCCATTTTCCCGGTGGGTCGGCAGTGGGCCAGCAAAATTTGTCGTGGAGAACACCCCCCACAAAACAGCAATTTTTATCATAGGTGTATATGTGAGGCGGGCCTGTATGGGCAAAAGTCCAGGGCTGATTTTTAATCTGAGTCCAGCCCCACCCCTCAGAAACAATCCCATGTAGCACATGGTGACTTTATCTTAACGTTCAGCACAAGGTTCTCCTGTGGGTTTTGGGTGACACCAGGACACAGGCACACGAGAAACATCAAGGTGGCATTTAACCCTTTATTCATGTGGAAATGCCCTGAAGAATTCAAGGATCATCGGCATTGTGTCCAATTATTAAAAAAAAATAAACATGAAAGCCAACTTTTAAATACATTAGCCAATATACATGCACATATATTTTAATTTTATTCAAAGCTTATATTACAGATATCTCAAGATGTGTAATTATATATTCAGAATTGTTTAATTACGCATTGCTAATATTGCCATAAAAACACCATAGTATGTAACATTTCCGTGCCAACAGGCACACACATTACATGATTACATGATAGTCATCGCAAGGGCTGTCTCGTCAGTTAGATTTGATGAAAAACATAGATTTTCCTGTGAATATAGAATAATACGAAGAGAATGAGACGTACAAACACGTGTGGTAAAACTTTAAAATTTCTAAAAACGTCGGAACGGTTGGTCCACACGTGTTTGATGTGTTAAATGTAACATATAATCAACTCGACAGTGCTTTTCGTCCTATGCAGTGGTGAACACAGCAGGCAGGAGGCTTCATACGAGACATTTAGCTCCTGCGCTGGCAGTCCGGGGGATTCGCTTTGGACACTGACTTCTTCCAGGTGGGTTTGTGCGCGATGTCCGCTGTCCGCGCTGCTCACCTTGCGCTCCAGACCGATCGCTCCCGATCCAGCATAAAATCCGAAAGTGTGCTGTCGAGACCATGGAAGTGTCCTCCAGTAAAAACCAGAAAGTGCAATTCAGGTAAAGTGCTTATCACCTACTTTCTTTCCTTGCACCTGTGACTTACCTGAATATTTCTGTTTTTCCATGAATTGAACATTGATTTCGTTATTATATATTTACTAAATACATGCACAATTCTTTGTTCGGTAATCAGGCTCATTGTTGTTCCAGCATTTCCTAATGTAGGCCGATATTAATTACGATTTGGATCTTTTAAAGTTGTTTGTCATGTCTGGGAGACATTTTTTCAGCTTTGCGAGTGCAGCTTGTTCAAACTCGTTGCACTTTCCTGGCAAAGCAGAGACTTAGGTGAGAAATAAGGACATTAACGTCAGCGAGGGAGCCCTGCAGAAACGCTACAGCCGCGGACATGGAGATAATCGCCATGTCCACTTGGCAGAGCTGAACTCCAGGCGCTGATGCCAGAAATAAATGCCTTCATATTGTGAAATCACCACCTCATAAATAACGCGCAAAAGCCACCGTAAAGCACATTTATGTGTGCAGCTGGACTGGAGCCCAGACTCAACCAAAGGCACCACAGCCTGTTTAAAAATGTTATTTTATTATTGCTGTTTTTCTCCTGCTCCTTTTAGAGGCTGACAGCCGATGTTCATTTAGTAATTAATTTTGCATGGTTGGGGAGGGGGAAGGGGGGGGGCGTTCATATACCGTTAAACTTCGGAAGTGACCAAACGCGGTCCAAGGTATTTTATATGTTTTCTGATTCTCAAATGAGTTTGTAGTTAGTGTTTTTCGCTAAGAATAAACTTGTTAAGAATTAAAGATTAAAAAAGGGAGTAAGAAAATAAATTGCCACAATTTAAATGTATTGAATGATATGATTTTAACACGATTTTTCTTATGTAACTGATAACCGAACTGAAAAATAACCTGCACCTTACAATGTCTCGTTTTCAGCCACTTTATATTTGTAAAACAATCATTATTATTATTATTATTATTAATAATAATAATAATAATAATGGCCTAGAATAACGATCAAACATTCTTACATCTCGTTTAAAGGTGTGGCTGTAAATCAATCTGTCAAAACTGCAGTAACGCGAACGGCCCGCATTTGGTGACAAGAACCGCTGTTAAGTTTCGATCCCCTAAAGTGAATAAAGGGCAAAGTATTGAGCCCCGTTGGAGAGCAAGAGGCTCATTTGAGTGGCTTCGCCAGTGTATCATAAGCGTTTTATCCCGTTAAGTGTCACGGAGCGGCTCCTGAATGTGCTTCCATGCCAAAGGCGGGTCGAGGGTTGCGCTGCCCCTGCGATAGGGGGGGAGGGCGAGCGTAACCGCAATAAACGGCACGGGGGCATGAGAGGCGGCTGATCATTTCACATCGGAACAAAGACGCGGAGGCGTGCCTTAAAATAACTGTTTAAGGGCAAGCTCAATGTTAAGCATGCTTTTATACACGTGTATATCCAGTATTACATAGGCCTATTTCCACTGTCAGCAGTCTCACTGCGCATGCTTGGTGAAGATAATCTCATATAACGAAAAGGGGTTCTGTATGTGAAGGCTGCGAACTTTAGATTTTTTTTATATAAAACTCATCCAGTTAAATACGGGTTCAGTCAGGGTTTGCGATTACCGTAGAACAACTTTTGCTGCAGTTTTTTTCCACATGCCTTCGTTATTCATGTTGATGTTTTAGATCAAATATATGGGCCTCTCAACGTGCCCTATGAGAAATTGCATGTAGGTAGGCTAATATGTGTATGTCCAGAACACACCCCTAAACAAATTATGTTTAGCACAGCAATTCTGGTAAAGACTGAGCTAGACTAGACACAGTGACCATAAATTGCCATCTTGAGAAATGTACAAATTAAAAATACTTTTCCCACATCCTTTAATCCTTGTCCAGTCTATAAACAGCAAACCATGACACACCTGAGTGACAGCTATTAAACATCTCTGATGATAATTTTGATTGGCACAGAAAAAGGCACTTTAATCATCTTGTAAAAGGGATTACCATTTAGCACGGGATTACTAATCCAACTAGATATTTGGGAATAATTACACGTTAGACATTAAAATGATTTACTTAACAGTTTTGTTAATGTGTTTCCAATTGGGTAACTTTTAGCTCTGTAATATATAATCACTTTTCTGCTGAGGAAAAAGTGTCATCCTTTAATGGCTGATTCCATGGCAAATGTTATTTGATTGGCTAATACCCATTTAGGCTTTAATTTTATTACTATAATTAAAACTTCATGTAATTGATAGTAGTAAATTATGATTATTCCTATGTCAAGAGTATTGTCCTGTATATTGTCAAGCGAATGTAACAACATATACCTTTGTGTAATGCGAAATGAGAAAAAAAAACACAGAACGACTTCAAAAGGGAGGCGTTTAACCAGTAAATAAACACTGGGATTGTGTGAGCTGTGCAGCTACATTTGGCATTAGATAAGTACCTGAACTGGCGTTTAAGATATTCACTCAGATGTCCATGGGACTCTTTGTAGTGTATCATTTTTCTTCACCTGAGATCATTAGAGCATAGCGGTTTTGCCAAAGTAATAATTAACTGAAAATGCTAATTATGCTCGAGTAATTAATGCACATCTGCAAACATTGAAGCAATTATCTCTAAATCCGTCGTGTTTACCAATGTGGTTCGGTGCCGATCGCTTGCTCTCCCTATTCCGCCCCTTTCAACCAACGTTTCTCCATAAACGTTTCTTCAGAGACTCCTGCTTGTTCTTTGGCTCCCTTCTTTAAATGTTTTTTAGAGATGAATTAGATATTAAAGACTGTTAATCGGTCTGAAATGAACAAGAAGATTAAATCCCCACAAACGTATTCAGAGGAGATCGTCGCTGACAGCGAAGGGGAATTTCCGGGGAGCGCCGTGATGGAGGAGGGCGCCTGTTACATCATGCAGGCAGAGAGCCGGTGATGCCTGTTTCCAATTCGGGCTTTACCGAGAACACATGCTCCGATTCGGCTGTGTTGCGATCTACGTGCCGCGCCATTCCAGCGCTCCGAGTCCTAGCATCACAGTATCCTGTCATAAATGTCCCGCACGGTTTTCAAAGAGCGCTCCTCTAATAATGTTAGTAAAACGTCGTAAGTCATAGTGGCAAATGATTTCGGTACCTAATCTCACAGACTATCGAGAAACCGCAATCATGGCAGGGGAGTAGTAGAATGAAACGTGGAAGGTACCAAACTCGGTCTGGGTAGGGGGGGGGGGGTAATTAATTTATATTACAGTTTTTTCTGATTGCTTAAACACATTTTTTCTAATAACTGGCTATTTTTGCAAAACTCTACACACAAATTGAAAAACCTCACACCAAATCAGCAAAACATTCTATATCTCTTGCAAAAGAGTATACATCTTGTTTATCTCTACAAACCTT
>JAODKM010000001.1:15728156-15740517 GCA_026780845.1 Petrocephalus sullivani | reverse complement strand
AGTTCTCCCCAAGCGAGCTTGATGGGCCGAATGGCCTCCTCTCGTTTGTATATTTCTTATGTTCTTATGTTCTTAAAGCTGGATGTTTTACTGGACCATCACCTGAATCGCTCCTAACCAAAGAAACGAAAAGTAATCTGGCTGCATCTGTGATAACAATCGTAATTTGCCTTGGATGAAATATTCAGGAGAAACAGTAAACCAATTCAGCATTTATTCATGAAGACAACATGAGATTTAGGGACACAGTTTAAGGTCCCAAAGGGGACACCGGGCTCAGTCTAGACGGGGACACAGTGGTCAGTCTCAGAGGGGATACAGCTTAAGGTCCCAAAGGGGATGCAGGTCTCAGTCCAGATGGGGACACAGTGGTCAGTCCCAGAGGGGACCCAGAGGTCCGTCCCAGTGGGGACATAGGTCTCAGTCCCAGAGAGGGCACAGGTCTCAGGCCACATGGGGACCCAGAGGTCTGTCCCAGAGGGGATTCAGCAGTCAGTCCCAAAGAGGACACAGTGGTCAGTCCCAGAGGGGACACAGGTCTGAGGCCAGATGGGGACCCAGAGGTCAGTCCCAGAGGGGATGCAGCAGTCATACCCAGAGGGGACCCAATGGTCAGTCCCAGAGGGGACTCAGTGGTCAGTCCCAGAGGGTACCCAGTGGTCAATCCCAGAGGGGACACTCTCTTACCATGAGCATCCCTCTAAAAAGTCAGCCATCTTATTTCCTTTATCATTAATAATAGGTGTCTTACCCACACTTTTTGTGGGCTTGGGTATTCTGGTTTTGTGTTCAACATCATCCACGTCAACCAAAAACAAAACAATACTCTAAAGCGTACTTGGCCGCCTCCCTCTCTCAGCACCCATGCAGAGCGTGTCTAAGGGGAAATCTGGGGCATCTCAAGAACCGTCAGACAGGGAGGACTCGGTGCTATGGAACAATACGTACAGTCAAAGTGACCTTACATAAGATTATGCTGTAGGGGATCTTGCAGTTGGTACCGGGTTACAGAGTTATGCTAACGTGCTAACACGCTAACATGTAATCCGGAGATAATGCAAGTTGAGAGCTCCCCTAATGATATTCATGAGCTTTGCCGTGTGACAATGGTGGGCCGGCATCTATCGCTCGACTTCCTCTACCCCAAGCTGTCGCAGGATGTCGCCGCCGACGATTAATTTACTTCACACAATCATTTATATGCCGCATCGATATACTTAATAGGGTCACCCCCCCACCCCCCTCCAGCTCATTATTTAAGGTGTGAATAATATATTAACTAGATAGACTGAAAATGCTACTGTAGGGCTAATGCATAAATATTCAATGAAAAATTGACATATATCACAGTTTTATTAGTATTTGGCCAATTTATTCTAAAATGTAAATTTAATTATGAATATAGGCATTGACATGTGTTTTAACAGCCGAAAAATTTTGTGTGTGCTTGTCATGGAAGTGTTCAACACAGGGAGATTTATGGCAAAAAGATTCTCTGGGGGTGTTTTTTAATTCCCACCTGAGACCTCCTCCCCTTATGATCTTTGCTGGATTCACCTCCAAGATGTCCAGGCCAGACATACACCAATGATCAATTTAGATACTGTATCACCTCTGTTCCATTCCTGTGTTCCTGTTTGTTTGGGCTTATCAAACAAACCAACAAATAAACCATTAATGACGCAGAGTATATTTAACCTTTCAGCCTCAAGGCCCGTCTGCCTTCATTGTGTCAAAAGGTACTTAGCTAAAAGCTACCGATCTCTCCGTGCCCGAAGTCTCAGACCTGGTGCCATTACATAGGCTGTCTCAGTAATTAGCTATGCGCCATAAATCAAGCCACGCCAGACGACTCCAGGATTTTAGCACAATTGTTCTTCAGCTCATGGCCAGTTTGGCGAAAATTGGTGTGATTTTGACGGATGTTGGATCAGGTGCAGACAGTTCCTGTTGTTTTAAGCTGTGCTACGCTTTATTAGCTAGATATTTGTACCTCCATAAAGAGTTAATGACTTCCTAGCCCTGTGGCCCCTTTTATTAACCATATTTTCTTGTTTACTGTACAAATGAGGCTTGAGAGTCAGTTGGAATGATTGCCATTAATACCAAAGTTGCTGACAGTTACATTAAAAGCTCAGTTATTCGCAATGGGGTTGTATTAAATTCCTCTCATCCTATGTGTAATTTTTGGAGGAACTCGCCCCTGGACCTAGGTAACAAAGTAGTGTCAAACTGTTAGGTGACTTCAAACTGCGGCAAACCTTGCCAGAAATCAGGAAGCTCGTGGCACTGGTGAACCTCTCTCTCTCATTCTGCCCTGGTCTCTCTCTCTCTCTCATTCTGCCCTGGTCTCTCTCTCTCTCTCATTCTGCCCTGGTCTCTCTCTCTCTCTCATTCTGCTCTGGTCTCTCTCTCTCTCTCATTCTGCCCTGGTCTCTCTCTATCTGCCTCTCATCTCTCTCTGGTCTGGTGTCTTCTATCCAGCATATCGGCGCTTGGGACAGATTCACGCTCATAACCGAGTCTCTCTTAAAGGTGGCAGCTGAATGCAGCACCGGCCCGCAGAGCCTACTGGGGCATTTCAGGAGCTGAAGTGTGTCGGCGGAAAGAACTCTGCACCGGGGCCTCCCTGCCCCCTCCCCTTTTCCGTTTGGGTGGGGGGGTGACCTGTCTGTAGAACTGCCATGAAGGCCACAGCGGGGGGCCCAAGTGAAAAGGAACATAAATTGAAGAGATGCAATCAATGGGCAATGTATGGGATATACTGGTCAGGATGCCCCCCCACCCCCCCAATTACTGTTCCAGGATGGGACACACACACAGACACACACACACACACACACACACCTACATATGCAGCCATGCGTACATATGTGCACACACACACACACACCTACATATGCACACATGCATACATATGTGCACACACCTACATTTGCACACATACATACAAATGCACACACATACACACACACATGCGCGCACACACACACACACACACACACACACACCTACATATGCACACATGCATACATATGCGCAAACACACATGTGGACACACACGCATGCCTACATATGCACACGTAAATACATATGTACACACACACACACACACACACACACACACACATGCACAGATACACAGACAGACATACATGTGCACACACACCTACTTGTGCACACATGCATACAAATGCACACACACACACACACACAGATACACAGACAGACACACTTGTGCACAAACACACACACCTACATATGCACATATGCATACATATGCGCACGCACACACGCACACACACACATAACTACATTTGCACACATACATACATATGCACACACACACCTACATATGCACACGTAAACACATATGCACACACACACAGACATGCACACACAGGCACACAAACACATACACACACACAAGGACACATGCATACACGCACCTACATATGCAGATACACACACAGATACACAGACAGACACACATGTGCACACACACACACACACACACACACCTACATATGCACACATGCATACATATGCACACACACTCACACACACACACACACACACACCTACATATGCACATATGCACACACACACACACCTACATTTGCACACATACATACATATGCACACACACAAATGTGCACACACACACACACACCTACATATGCACACATGCATACATATGCACACACACACACACCTACATATGCACACATGCATACATATGCACACACACACCTACATATGCACACACACACACACACACACCTACATATGCGCACATGCATACATATGCACACACACACATACCTACATTTGCACACATACATACATATGCGCACACACACCTACATATGCACACATGCATACATATGCACACACACACACACACACACATACCTACATTTGCACACATACATACATATGCACATACACACACACCTACATATGCACACGTAAACACATATGCACACACACACACACAGACACATGCACACACCGGCACACAAACACATACACACACATACAAGGACACATGCATACACACACCTACATATGCAGATACACACACGCACACACACATGTGCGTGCACACATACACATACAACTGAGCAATGTCATTAGAAGGGCTGCACAGAAATCCAGCAGCCTTCAATGCACTCGGGTGAGAATCTGCGGATTTAATCATATTTATTTTTACTTAATGAGTTTAATGTAGTTTGCAAAAAATAAAATTTAATGCAATGTAATTTGAATTGAAGCCAAACAGATCTTATCACTGCAGTTGCGTTGTGCATTACGATGAGTGAATGTGTGTGTGTGTGTGTTTGTTTTCGGAAATAGCGCCAAGACAATAGTAGCACAGCAGCTAAGGCTAACGGCTGAATGGGAAAGCTGTGGCAGTGCTACCACAGAAAGGGCCATTAGTGCTGTCCTCCATCAGAGTCCGGCTCCTCAGCGGGGTGCAGACACATGACTAATGAGCCCAGGGGCCTTTCAGCAATGGGAAAATTCGTAAATAAAAACAACTGTTGCCCTCTGTTCGTTTAAATGATCTCTTTTCTTCCTTGGGTTCCCTTTATTAGATTCCTTTTATTTAATTACACATATTACTTTCTACCTTTGGGCTTTTAATTGTTGCTTTTTCGCTGCAGAAACACACAAGCACTCCGACGAGACGAGATGCTGGCCGCCACGTTCCCTTCATTTGAATGACTGCCGCATTTTTCAGAGCCTGACTCACAATGTCGTGTGGGTAACACAAACCAACATTTAGCCTTTGTGGACTGGCCAGTGAACTACAGTGGGAAAAGAAAAACAAAAATCAGTTTCGAATGCATTTAAGCACGAGAATGGGCAGTCAGTTTGAAGCAGTAAGAGTTAGCAACAACAGCAGCACAACAGAAATGAGTGTCGTACACTTTGATACGAGTGGGCTTGCGTACCCCTTTGGAGCGTGCACGGTGCGGATGGGCCTAGTCAACATGGATGCTGGGTTGCTTTACTGTCCGTTATCTCGTCTTTCTTGTGGGGGGCAAATGAAGAAGGGTTAAGGCTGAAGGCTGGGTGGTATGTTAAGAACAACTTCTGGGGGGGGCAGATGATTCAGTTTGGATTTTTAAATATTCATCTTCTCGTCCCTAAAAGAAATATTTCGGCCTGCACCGCGAGCCTTGCCTGGAGACCACGGCATTGTGTGGCCGTGAGGCTTTGCGTCAGAGACATTCTGGGTAGAGAGCGTTGCTAAGGCCACAGCGGGATGCTGGCCGCGCTGTCCAGTTCTCAGGTGCTGTTGCTGTGTTCTCAGCCATATTAATTATGGGATAAAGTCTCTAATCCCCTGCCTTTGAAGCCATAGGCCGGTTTTTAAAGGCTGTACTTCCAAAAAAAAAATGGGATAAAAAGGCAGCAGATCCTGCTCCTCCTTCCCCCGCCCCTGTGCACAGGAGCCCCCTGCTTCTGGGGGCAGCTGAAAAGGACCTTGACTTATGTTTACATTGGTGGTCATGGTCACTGGACATTGCATTTGTCTGCCTAGAAGAAGCTGGCGGTTTGCAGTCTGTAGGTGTCTCTGCTTAATTGGACGGGGTCTGTTTGCAGTCTGTAGGTGTCTCTGCTTAATTGGACGGGGTCTGTATGCAGTCTGTAGGTGTCTCTGCTTAATTGGACGGGGTCTGTATGCACTTCCACTCACGGTTTACTGATATACTTACGTATTTAAACGAGATTTGTAGTCTAGAATCTTCAAAAAAATCTTATAATCTTATAAATAACATAACTAAAATATATTAGGAATATTTTGTTTAAATTGCCTGCTTTTGTGCCACTGCTCACACTTTCCCAAACCTTCAGGTGCTGCAGAAAAATATTCTCTGAAAAAAAAAAATCAAAAATCAAAAATCAAAATACATTTTTAAAATAATAATATGCGTTTCACCTCACCCCCATGTTGTCCCTGCTGCGCCCGGCCTTGAAAATCTGCCTCTGATTCTGCCGGCTGATTTATTGGGTCCATCAAACATGATACATTTTGTAGATAAAATTTTGAGCATCTACTCTACTGAGCAACTAATTCCTTCAAAAAAATCCCGAATGCCAGTGGGCCCAGGTGACGAATGCCGGTGGGCCCAGGTGACGCTTCCGCGGGGGCAGGGAAAGGCATTTTCATGCTGCGATTTTTCCTTGTCAGCTGGCAATCATACTGCCCTCTTGTGATTGATCTGGCTCACAGTGTGTAGAGCGCAGTGCGTAACGCATGTCCTTTTGTGAGCGGGACCTTCCGTTACAGAATTACGCAAATACCTACCAATAAGATCGGAGCAGTGCAGTCCTTTCAATTGTTATAATTAACGTTACATGGCAAAATGGTTAACAGTTCCTTTAGAGGCTTCAGTAACGGATTAAATGATTTTAAGGGGGCGTGTGTGCGAGAGCAGGAATACGCCAGTGGCGTGAAGTGGCCCAGCTGCCGCGTGAACAGTGCTGACGAGCCGTCACTGGATGACAGCGGCTCTAATCACTCGGGCTGATTCCAGGGACGCTGGTTCGAGGCCATGAAGTCCCGGTGGCGTCCCGCCGGGAGGCAGACTGTTCCGCCGGCTCGCCGCGGCCGCCCGCCTCTAATCACCCGTCAGGACTCCACCAGACTCAGCGACTCTGCGTTCCCTCTCCCTTGATTGAGCAAATCATTATAACAAGACATGGAGGGACTCTGGCGGATCCTGCCGGACCTCCTGTCTCCACAGCGTGATTTCGGGGGCCCGTCAATCTCCGGGTGACACCCCCACAGCCGCACCCGCGGCTGGAGGCCTCCGTGGCCGACGCACCGAAACAAAAACTCGAGTGCAACCGTAAAACCGAAGAAGCCCTTAAGGTGCAGGAATATCAGACATGGTTATTTCACAAGCTGGTTTATTTGAGGACATTAAGCATATTTGAAGCACAAAGCATTTGTCAGGGGCTCAAAGTAATCTTAATATTCCTGTTTACAGTATTAGCTGGAGTATATGCACGCTTCTTTGTCAATACTGTGCTGTAGGATGTTTACGTAGAAATTCTGCCTACAGTTATTTCATCTGTATGTCGTTTTGAAGAGAAATCCTTCATTTTCTAAACATTTTATCACCGTGTGCTTCTTTTTAGGAGGTCGTTATGAATGTGGATATGAAAGTAATTCGTTAAATGAAAACATTTGTTTTTCTGTTTTTATACATTTGTTGTGTACAAATCATCACGCATAGATATTCTTATGTTGATAATTGTTCTTCCACTGTAAAAAAAAAAAAAGTTCTTTGTTGGCGTTCAACAAATTTGGATATATTAATTTAAAGGCTAATTTGTGCAGATTTCTTTGATAAAAAAGGGATAATGTAAAGTTTAGGGATAGTTTGCACGGATATGCCGTGGAGAGCTATTCTCCTGGAAACTCGAGCCGCCGCGGGGTCCCACTGACAGCGTGGCGATAAGCAGCGGCACGCGCCGCACGTGCCGATTCGGCTGACAGTGCCAGGCAGCCCCCCTCCCGGTACCGGCGCGGCAGGCGAGCAGGAGGTGGGAACGCCACCCAGAGTCGGAAACGGGGCCTTCCCAACGGCCTGCTCGGCCTCCGGGCAGCGCGCGGGCGACGTGCGCATTCCGCGGCAGGGCCGGCATTTGGAGGACTGAGCGCCTCAGCCGTAAGTGACCCTTATTAAGGGGTTTATGGAGGAGCCGGATGGCGTGGCGCGCAAACCTGCGAGCAGGCCTGTCGGCGTTCAGACACAGCGGGCTGCTGCCTGACACATTCCTACCCAGGAAGAAAAAAACCAAAAGCCGGCTGCTTTCGAAATATCGCCGCTCCCAAGAAAAAAGGAAAAGAGGTTTTATAAATCAACTAAGAAAACATTCCACACTAACCTTTATGGCATTACCAGAGCACGGGGAACAAGCAGTCCCTAAACTATACACGAGATTACCAGTGATAACGCAACGCGCACAGATGTTGCATTTCAGTTGGAAAAAGGACACAGCGGCCCGGAATGTCGCCAGCGTTCCGATTCCTACTGCTGTCGGATTTCAAGCAGGGATAAACAAGCGGCTATTTTAGGACAACATTCTGTGGAATGTGTAGGATTGGGGGAAACCGTGAAGTGGGAAGGTGGAAATCAGAGACAGGGAAGCAGAAATTTCTGCATGATGAACATTTTTGTTGTTATATTTGACTTTTTCTTTAAGTTTGCAGCATCTAGTTCCAAGATACACATTTGAACATCACCGAATCTGTTGTTTCCAGCCTTCGAGGTTAATTTCTTACCGATTCCTGCTTTTGCTGTACAAACCATTGTTTCATTGTGTTTAAATTCCCCGGCACAGATCGGCACTGATCAAGACCCCTGCAGTAGTGTAGGCGTCTCCATTAAAACTGCTCCCTTAATTGATTGGACTAAGTTGGTGTTGACTCTTCTTTAACGCTGAAAAGGTCCTTTGGGAAGCACAGAGTCACAAGTGCCTTTGTGCCAGCGGAAAGGTAAAGGGTGCTCCTCACCTGGCCTGCTCCATTTCTGAGGCCGACAGGCAGCGGTGTGAAATATGACGCAGACTAATTAGGATTAATGACTCACCCGCTCGCCATCCAATCCACAATCACCGTGACATTAATTATTAATTAACCTCTGTTAATATGGCCTTGCTAATACCAAGACATAAAAAGGTGGGTCAAATTTGCATGACATTTTACCAACTTAACTGATCAGCACACGATTTTTTTTTTTTTTTTTTTTTTTTTTAATAAAACTGCATATATTTGCAGTGGTACTGTCCTTTCAAAAGCTTACAAAGGTATATGGCTAGGCAATATACAGACAAGGTAAGAATATAATAATAGTGCTATTTGTGTTTTTTTAATTTTAAGATAATTTTTGAATAATTTAATACATTTTATGTCCAGTAATTGACGACAAGGACGGTTCCACAAAACAGGTATAGTAAAAATGTTAAAAGCATGCGAGTTATTAAAATTATAAATAAATATGTGTAAACATTTGCATTGTGTCATTTTAATGTTTTTTTACTATTGTTGTTTTTTATATTACTCAATAAATACTGAGATTTAATTTGCATCTTTTTTTTTCAATGCTCTGAGCATAAATAATCTTTCTTCTACACCCACATCATTACATTTCCCTCACACAATATCCTGGGTAAAAAAAACTGTACATTTCTTATTGGATATGAAAAGCCAGGATTATTGATTCCAAATCATCGATGGGAATCCCAAATTAGGTGAAAAAAATTTTAAGGACTTGAAAATAACGACCTTTTCAAAATTGTTTTTTCAGGAAAAATCCAATAATATAAGAATTTAGTACTTGTACATATAATGCAGCAAACAACCACTTTTGTGTATAATCAGGACCCCAAACGTTTAACTGTTCCAAGTTAAAAATAAGAAAGATAATAATGATTACAATTACAGTAAAGAGACGCAGTGGAAGGCTTTTACTCTGCGGCCCTTTGTGTTGGGGAGGCGGACTGAACCCATTCATGTTAAATGCGGACCGGACCACTTACACGCATTACTCATAAACCGTGATCAATTGCCCCTCTTACAAAGCTGGATTTAGCGTGTCATATATGTCTCAGTTCATTCCGGAAATAATACATAGTGGCGAATTTCAACCAGCGTAAATTCAGCCCAGTGTCGCCCAAGGTCCTGTCGACCTAAAATCTGTTATCAGCTTAATATAATGTTGTTGACTTAACAATGATGTATTTGAAGCTAAAGGCACACTTCCCCACTTTGAGATTAATAAATAGTTTTTCTTCGTATGAAGCCTCTTCATTACGTCTGCAGGGCTGCCTGCATCACAGCACAAACGCCTGGCTCCTTCATCACCGAGAGTATAATTCAATTCCTCATCCTGGCAAGAAATACAAACCAGCGGATGACATTTATTAAGTTCCCCAAAGAGCCGAGTCACACACCCCATAGACAGGAGGCCTGGGAAAAATCCTCCTGACATTTTCCACAGGGCGATGGCGGCTGCCTGTAATTTGATGGAGAGCTGATTAATCGTACGTTTAACTCGATGCACGATCCTCTGCGCTGTAATAAATTATGGTCATTAATCAATAAAGCTCAAAGTAATTCCAGGAGTCTGGGGACTTACCAAATCCCAGCAAAAAAACGTGTGTTTAGGTCCAAAGATCGAGGGCTGGGCCTTCCAGTATCTGGCCCAGGCCGATTAGACGGCATTATTAATGAAAATCTCTTCCACTGGCCTGGTGCTATGCCGCCTCCACTGGCCGGGTGCTATGCCTCTTCCACTGGCCGGGTGCTATGCCTCTTCCACTGGCCGGGTGCTATGCCGCCTCCACTGGCCTGGTGCTATGCCTCCTCCACTGGCCGGGTGCTATGCCGCCTCCACTGGCCGGGTGCTATGCCTCTTCCACTGGCCGTGTGCTATGCCTCTTCCACTGGCCAGGTGCTATGCCGTTCACTTCACCCATTAATATTTCATGAAGGACAGCTGAGGCACCTTTACACTGACGGCAATTAACTTTTA
Organism: Petrocephalus sullivani; assembly: GCA_026780845.1. NCBI lineage: Eukaryota > Metazoa > Chordata > Actinopteri > Osteoglossiformes > Mormyridae > Petrocephalus > Petrocephalus sullivani. Next base: position 15,729,958 of record JAODKM010000001.1, on the reverse strand, counting down.
AGCCTGAAGTTTCTGCAAGACATAACAAAGTAGAAACTGACATGTTATACACCAAGCCGTAAAAACAAAAAACTCCAAAGTATAATTTACTGATCAACAGGAGAAGCAACTCAGTTATCATTCTGTGACTTTGAGCATCTTGTAGATGTTTAGAAATGCAAGTCTTCCAGCATATATTATTATATATGCATTATATGTATTATATAGTGTCCACTCTCGCAGCGCGATGGCCGATCTATTATCCCAGAGGGGCTGAAATCATAACCATACACAAATACTTGCTTAAAATTGCATGTTTTTACATTCTCACTCAGTGGGAAAAAAAGTCAGGGCTCCAAATGTCTACTTTTTGGGGTTTCTGGAACCTTCATCACTAGAATGTGGGACCAAACCCCTCAGCAGTGCCACATCAAAGGCCCGGAGGCTCTGTGGCATTTCTGAGGCCTTGTCATGCATGAGTCTTACTGGACACATGTGTTCAGGAAAAACATCTCACACTCAGAAAAAAAAAACTTTGACGTTTTTGACGTGCCCTGACAGATGTGTTTGATTCAGAGCCTTTACATTGGCTTTACAGAGCATTAGTTCATATTTTTAAAAATGAAAACAGGGCATCGTTAGGTCCCATTGACGCTGGGATGCAGACTGATAAATCCCACATTTTCCCCAGATTGCATTTCTTGCATTTTCTGCCAACATGCTCCTCGCTTCTCATGAGGCCTTTTGGAGCATGTGTCAGCCCTTCTACCACCTCCTGAAGCTTCTTGCTTCTCATCCAGCATGAGCAGGCCTTTTGGAGGCCTTATCAGCCCCTCCTGAAGCTGGTCCAAGCCCCAGCCGCTGTTGGCCTGATTAACGGTGGGCTAGAGGGCACAGCTAGGAGCCGACACCTCAATCAAGGGAAAAGGAGCCACTCAGCCAGTGTTGCTGAGGCCGGCGTCGTCCTGACGAGAGTGAAAGGCTGCAAGGATCTCAATCAGGCCTCTCTGCTCACCTTTTGGACCCTTCCATTAAAGACATACCTAAGTGATGTGCACTTTAGACAGCTGTATGTTAGGACACATCAACCCTGCTGGCTTGGTATTTTTAGTAGTTGGTGATTTGCTCTGGTTCATGGTGACAGGTCACACACACACACACACATGCACACACACACATTTGCATTCATATCTTTATGGGGACCGTCCATTCATTTCTATGGGGAAAACCCTAATCCCAACAATGACAATCCTTACCCCTACCCAGCCCTAACCAAGACATTTAGCATTTTTAGTTTTTTGATTGTCACAGATTTTAATAAAACCGAGTTACCTTGAGTTACCCGAAAAAGTGGTCCTCACAACATCAAAATAAGAGTTTGTTTTTATTGCATTTGGTCCCCACAATGTAATATACTCAGGGGTGCACATAAGTGGTACGCATGGGCGGGATCAATAGTAAATTGCACGGCAGTTTTCGGTCTTCACGGTGCAAAAGCGTACCTAATTGGACTAACTTCATACTGGGGCTCTAAGAATTAAAGTTCCAGTGTGAAGTTACTCAAATTAGATACGTTTTTGCGCCGTGAAGACCGAAAACTGTCACACATTTTTCTATTGATCCCACCCATGCGTACCACTTAGGAGCACCCCTGAATATCTACATTCCCCCACCCCCCACCGCCCCCCCCCCCCCCCACCCCCCACCCCCCTTCCCCCCGCCCCCCCCCCCCCCCCGCCCCCCCCCCCGTCCCTACGCGCCGCCCCCCCGTGCCCCCCGACCGCCACCCGCGATCCTACGGGCCGCCTCACCCGCGATCCTAC
>JAODKM010000001.1:15710929-15728056 GCA_026780845.1 Petrocephalus sullivani | reverse complement strand
TTGGGGGGGGGAGTGAAAAAACTGTCACACATTTTTTTATTTATCCCACCCATGGGTCCCCCTTGGGGGCGCCCCTGAATATATACATACCCCCCCCCCCCCCCCCCGCCCCTCACACACACACACACACACACACACACACACACACACCATCACTGCTGTGAAAACCTTCCAAATGGGATTTTACTATGATACTGAAATAACCATCACCCCATTCTCATTTATCCTAAATTGATGTTATTTGGATTCTCTGTGTAGTATTCAATATGCATCATCCAATAATAACCGAATATACTAACACAGTCTATTATCATTTTAATGTTAAGCTCTCTATTGACCAGATCGCATCTTACTTGAGCTTAATTTCCAAAATGGAAACTTTATTTCTTTTTTCGAATTAATGAAAAAGCGTGGCCATAGTTTTTCATGATTATGTAGCAGAGATAAGGGTTTCCTGCCCCCACCCTTAAAACAAGGGAGCATGTGAAGATATGTGACTGTAATATGCACTGGAGGCTAAGCAGAAAGTATGAGTGTGCTTAGCAGCATTAGCTCATAAAAAAACCAATATGGTAATCTGGGGAGCAATTTTTAATAAGGCTTTTATGATGTGCACTTGTAGTTATGTTAATGAAGTTGTCATTTTACTTATTTTCTGCTGGTAATGGTTGCGTTGTATTTCATTTTATTTAGTTCCCTGCTAACTGTTAATAAGATCCATTATTATAATGAATATAAAAGCATTGTGTATTTCGGGCCTCTTGTGTTTTCTGGTTTTTGTTTTTATTTTGTCTGGTAGGAAGACAGAACCAAAAATTCACCTTGAACAGGGCTGGCATGCTACAGGTTTGAATGTCATGTCCATATTTTTAATGGTCTTTTCTCACCTGCTAGGATTCCTGGATTTAATGAATATTTCTTTGATTTCCCTGTGATATCGCAGAGCTGGGAGGTTGCATGCAGATTCCCGGTGGGTTGCGCTGTTTATTCATGAATATGTTGAGTTACTTTTACTGGAACATCTGCCAGTGAAAAATAGCTGGAATCTGAATCCTCATTGGATGCATCATGTCTATATCCATCAAGTTCAAGCATTTAATAGAGTTCATAAAAGAGTCTTAAAGGGATGGAGAAGACATTGCATTTTCCACATGGGTCCATGATTGTGCACATTTCCTTCAAATTTTAGCCAAGCCATAAGTGTGACGTGTCCTAAGTGACAAGAAGTAAGTGGCAGTGATTTGGGATCGTCTGTGCGACACAGGAAATCACACATTAGTGAGATGGGTGACTGGTGACGGATCAATGTTTGCCGGAAACGTCAAGTGAACTCATTTGTCGTTGAATGTGCTCAGTCATTTTGGGGTGAACACACACTTCAGCCCAATCAGAAAGTGCTTTCATCTTGACTAGTCCCCTGAGTGCTGAACCTGGAGATGCTCTAATGTGTTCAGACAGATGTTTTTAGGGTTACATCTGATTCTTTTAATTGGAATCTACTCTAATTTCTCTAGTTTTTCCCCTCTCTCTATTTATGTTAAACATCTATTGCAAGGTAAAATGTTTTGCTTTTTTCTGTAAAATCATCAGATTTTTCTGAAACCCAAATAATGAATGTTTAAAACATTTCTCAGTTTTTTCATCTGCATGTCCTGCTGTATTTATTGTAGATATACAGAATTAAGCAACAGCGGATCATTCAAAAATGAATAAAAAAAAAATTCACAGGATTATATCATAAGATGCATTATATCCATCAAAAGGGGTTAATGCAACACTGTCATTCAAGCCACCAAAATTCAGCTCTGAAATTTTATGTGATCTCAAGCCCCGACTAAAATGTAATTAAATACTTCTACATAAAAAGTTATAATAATGCATAGTCCATCTCTCTGTTTACAGTGACATCGCTGATGAAAGCCGGGGAAAGTGTGGTCACATGATCCCATACTGGAATGCTTTCAGCGTGTTTTACAAAATACATGTCTTTCAGCTTCCCGTGCATACAAAAGGCTTGCTCTGAACTATCCGCCACACTTATACGAGGCTTTGGGGGAATAAGAATAACTTTAAAAAACGGCCACCAAATAAACAAATATCATTTTAATTGAAGCTGCAGGTCATCCCAGGCTCCTAGAAATGGCCATCAAGACCTGCGAGACGACCTTACCAGCTTATGGCAGCATCCCATCCTTTATAGCCTTAAATCAGCACAACAGCCCTGATCTAACAAAATAATCCCCCAAATCTGACCTGAAGACAGCCGCTAAGACACAGGCACCAGGGCAGACCCTCCCCACCCCCATCCTGCTCCGGCCTCAATCCCATCCCACAACGAGGTGACAAAGTGAAAAGGGCTCTTTCTGCCCTATCAGAAATGACAACTCGCCGGCTTCAGGGCTTCCGGAAGCATCTCATTTGTGCAGATCAAAAGCTAAGGATGCAAACTGGGAGGATACATATTCCAGGAGGGTTCTGAATATTGAGGGGGGGGGGGTGTGTTATTATCTCCCTCCATGGCTTAGCTGGGATATGTCTAGCCTGAGATGTACCCCGCCACCTCCCGCTACACGGATAGGAGTCTTCTCCTTCGATCCTGTGCCCCTGCCAAGCTCCGCAGGTGCCATGCTGCCATACAAATGCCAGGATTGGCTTTGACGGACAGGGGAGTGGGGGCCATTTAGCACAGCGATGGTTCGCTAATCCCGCCCCCCTACCTCTCAGCCAAGCAGCACTGGTTCGTTTACACATGCCCCCTCCGTTTCATGCCCAAACCACGCTCACCTCCACCAAAACCCCCCACAAAAAAAAGCATGATTTAAAGCGTCTTTGCTCGTTTTATTGGAGTTCTTTCCTTGAACTTGGATTCCCCCTCCCCCCCCACTGAAATCCTGCATAAACCGGCTTTCCGCATAAGGGTGGCAAAGCTGTGCCCGGGGAATGTTGATACACAGTGCTGGCACCAGAGCGTTTTGGACTGTCCGTCTGAATTTTTGTTTAGAGACAGATTAAGGGGAAGGCATACGGCAGGGAGCGGCGTATCTTCCAGTCAGGGTGCTGGCCGCTCTGTGCGTGGATCCACCCAGAGATTGGCCATCGCTTGCCAGAGTGTTACTCAACAGCACGCTAACGGTCTGCGTCCGGATGATAATGGAGGCGGAAGGAGCGCCTGTTTTTTTCTGCTCCCTTTTCCTCCTCCTCCCCCTCCTGGACCTGCAGACCTCCATCTTATTTCTGAGGGAGCTGTCAGCTCACATCTCTGGCAGCCAGTCATGCTGAAGATTCCCCACCGGCCCGGGAACCGGCTCACTACCAGGCTTCCCTTGTCACTGGGAGTTAAACCAGTCAGTGATCCTAATTCTTACACCGTCATTGCAGCATTCCCATTTTTAATTGCCGCACAACTCGCCGGCATTAACGCAGAATTGCTAACCAACCCGTGGCCACGACTTTATTTTTTGTACTGATTGAACTGATTATTACATTTTTGCGAATGTTGATTATGCAGGAGGTTTAGTGGCCCGTAATCGTCGCTCTTGCGTTTTCGCCTTGGCTTGTTAGAGCCAGGCCTCTGTCCCGGGCAGTTGTGTGAGCCCTGGGCTCCTTCCCCTGAGATGCAGCTGGGGCAGGGAGCGGGTCGCCGGTGGCGTTGGAGGCGAGGGCCGCAATCACGGCTTCAAAAGGCAATCGCTGGCTAAACGGCATGCGTGCCGGCTTGGGAATAATGCGGCAGCATCAAGAAACGCTCTGGAACATCGAGAAGCCGCCAAATTCACTCTGATTTCCAACATTTCGCGGTGAAAGGAGAGACTGAGATGGAAGCCTGTGATTTTTTTGTAGGACTGTAGCACAGGAGCTGAGCTGTAGCACAGCTGTGTGCGGAAGATAGGAGGGTCGGGTTGGGGGTGTAGGTTTAAAAGAATGCTGGAGCTGCCAATCAAAAGGTGCAACTCTCGATCTAGATAACCGACGAGGGCGTAGGGAGGCTGACAGCAGCTCCCGTCTGTCCTGACACTCATCCTTTTGTCCATGAGAAAGGGGAGCGTCTGGGATCTGCCTTCAATGTGAAAAACAAATCCCAGTAAGACTGGAACCCTCCACACCGGGTACTTCCTATCGCTCACTCAAGGAGATCTACTTCGGCCATGACTGACGCCTTGGCTAAAATATGACAGACTCGGGTGAATGGGGCATTCAAGACAAACAGCCGTTTAAATAGTATAAGGATTAAATAACCTCAAGACTTTATTTTCTTTGCCAGAGTTTAATACGTCTTTCCTCCAGGGCTAGAGGCTGTTAAAAACAAATTGTTTTACTATTTCTTGCTTAGCTGGATCCTTTCACCAATGCAGCATACACACAATCCAATTTTTACAGCTGTGTGTTTCAGTGGAATGATTCAGGTTAAGCCCCTTGCTCCATAACACCACAGGACAGTCTCTGGGGGAAATCCAGCCAAGAAGCAGAATCTATGGTCAACCGCGTGAGCCCACATAATACCTTCTGCCACACAAAATTAAGGGTTCAAGTTCAGGCTCATACCACACAGTCTCTCCATTTTATGGTGCTTATTGCATCTAATCTGACAAAGAGCACTTGTCTAGTTCCTTCCAGGCCACTGACATCTAACCTTAATTCTGTGCAAATCAGTTCTGTCAGATAGCCAGAGGTTTAAACAGTTTGCCCCCCGTGTCAAACACAATGTAAATATAACCCTTACAGCCCATACAAAGCTTGCGCAAACACACAAAGTATAAACAAACACACAAAGCTTACACAGACACACAAAGTTTACGCAGGCACACAAAGCTTATGCAGACACACAAAGTTTACGCAGACACAAAGCTTACGCAGACGCACAAAGCTTATGCAGACACACAAAGTTTACTCAGACACACAAAGCTTACGCAGACGCACAAAGCTTACGCAGACACACAAAGCTTACGCAGACGCACAAAGTTTACGCAGACACACAAAGCTTATGCAGACGCACAAAGCTTATGCAGACACACAAGGCTTGCGCAGACGCACAAAGCTTATGCAAACACACAAGGCTTGCGCAGACGCACAAAGCTTATGCAGACACACAAAGTTTATGCAGACACTCAAAACTTACACAGACACACAACTTGGGACCCGGGCCAGAGTTTTTCGCCATTCAATCCCATTTTAATAAACAACATGGTCTTGATGTCAAGAGCCATAAACATTTATAAACTTTGATGTTTCAGTGCTATTGTTAGAAGCCATGAGTAAGTGTGGAGAGGTCAAAGGTTAGCTGGGTAGGGAGGGGGCGGTTGTCGTTTCTGTATTAATAAATAAGATTGATTTTAAGAGAATATTACCCTATCGTCCTTTGTGTGATATCAGCCCTTTGTCTAATAAAGACCGTTGTTTGAATGTGTGGTGGTTGGGGGGTGGGGGGGGAGGGGGGCGTTACATTTCTCAACTTTTCTTACAAAATCTTCCTGAGCTTTCACATTTTCACATTTTGTCTCCCAAGTGACCATCAGAAACACAAACTGTATCCATGGTGCTCAGAAAAAAAAAATTCACTTTCATCGTACTGACACTGAATTTCACACTGATGGAACAATCATGTCAGAAATCTAAAAATAAACACAGAAAAGAAACTGCTTCCCCTTTGCAGCTTTTCTAGGGATTAGAGCTCCAGTGAACAGAGCAGTAAGCCTTCTGCCATGAGGAGGAGTGTACAACCCACTGCCCTGCATCTGCATGAAAGCTTCATTAATAAATGCAGTCTCATTATGGGTTTTCCAGTGGATTTTTAAAGACATAGAGCCCAACACGTTGTGGGACCAGGATCCATTAATGGAGTTTTTTTTTTGTTACTGAAGACCATAATTGTGTTTAGAAGCTGTGACTAGTAGCTAACTTTAATGCTGGACATTCAGAATCAGCTGCAGGACTGTCTCAAACCAACCATGGCTCACAAGAAGACATTAGACCCTAGTGTTCATGCATGTTTGTTTCACAATGTGTGGCATAACCACGCCGAAGAATGTCAAGCGAGATTGGGCTTAAATGATCATCATACTTCCCCTTCATTTTCACTTTCCTTAGGAATCTTCTTAATGGGCAGTCTTTAAAGCAAACAGCTCGAGATAATGAGCTATGGCTGCCTTTAAATTGTCACTCATTTCCTTATTTTATTGATTCAATTTGCAGGCTACTTGGTTCTGCTAAAATATGCTTAAAAGAATTAAAGTCTCCTTGGCTAAAAGCACAGTCAAGACCAGTGACCTAAACCCCAACTGTCTCCTTGTTTAGGTCAACTTAGTATGAATCTGCTCTTAACGATTTCACGGAAATGAGTCCCCAAAGAGCACTACTTAAATTGCACGAATCAAGGTCATTCCAGTCTGAAACTGTGACACACCCAGCACCATTCTTCCGAATATAATCGTCTGGCACCTGAAGCATGTCTGACAGGGAATTTGTGTCATTTTGTAAGGAGGGGCGCGGTCTCGCGATACCTGGTGACTGCAGCGCTCAGGTGGAAAGGCGGCAGCTGGAGGACGGGAATCAGCGAGCGCGTCGCCGCTAAGTGGCTGTAGGGCGGTCAAGGTCACTGCCGTGGCGGGGGCACTGACGGCAACGCCGCGGGACTCACGGAGACGTTGAAGGAGATTTTTTTAAGTTGCTTACACAGGAGTATACTGAAATGCGACCTAATCAGTCAAATCCCCACGAGCTGACATCCTTTGTGGAGGGCCGATATTGCACCCTGTCCCGTGCGCTTGGGGGGGGGATTGGACAGGCTTCCACTTAAACAGCCTTTATGATCTGCTGATTGGTCCTGACAGACACTCAGAATTAGTTCTGGTTCTGCGTGGCAGCCTGATTGGACACTTTACCCTCAATTAAAAGTGCACTCGCGAAGACCCAGATTTTGCATTTCATCGCAATATTAGGTGTTAGACTCGAGGTTATTTTAATAGGATTTGCGGCTGTTGCTAACCAAAGATTAGCAGCTTTACATCACAGAGCGTCCTATAAAAATCACGCCGTCTTTTAATCTGGTTTGGATTAACAGCACGCGAACTGCAGTGGTGAAACAGATCCAGGCCAGATGCCGCGGATCCTCTTCGTGTTTCACTACCTTTTTAATGGCAGAAATTAGGACCGAACCCGTCCGAAGCACCAGTTAATAACTGTATTCGCTGTATAATCTCTGGTCTGTACTATTACACAGCGGAACAAATGCCACAATGCCTGGACTTAGTACTGAGAGTAGTTGGCTATTTACTGTTACATTCAGTAACTGTATAGAAAAGAAAGAAAAAACGGGTTTTTTCCATGCCTGTACATGTAGCATTTTATGATTGTTCTATACGGCAATAGTTTTTAAATACTAAAGCCACCGAAACATAAATGGTAACAAACGAATTGTGATATCAAACTACGAAATTATGTGCTATTTGGTCTTGTGAAAAATTCTTTATACTGATATATAATCAAATGGTAAAATCTGGCATTTATTGAACTTCAACTCTTCCGAAAAAACCTGATTTTAACAACATTGACATGCTGTAACTGCGATAGGAGAATGTGGGCTAGCAACTCTGTCAAACATGGTATTTGAATATTTCCAATCAGAAATAAATATAAGAAATTTAATTAAGATACGGGCAGTATTCGCAGCTATGGAGTGTAAGACATTTTGCGCAGTGGGACATGTAGGTGTCGAAAAGCTCAGTATTTTACATGCTTTAGTCGCATATGACCGATATTAAACTTTGACAAACACGCGCTATTAACGGCTTTTCGATTAAGCGTCTGCCGACGCTCACATGTTATCCAGATCTGCCAGCGTTTATTTATTTTCATAGCACTATAGATTGTTGCCCCAAGCAATCAGATAATTATGATTAGGGAGAGAGGGGGGAAAATTAATAGCGTTGAGATCAGATAAATTAATTTGTAATGAAATGCACTCGCTTTGCTTGACAGCTGGCGAAACCCCTCAGAAATAAGAGAAACGCGGGCCGTGTGCTGTCCTGGAGTGAGACAAAGCCGGCGTCGCACCCGCAGATGCTCCCGGTGACCGGCGGGTCTCTTTCTAACGGTTACGCCGGCTCTGGGTGTTTGTGCGGGCGATCGATGCCTTGGACCCTCGTTAACACGGCTACAGTAGTGCTGCTACTGAATATTTAATCGCGCATGCTGTTTTCCCCCGTAAAATACACAACCGTGAAATGGTATAATGGCGATACTAAATCCTGCGTACGGTTTATGACAGCTGCCTTTCATTTCTGCGCGCCTTTGTGTTTGTTTTATTTTATTTTTATTTTTTTATCCGTGGTAGTCAACTCGTGAAAAGCAAATGTGTGAGTAATAAGCAGGGACAGAATATCCCTAAAATCTCCGTATGGCTGTCTGTCCGTCACTCGGTGCCTCAGATCTCCGCTGCTTTTTTTATTGTCGAGCAGGTCTCCGGTGACAGCTTACATCACGTTATTAGAAGGATGACTTCCGTCTTGGATGCTGGGGGATTTCTTCACACATCACATGATGTCAGGAATGGGAGGATTATGAGATATTTAATAATATAATCGCTGAATATCTAGGATGTGCATATTAATATCACAGAGAAACCTGGCCGCACCGATGTTTGCACTGTCTGCATTTTCTGGGATTTTTTTCTTAATATCTTTTAGGTATCTTTGTATAGTTTTCGCTGAGATGTACGTATTGATAGTCATGATTCATCATACTTGTTTATTCATCATAATCGTTTACCAAAAGCCAAATTCTATGGAAGCTAAATACATTCATTTATGTAACGCCTTCTAGCAGAAATAAAATTTCAGCGGCAAAGCCGAGGACATCCGCAGCTCGCGAATGAAAAAAGTCTAAGGGAAGTATAAGGGAAAGCGGGGATGAAAAGCACACACTGGGGAAATGAGTACGGGACTTGGCGTGTCTTCGGTTCCGCTTAAACCTGCGCTTCCCAGATTCTCCCTGTGAAGCCTGTTAAAGGTTCCGACACGTTATGGGGCTCAGCCCTTCTGACTTCGTGTCATCTCCTGTCTCCTGCCTCACGCAAATGAATTTCACGTTTCCTCATCGTCAAACTTTAACCTTTCTCAACTTCAATTAGGTTAAGCGACCTCGGAGAGAGCTTGTCCCCCCGCGTCATGTCTCCGCTGCATGTCCCCAGCGCCAGCTCATCCGGAGCTGTCCTCACCCCACCACATCCTCAAGATCTGTCCCCCACTGACTTCTTCGGTTTGACCACAAGGACTTGCGGAACAAAGACGGAACGACCCGGAAATCAGGAGACTAATGCGACGAGAGGGGGACTTTTATCATCCGGAGGGTGTCAGCGGAACCCTGCGTCGCATGAGCGGGGGACCTACTGGCTCCGGGATGCGACTCGGTGACGGGCGCCACCGCCGAGAAGACGCACCCCTGCTCTTCGGGAATGCGGTGACAAAGGGGACATTATGACCGAATCACGCGCAAATGTCACTTAGTGCCGCTGTTCACTTCGCGCTATTGGAAATGCACGTCTGCCGTTTCCTTAAGGAGAATTGCACCGACGGCTAACGCCTTAATTGGGGATAAAAGGGTGATGCGAAAGGCAACTAATTTAACCCAAGTGCCACGCAGAAGGCACTTATAGGGCTTCCTGGCCACTGACACTCAAACAGCAGTATATAGGCCTACATTTGGACGCAATTAGATAGTGATCGAATCAATCCAGTTAGGGCTGGTTAGTGTGTTAAAATCGGAACGCACGAAAGTGGAAACGTTTAAAAATAGGTTACAATTATTGAAAACCAGAACACAAGTGTGAAGCACAATCGAGTTACTAGTTATACAAACAAATAATCCGAATTAAATAATAAAGTTATTTTGAGATGTTGGATTTGGTGATTTGCTTTTCCACAAAAACAACTTGACTCATCCAAAAACCAAAAGAGGGTTCCTTTTCTTACAATTGAAAATTACATAAAACCCTAAAATATAAATCAGTTTTCAAAACGGTGTTCTTTGTTTGGCATTCCTGAAACCATTCCAGTTAAATCGTCGGTTGATTAAACAGGTATAAGCCGAAGCCTGGCAGCCCAGCGCCTATATTTTAACATTTCTGAAGTACTACAAAATATAAAAATCATGCATCACTAACACCACTGACAATCGAGGCTTTTCCCAAAACAGTAAGGACAGGACAGCTGATCCTAAGTATTATGGGATATTAACTGATCAATTAACAAGCCTATATGAAAACACCTGTTAATGGAACACTTTGCTCAGGAACTGTCTGTATTTTTGCAGTTTCCTTTAAATTTAAAGGAAGTTTCATGCTAAATAAGTACTTTTGTAAAAAAATAATTAAAAAAACCTACAGATGTGCCTTGGGGAAGACTATGTATTGAATGTAACAGCATGAAACAGTGACGCAAATTTGAACTATGTACATTAACAGTTGTAAAAGGCTGACGTGTGGATTTTCAGGTATTCGTAATTAACCGGGAAAGTGGATAAATATCCATAAGTGTGTCTATGCTAGCTGAGGTTCAGCGTTCCGGTGTACGGCTCGCGGGCGTATCTTTCCGCCACCGTTTGTACGGCTCGAGTAAAAGTAAGTGAATAGTAGAAACACCGGCCTTAGTATTTACAAGCCAGGATAGCAGGGTTCACGTAACACACCCCGAACCTGGGAGCAGGTAGTACTGGTCAGAGCACTGGACTGGGTCCCGGATAGTAGCAGCAGATGTATCTTCCCTTAGCTTGATCTGAAATTCCTGGATGACGTATCACACTGTGTTAACGTTAGGAACTTTTACAGTTTGGAAGCTATGTAAAAAAGTTTACACAGTTTACAAACGAAACTGAGTATCTATGGGATGGTTTCCCACATTTTTGGCCATCCTATGAAGCGAATGATCTTTGATGAAGTGTTACATACATGTCCCTTATTTTTATCTTTGAGGAACTGACCTAACACTGAGGTGATGTCAGTGACCCCCTGGGATTCCTGTCCCAGCTATCAACTGCAGTTTTTTTTTTTTTTAACAACAGGCCTCATTTCGGTGATGAATCGGAATTCCGTAGGAAGTAAAAGCAGTGTTACCGTGGTAACTGGCTGCCCTGTCAATCACTCGTAATCAGTCTCCCCCTTTTTCATCAGCGCCTCTTGATGCGTTAAGATTAGGAGGCTCTCCACAGGATGATTTCAAACACTCAGAGGAAATGAAAGCCCGCGCTGAAGTTAAAACCGTTGTTTGGAAACTTCCAGGATTCGGCATGTTTATGATGTTTTTATTCTGTGAAATACTTCACTACAAATAACAATTTGCTACTATTTAAGAGAAGGGCAGGACCGACATAGTGGGGCCCATGACAGTCACAATAAAAATTAGCAATAGTCAAGGATCAGAAAATGAAAATCTATGCTTATAAGAGCCATTTCCTGTATGAAGGGGTAATATTGTCGGCCACCTTGAAAAAAGTGTCAGTTAGGCAGAAAGGTAGTTAAAGTCACATGCCAGTCATATGTATAATGAATCATTCCCTTTCAATCACTATGCATTTAAATAAACAAGTTTAAAGTCTTGGTCCACTCTTGGGAAAATATATTTTAGCCCGAATCGCTTTTTATTTGCAATGAACTGGTTCACAATGGAGAAGTTCTGACGCAGGCCCCCTAATCGCTGTGCTTAATCATGGTTTGGTTCAGCACCTGGTTAACCCACCGGGACTTTGTTAAATCCCCTGTTATTGCAGGTGTTTCGCTGGTTGTAAGGGCTGAATGGATTGGGGGGGGGGGGGGGTGGAGGCTTTAACAGGCACATAATGACGCGGCTGCTACACTGGGATTAGGCCGTCTGTAGCACACGCTGGAGGGCCACCTTATAAACGCACAAGGTGGATTACACTGGCAGAGAGGATTTCGCCTCTTTCGTGTCCTCGGCTGCCTTTATTCGGACATTGCAGCGGAGAGCAGGATCGGAGCTGCTAGCTCGCTGCAGAGGCTCCAAAGCTCTTTGCTTTGTTGTGCATTTGCCTGCACGTTCATGAGATGGGGGGGGGGGGGGGGGAGCTAGTCCTGCCTTTATTACACGTCTGTAGGAGGCTTTTTGTCTGACTCCTCCTCACCCCTCTGCTCGTTTTGTTTGCTAAATAACGCCAGGCATCACTGGAAGCTACTGTCAGTGCAATTTCCCTTCTCTGTGCCCGTCCCGGTGAGGCTAGGCATAAAGGCAGCTCCAGCGCGGCACCCTAACATCCAGGCGGACCACGCCGCCCCGACCGCGGTCTGCGTGACCTCACGATGAATAAATTACCACCGTCTATTAACCTTTCCTAACCACCCCACCCCCCCACCCCCAGTAAATGAATTAACTCTCTGTATTCCCAGTTGTCATCTAGCAAATTCAATTAACACGTAGAAATTGTTTTCATCATACCGGGAGCTGAAGTTAAAAAGCTTAGGCAATAATTAGACATTTTCTACTTAAAAATGCTGCTCAATCATATCATTTTAATTCCATTCATTTCCTTCCTGTTTCTCTCCGCTTCCTTCGTGAAAGTGCTCATGAGGCCCTTCTGCTAGAGGAGGATTTACTCCAAATGACATAGTGATGCTGCTCCTAGGACGTACATAACTGTGTAGATTATCCGCCTTGGTCTGGAGTGTCCACCCACTGCTGGAAAAACCTTCAGTTGTGATGATAAAAACTTCACTTTCCGAAGACGCGGCCATGAGGCTGGACACTGCTGGACGCCGCTGGACACCCTGGGACGCGGTTGGACGCCACCCAGCGCCAGCGGGATGCTGCCGCCCTGCCCAGAGGGCTTTTAATTGACAGCAGCAGGCTAACCGAACCTAACAGCATGGACCAACTCTTAGTCTTACAACAAATAATGCCTGTGGAAGTGTTTCAGGCCAGTGTAATTGCGGGGGGCTTCTTCACCCTGCCCACTTTAATTAGTGCTTAGTCTGCTTTGTTAGGGGTGGCAATGAGACAATTGAAGGTGTCCCTTAATTCCTTTAACTGGTATGTTGGTGAGGTTCCCCACCTGCTTGCTTTCTACTGGTCTTATGCTGTAGAGTAAACAGATTAAGCCAGCAGGGTGAATTCAATATTCCCCTTACCTGGGGGTCCCTCTCCAGCCCACCTCTGCTTTTAAAGAACTCAGTGCTGCATTCAAATTGGATCAGAACTGGACCGCGTGTTTTATGTAAATCAAGTAAAACTTGGAGGCGGACAGGTCCTAGTGCTCTGTGGAGCATTTCTGAGAAGTGTACCATGTGCTTCTGCAAGAACGTTTGTGTAACTGTTGCTCCAGTACTAACTTAATCTTGTTCCCAGCCCCTCATTAGAAGCTCAGCCCAGCTGCCCTCGTACCCAGGCTAGCTCCCTGACAGATGTCTGTTTGTAATGTACTCTCTGCTTCGCTCGTCCACCGCTCCAGACAAAAGGCTCCGCTGAATAATGTAGATGTAAATGCAGTCTGTTGACTCTGTTCTCTTTAAATCCGCCGAGGGTTCGGCGGCTACAAACGAAATGGGCAGAAGAAAAATCACTTGTTTTTGTAAAGGTGCCTTTTTCCCCGGCTCTTAAATGACCTGTGAGTAATGCATTCTGGGAGGCTGAGGGCTGAGTCACTGCTTGGGGTGTCGGCCACTGCCCCAGAGAGACCGCCCGTCCCGGGGAGGCCTACCCCCCCCCCCACATCAATTTATCCCGATGGTCCCGGCCTGTCAGGGCTTCGCCTGGGGGGCTTCTGGGCCTGCTTGTGGGGGGGGGGGGTGTATGTCCCCCAGTTTTAGGCATGATGCCAGCTGGACCATGTGACACACACCTCCACTGCTTTTGGGCCAGACCAGGCTGGACCAGGCTAATGAGTCCTCGACCACAACCACAGAATCCACTGGCTCAGCACTGCCGACCAATTCTGGTCACGGGCTGGTTCTATTCTGACCACTCAGGAAATAAAAGGGACAGATGTAACTGGGGGCCTGCGGTCAGGGCTTTTCTCAAGCTCCGCGGTGCTGAACCAGGCAACCATGCTGTTAAGTTAAAGATATTTAAAAGGAAAAAAAAACTTTTACGGCAGACACAGATACAGAAGTCAAAGTCGGCAGGCAGCAGGATGGCTACCAGTGTGAATGGCTGGGAACTCCGAAAGCAAAGCGGGTCCCTTTGAGGACACAGGGGGGTCTCTAAGTGTCACCCATGAAATTGAGATGTTAGGGTGTGAAAGACGTGGGCGGGGAACACAAGTAGCTGTGATCGTTTGTCAGAGGTTCATTTGCCGAGCGCCGAAGCTGTCCCAGCCCAACTCATTGAGAGGGGTCAAAGGTCATGGGGGGAGACTGCCACAAGTGCCTCTGAGTCTCCCGATACGGCGGTGTTACTCAGCAGTCACTCCCGGCCACTTCAGACTTGGGCGCCTTCCCGGAATCCTGCTATGTGTGCTGGGTGATGTTTAAAATTATTTCACAGACCAGTGAGAAGCTGTCTGCCAAATGTTTGCATCTTTGCTGACTGAAGGAACAAGAAGGCTAATTAATACAAATGAGCTGGACTGTTCACTTACTAAAGTCAGAAACATGATCACATTACTGTCTTATCACATAGATGTGATTTGTATGTATTTTTCTAGCAGTGATTAATAAAATAAAGGGGCCTGTTTAAATGACAGCGAGGCCAGGGACAGTCCTCCTCCGGGACTCGTTATGGAAGCTTCTGAATGGCAGGCTTGTAATATCTGTAACAGCTCTCTTCATGACACCAGGGTCTGCTTCACCACCAGGACCACAGGGCCCCACTGAGGGTAACTGTCAGGGGTGCTGAGGGTAACTGTCCTTGTGTAGATTATACTGGTGTTTACAGATGTACCTTGGGTGCACATTCTGTCCCCCGCTGCGAGCAAGTGACACAGCATGACTGTGAGCAGTGAACGAGGCTGGGGCTGCAGACTCTGGAGATTACACCTTTATCACAGGGGATGAGGCTGGGGCTGCAGACACTAGAGATTACACCTTTATCACAGGGGATGAGGCTGGGGCTGCAGACACTAGAGATTACACCTTTATCACAGGGGATGAGGCTGGGGCTGCAGACACTGGAGATTACACCTTTATCACAGGGGATGAGGCTGGTGCTGCAGACACTGGAGATTACACCTTTATCACAGGGGATGAGGCTGGTGCTGCAGACACTGGAGATTACACCTCCGTCACAAGGGACCAGGCCAGGGTGCAGACACTGGAGATTACACCTCTATCAGAGGGAATGAGGTTGAGGCAGGAGACACTGGAAATTACACCTCCATCAAAGGGGACCAGGCCAGGGTGCAGACACTGGATATTACACGTCCATCAGGGAGGTTGAGGCTGGGGCTGCAGACACCGGAGAGTACACCTCAGTAACAGAGGACCAGAACAGATTGCAGACACTGGAGATTACACCTCAATAAGAGGGAATGAGGCTGAGGCTGTAGACGCTGGAAATGATACCTCCATCAAAGGGAATGAGGCTGGTCCTGCAGACACTGGAGATTACACCTCCGTCAGAGAGGACCAGGCTGGGGCTGCAGATACTGGAGATTACACCTCCGTCACAGGGGTGAGACTGGGGCTGCAGACACTGGAGATTACACCTCCATCACAGGGGAAGAGGCTGGGGCTGCAGACACTGGAGATCACACCTCCGTCTCAGAGGACCAGAACAGGGTGCAGACACTGGACATTACACCTCCATCAGGGAGGTGAGGCTGGGGCTGCAGACACTGGAGATTACACCTCCGTCACAGGGGTGAGGCTGGGGCTACAGACACTGGAGATTACACCTCCGTCAGAGGGGTGAAGCGGGGGCTGCAGACATTGGAGATTACACCTCCGTCTCAGAGGACCAGAACAGGGTGCAGACACTAGACATTACATGTCCGTCACAGGAGATGACACTGGTACTGCAGACACTGGAGATTACACCTCCATCACAAGGGATGAAGCTGGTGCTGCAGACACTGGAGATTACTCCTCTGTTACAAGGTACCAGGCCAGGGTGCAGACACTGGAGATTACACCTCCGTCAGAGGGGACCAGGCTAGGGCTGCAGACAACATAGATTACACCTCCGTCAGAGCAGTGAGACTGGGGCTGCACACACTGGAAATTACACCTCCGACAGAGGGGACCAGGCTAGGGCTGCAGACAATGGAGATTACACCTCCGTCAGAGGGGTGAGGCTGGGGCTGCAGACACTGAACATTACACCTACATCACAGGGGACCAGGCCAGGGATGTAGACACTGGGCAGGGCAACTAAAAACTGGTATTATCTAAAGGCTGGAAAAGACTTATGAAACATATGAAAATATATACAAATTAAAAATCAGTAGACACCCATTATTGGTCCTTGTCAGTGGACATAGTGCAACAACAGTTATATTACCCCTAATTTGAGTTGTTTTCATGTTTATCTCAGTTTTCATTCTGCCAGTATCCAATTTAATTGCATGTATTTTAACAAAAAAACATATTTAATAGAAAAACATAAACAGAAACATATCACAGTCAGGAGAGGAACATAGTCAGAAAGTCCCTTTTAAAAGCATTGCTGCATCATGTATGCATACAAAAATAGCTGGGAAATCACAAAACACAATATTTTATGTCTTCCATATGGTTTTAACCTGAATAATCTGTTTGTTGTAAATGTTACTTTGCATTTATGCATATTCCATATATCAGTGCTATATGTTATTATGTTAATTGGTGATTGTGGCATAGTATTACAAAACCCGTTGGCCATTTTATGGGTCAAAAATCACAACTCATCCCCTTCGCAGGGAAAATGACATGCTTGGGTCATTTCTTCATAATTGCAAAATATGAGGTGATGCTCCAGATGGCCCCTCCCATCTCTGAGGCAGATGTGCAGCAGCACCTCGGCGGAGAGCTGGCGCAGGGCACCGAAGATGGTGACCGTCAGCACGCAGCCACAAAGGGCTGACAAATGGCACCATTAGGGCCGGCGTCCCCCCGACACAGAAATTAAGGATTCATCGGCTCCGCTGAAGTAATAAGAAGGTTCTCAGAGATTGCAGAGCGAACATAATAAGTGGAATGCAAATGATTTTGCC
>JAODKM010000001.1:15692801-15710829 GCA_026780845.1 Petrocephalus sullivani | reverse complement strand
TGCAAATGATTTTGCCATGTTGGTGGGGGCTGGGGGGGTTTGGGGGGGGGGGCATGGCAGAAAACATAATCGAGGTTTGGGAGGATATTATGGATGCAAGGGAGAGGCCACCCTGTCGGAAGCATGTGGTGCTGACGGAGGCTGCTGGCAGAATCCTTGTTAAAGCAATTCTAAAATTCCAGCTGAGAAGTTTGTGATTGGGATTCAGGGAGCAGCTTAGTTCTTATGTCTGGGACCTCTTTACATATGACCATGTTGCTGTTTACACACTGTTACTGTTTACATACTGCTGTTGTTTACACACTGTTACTGTTTAGATATTATTACTGTTTACACCCTGTTACTTTTTACATACTGCTGCTGTTTACACAGAGTTGCTGTTTAGACACTATTACTGTTTACGTACTGTTACTATTTACACACTGTTGCTGTATACACAGTGTTAATGTTTACAAACTGTTGCTGTTTACTAGATACCAGTTACTAGATAAGCACAGTTACTGTTTACATACTATTTCTGTTTACAGACTGTTACTCTTTACACACTACTACTGTTTACACACTGTTGCTGTTTAGATGCTGTTACTGTCACTGTTTATATATGTGTCATGCCCTCCTGTCTGATCCTCCTGTATGCCACGCCCTCGCGCCCCCCTCATGTGGAATCCCAGCGTTTGCCAGCTGTGTCTCATTGTTAGTCATTAGTGCTGTGTATTTTAGTCCATGTTTAAGTCTGTTTCCCCAGTCCTGTCATTGAAGTCTCGTGATCGTTACTTGTCGTTCAGTCCTACTGTGCGAAATAAAGCCCCGAAAAGGGATCGTACAGCAATCCTGTCTGAGTTTCATCCCTCTCCCCGCTAAGACGTGACAGAATGACAGGGCTCCAAAAGAAGAAGATGACCTGACCGAGGCGGAGTACCTCGGTCTAGCGGATGAGGCTATTCATTTCCTGCAGCAGCCTGAGACCCGCGCCAACCCCGCGGCTCACGCCCTGGCGAGGCGCACCTGGGACCTCCTAGAGAAGATGCACCCCTGGTCGGAAGCCTCCCTCAATTCCGCACCAGAATTGCCCGCTTCCTCCCCATAGACCTGGGCGTCGAAGCTGTGTTGGACGCTGCTGGACGACCTGGCGGTGCGAGGCGATCCCATCGCTGCCCTGTCCCTGGATCGACTGCAGCGGACCTTTGCGACCATCACCCCGGACTCCTCCCCTTCAACGCTGGACCCGATAAAAGCCACGCTGAGGGACCTGCTTTGGCTGTGGAAAGATCGCCCACCGAAAGTGCCCGCCGTGCTCCAGTCCGGTCTAGGAGATGGCGCCAACGCGCCCATCGCGCCCAGTGTGCTCCCCGAAGTCCCGACCGCGCTCAGGGCGCTCCCCGAAGTCCCGTCCACGCCAAGTGCACTCCCGGAGGTTCCAGTCCCGGAGGTTCCAGCACCCGATCCTCCACCACCCTCACGGCAGCACAGGTCCTGGCAGTGGTCCAGCCTCTCCGTCTCCCGGAAGGGACGAGGACACTTGCGGCGGGGTCGCAACTGTGTCTGCTTCATTACCCTTTGTGCCCTGTTGTGTCCCCTCCTGGTCCCTTGGTTCCCCCGGTGGGTGTTCCCCGTGTCCCCTGTTCTGCTGCCCTTGTGTTTATTGGCCCTGCCCGTGGTGTGTTGTTTGCTGTCCATGTTGCTCCAGTTGTGCCTGTTTTGTGTTTCTGTTCTGTTCCCTGTGTTGGGTTGATGGTTTGTATCTAGGTCCTGTGTCCTTGGTCTCGTGCCTTTGCCCACTCTTGGCGCGCCCGGAGTGTGCGCCTTGGGGGGGGGGGGGTACTGTCATGCCCTCCCGTCCGATCATCCTGTGTGCCATGCCCCCTCGCCGCCCTTGTGTGGAATCCCAGCATTTGCCAGCTGTGTCTCATTGTTAGTCATTAGTGCTGTGTATTTTAGTCCGCGTTTAAGTCTGTTTCCCCAGTCCTGTCATTGAAGTCTCATGATTTTTACTTATCGTTCTGTCCAACTGTGCGAAATAAAGCCCGGAAAAGGGATCGTACAGGTCCTCCTCGGCTCCGGGCTCCTCACCCGAGTCTCCCTCGTCACCAGGCTCCTCACCTGAATCTCCCTCATCGCCCGGCTCCTGCCTGCCTGCTAGCTCGGGTCCTGCTTGGCCTCTTGACTTGGGGGGGGGGGACCCTGTACAGGACCCTCCGGAAGACTTAGACTGGGACCCCACAGGCTTAGCCTTGAGTCCTGGGTCATGGACCCGGTTTCCTGTCCTGACCACCCAGGTCTCCAGTCCCGGGGACGTTGACAGCACTGGCGGACAGGCAGGAAGGGGAATGCCCGGGTTTCCGTATCTCAGAGAGGAAGACAGGGACACGCCTGGAGAGGCCTGCCTCGTCCCAGGTCTGGTCCCATTTCCTGCTCTCGCCCTCCTGGTCCTGCTGTCCCCGTGGCGCCCCCTGGCCCCGATGTCCCCACCGCGCCTGCTGGTCCTGGAGGCCCTGTGGCCGCTAAGAAGCCCTTGGTCCCTGGAGCCACTGGGTCCTGTAGGCTTGTGCTACGGTCCCCGAGATGATTTCTGCTCTGCTGCCCCCTTTGGAGCCCAGAAGACACCGGCTCCCAGGGCAACTGCCTAGCATCCCAGGACCCCAGGGGCCTGTCTTCAACTTTGTCCCTCCGCTCCTACCTTATTGTCCTGTCTTGCTTCTGTTTTCCCTTGTTTTGTCCGTCCTTCCGAGCTCCCTGTCTCAGTGTGCCCGGTTGTCCCTGTGCCTGGTCGATTGCCTTATCCGTCTCACCTGTTGTCTCTGTCCCTGCCTGTCTTTCCGCTTCCCCTAGTCCGCCTGGTGTTGGTTTTGTGTCACAGGCCCCGGCCTGCCCTTGTCTTTCGTCGTCATCTAGTTGCATGGGTCCCTGTCCTGTCTTTATCTCGTGCTAGGTCCTGTGGTGTATTTTCTTCTTTCTGCTTTGTTTTTCCCAGGTCGCCCGTCCACTGTCTGCCCGCGTCCTTCGTGCCTGGTTTTGCCCTGTGTCCTGGCCCCGTGTGCCCATCCTGTCGTCCGGTTCCCTCTCCGATCTGGTTGGCGCGCCCTGCGTGTCTATTCCTTGTATTTTCCCTCTGTCGTGCTTTGTATTGGCTACACCTGTGTCTGGTTAGTTTTGCCTTGCGTGATTTTCCTCTTGTTAACCAATCCCTGTCGGTTATTGTCCATGCTGCTCGTTGTTCTTGGCTCCCATGTTCCCCCTGTCCTAACAACCCCCTGGAGGGGTTTCACCACCACAGCCTGCTTTATGGGTCGTTCCTCCCTCCTGCAACGCGACAAGTAGTTTGTGATCAAATAATCTATTTCAGCCTAATTTAAATGTGTATTTTATTGTGAAATTAAATAAATCAGAAATGTTGTAATTTTTCTACAAATATGATTTTTAATACAAAATGCATATTGAATATTATATATGACTAGCTTTCTTAAGAACTCTCTCTTAATTAATGTTCGAAATGTTAATTGAATCTGAGCTTAAGAACCTCTCTAACTGAGATTCAGGGACACTTGTCTTCCTGGGTCTCACCAGTAGGAGGGATATTCCAGCTGCTCTGGGAGAAATTGATTTTCAATTGTTAAGAGGGAGTTATGGGCAAATATGATTCCAGCTGTTCGCAGGACACATCAACATGAAGCCGGAAGGGCATCTGGCACAAGCCCAATCTTTAAGTGACCCGCAGGTTTCCATCAAAGGACACCGTCACTGGCAGCTGTAAGGAGCCTGCTTACGCTTTAACAAACATTTTAAATGCACACATGCTGTTTCTCTGTGTCCCCAAATGAACTGTCTCCCTTCTAGAAAAACTACACAAAACCACTCTTACACCTAGGCCCCTCATCTTCCCAGTGTACCAAGGTCCCCACTGCCCACTGCCCCCTCATCCTCGAGACATCCCAGAATGCCAAGCAATCAGTCACCTCTGCATGGCGCAGCTCACACAAAAAAGCCAGGCGTTCTGCTCTGCCCTCCTTCCTCTCCAATCTTTGTTAGCTTGACTAGCACTTTATTTGGGTTGGGTCTGGTATTGGGCTGGGCCCTTAGTTTGCTGCTGACACAGCACCTGCTATGATGGCATCCGGACCAGCGCCGGAAACCTTCGCACCGAAACCAGGCGCACCATAGTGTAGGACACTGGGGCTGATTTATATTACAAATATAAACATTACTGATGTTTAAGATCGCAGTAAATCGACTGCAATGCAATGGGTACTGACCTTTATTCCAAGTAATTAACATTATATTAGTATCAAATTAATTTTAAAGTGACAACCCTGTTGTGTTTTTCAACAATTTCATACCAAAAAGTAAACAGCGATCAAAAGCCCAGAGGTAAAGATTCACATTTCTGAAACATAAAGCAGTAGTATAGTTGAGATTTACATCTTTCCAGTACTGCTGAGTCAAAACCCAATACTCATATATGGCTGAGTACATGCAGTAAGGCACTATATCCAGTGGAGGATTTATAGCTAACAGTGTTAATTCCTAATCGTAAGAAACGCGCCCCACTCCCCGCTCTCTCTCTCTGGCATGTTGCTGTTGAGTTTTGGCCCCCGGCGCAGGATTGATCCACTTCAGCCCGTCAGCGGGGGGTGCGGCCTCTGTGGGAGCACAGCGGGGCTCCAAATCAATAAGGTTAATAGATGTGGGGGCCACGCAGTCAGAGGTGAGCAGCCTGGCATTTTGGATGCCAATGAAGGGAATTTCTGATGAGGAGACGTCGCTTTAGCACCGGCACTAATGTCGCCCTGATTACCTGGAGCCGCGATGTCAGTTAGCATGATAGCCGCACGCTACGAGCCCCATTAACTGGAATTATCTTTGCTGGGCTCGGCCCCCGGATGGAGACTCCGCTCCCCTCCTCCATCCTGCTCAAACTGTGAAGCTTTTCTGGTCCTCCTGATTTCCACACCCCTGATATCTTCCTCATCGCCTGATATGCCGGTGCGCTCTGAGAATGGCGGAGTAACTGTGATTTGTTCATCCGTCGCTGCCCATCCCCTTGCTATTCCTCGCTTAAGCCATTAAATATAAGGTAATCCAGCGACATAAAGGTTTACAAAGCCCTGACGTGATTGGTGAGGCACAAAGCCTCACACGGGATAAGAAGGCCGATAACTGCTCGGAAAGTGTAATTACCAGCAGCGACGACGGGGCTTATCGGCTACAGCGCAGACCACGCCGCACCGCCCGGCACATGCTCGGTGCCGCGTGCCTGCCTCACACCGTTTGTTCAGCGCGATCCGTCTTAATTGGAGTCAATTACTGCACATCATAACACTGCCATTACCAATATTTACTCTCCTCTAATTCCAAACAAGGGGCTTCTGTTTGCTATTTCTGGGCAAAGATGAAGGTCACAAAAGAGTATGAACCAAACTGGCCCGTTGACAGTTAAATAACTGGCTCGGATTAAATAATATGTTTTTAGGCAACTGACAGTTTCTCGGCTTTACATTTGACCCACATCTATGGCTAGATGTCGATTTACTCGGGTGTTGAATGTTAATCTAGCTACTGGCTACTGGCCCTTAATCACATCTTGAAACATTGTCTCGAGCCCGACGAGGCATTGAGGGATGATTAGCCAGAAGGTTGACTTAGTTCTGACCCGGTCTGGCTGTGGGGCTCGGGAATAATCTTTCTGTAGACGCCTGACTAGATCTGTTGATGCATGAGAACTTCCAACCTGGAACAAGATTGGGAGGGGGGGATTGAGGGGTGGGGGGCTGGTAGCCTAGTGTCTGACACCACACCTTCCATTGTGTGGACACCTGCAATAGGAAAGGAGGGGGCTGGGGGGGTACACCAGCAGGGGTTGTGCTGGCACCCTCCCCCCCACAAAAATGGTGAAAACAGCTTCAGACTCACATTTCATTCACGCAGGAAATTGTTTCTCCAATCATAGACACCATGGGGGTGTGTGTGTGTATGTGGGGTGGGGGGGATAATATTCTTAAAAGGGAAATGAATAAAGGATCTTAAAAATAGTCTTGCATTATTGTATTGTTTTATTTTCAGAACAGATGTTATTAATTACAATAGCATCATGTATATATCGCATTCACAGCAAAGACTAAATTTATTTAGGACGTGCTGTGTGACAGACTTGCATGAATAACTGAAGTATCTAACGACAACTGAGAGCTTGCTAAAAAGAAATATTTACTGAATATGCAAACACTGCCTATAAAAATGTCAATATTCATTATTCTTTGTTAATAATAATTTGATATGTTAACATGTAATCAGTATTTTGTGTTATAAATACTCATTTTACAGCAAACTCAGTTGGAGGCAGTAACCATATATACTGCGTCCTTTTGAGGGCCACCGCCCGTACACGGGGTGTTACGCCCTGTTGGCCTAGGCTATGGATGCGTTTCTGAAACAGCGCCGCCGAAAGGACACCTGAAATCCTTTGAAGCTCCTGCGACTTATTGATCCCATGCATATTCGAGAGAAAAAATCAAAGCGGGTCAAAAGCGGAGAGAAATGGTTAAAGGCCGACGGCAGCAGACGGGACGCGGAGAGCAGGTGGCGGTATCGGCCGTCCCGCATGGAGGCAGGGGCGTCCCTCCAGCACGCGACAGCGCCAGCCTTCTGCCCGCTGCGGCGGCGATGGAAACGGCTCAGTTTTATACACGTTAATGACGACTCATATCATAATATCACTTTACATGCACACGTATGAACCGTGACCCTGTACAGGGAGACACTTTGCACTGGATGATCTTATTCATTACTTTTCTGTTTGTTCGTTTGTTTGTCTGTTTTTCGTAACTGGGTACAATTTGCAGAGACATATGGCACGGAAAAGTACCGACTTAAATGCATGCACTGCAGTAAGGCTGGAGATTTCTCACTTAATGTGACTTATTCTTAAAATCTATATTGCATCATGTACGCAAAGTGGCCACCTAAACGTGCAGAGTAGCCTAATTGAAATAGGGCGCTGCCCGCTGGAGCCGCTTGAAAAGAGAAACCTCTGCTCCATGGACTAGCGCCCCAGCCGCTAATCCCCGCCGCTTCCAAGTGACGCCCCCTCCCGCGGAGTACGCGGAGATCATCTGGGCTCACCGGGTCGAATGCTGTCACATCCCCCGGCTGTTGGATTACGCGCCGCGCCAAGGCGCGCTGGCCCCCGTCCCCCTGGAAGCGCGGATGTGGGGGTCCCGTCCAACGAGCGTGCGCCTGATTTAACTCGTCCTCGGCGGCCAGCCCCGCCCCGGCGCTCGGCCTGTCAGCTCCGGGCGCCGTGCACGCCGCTAGAGGGGAAAAAGCGCTTTGTGACGGCCGTGAGGCTCCCCTGCTCCCGGGTCATACGGAAGGGCGTTCACTCGCAGGGATTGCATTAAATGTGATATTTCTTAAAATTCTCTTTACATTGCATTGCGCCTGTCCCCATGTTGAAGCCCATTTAATTCTCGAGTGCGCACGACTCCTCAGAAATGTACAATTTAACAGCAAGCTATTTATTTTATTCAATTCAAACCACACAAGCATCAGTAATAAACGACTGACCCTCAACCCCTTGGTGTGCAACGAAATATTTAAATAATTACTTTTAATATTAATATTTGATTCCATTCATTCTACAAAGCAGGGTGTACTTATGTTACATTTTTGTTCCGTGCAAAGTGTTTCTTGCGCGACGGATGTGTGCAAGAAGCCTGCAGTTCACCAGGAGAGACGAGATGCCGAGTGAGAACGACGTACGGTCAGCAGAAGAGGTGTGCCTGGGAGATCGGCGTGTCGGGCGGGAGAGCAGGAAACCAGGGTACCAGTCACCGGCATCCCTGTAATCAGCGGTCAGCTCAAGCACACTGGCACTTCCGTCACATTTCATGCATGTTTGATCCATACTTTATTTCAGTCCCATAAGATATTTATAAAACACGTTTAAATTATTTTCCATTGTCGATAAAAATGTTTTCTTCTTTTTTTTGGAGTTTACTGATCTGTCAGGTTGAAGAGGAGAATCGGTATCAAGCCACAGCGGTTTGTTGTTCGTGTTTTAGCCTATTGACGAATAATCCCCAAAGTATGGGTACTTCCTTTTTTAGGGGAAACGGTTATCGGGAGGCATTACATTTAGTCTAGAAATAGTAACAGATACAATAGACGGGATGATTAGCACAGCACAGATTTGCGATAAATGTCATATTTTTCCACCAAGAATTAAATCCAAGGACACAGCTCATTAATATCGCCCCTGAAGGGTTCCCTGAAGTCCGTTTTATCCACTTTTCTGTAAAATAGATTCTGAATTTATTTCACTAGGATACATTTGTCAGAATTGGTCGCTGATCATATTTCATAAGTGATATTTGTTTTGCCGTTAGATCTCGCCGAAGCGGAGCCTGCTGACACCGGGCGCACGCAGGTAACCGGGATCTGACGGGAGCGATCATGCGCGCAGATTAGCAGATTATCGGGCGCCAGTCATTCCCCGGTACTCATTTCTCCCGTCATTCGAAAGATGAAGCGCTGAGGGATTTTTTGTAGCATTTTTACCGGCGTGTTTAGTGACTTTAATAAAAGAGGTGACGGAGCCTCCGAGGCGTCACTCATGGGGAGGTAACACGGCGACAGAGCGACCTTTGGCACGGCGACACCGCGACCTCTGACACGGTGACAGCGGGACCGTTGGCGTGCGCGATCATTGTACCAAATTCCCGCCTGACTACTGACCCCGTGCTTGACTGGGGATACTGTAGGTACCCCCCCCCCCCCCACGAAACACTCTAGGGCGTGAGAATTGAATTTTAAACACCGCAGGCGGGTCTGAAACCCGGCGGCCTGTAATTTAGGTAGCCTCATTATATAAACACGTCGCATGTCATAAATCGTGTATCTCCGCACATGACCCGAGAAATGCCCCTTTGATGAAAAATTATACTGAATCAAAGATCTTCAGACATACACAGAACCACCCACCCCCCCCCACCCTGAAAATCATGAAACAACCTATTGCGGATTTTTTTAACTCATGTAAAGCAATGTTGTGATTGTCATGTGCGTTGTTTTTCTTTTTTATTGCTAAAAAGCCGGAGTGTCCGCTTTGATTTTTTTTTTCTCGAATATGCATGGGCTCATGTGTAAAGTAAAACTGTCAAAGATGTCCCATAATAAAAATATGTATTACAAGAATTAATTTGAATAATATTTGGTGCAGAGTGCATATGCAGCCAGTATTTCATTTCTTTCAATTGACCCGCTCCATCCTGACGGGTTATTTTATAGTAATAATTTCTTTGATAAATATTCTGATGAACTTATTACAAAATATTTTCCTCGCCGAATGGCAGGGCGGATGGAATCGCAAAGGGTGGGCAGGTTGAAATATTTCCGAAGCTTTTGTGCTCCTTGCCGCTGTCGTGTAATTAAAACCCAAACACAGGAAGCACTTTGAAAAGGCGGCAAAGATATACGTTTATTGTGGCGGCTTGATAGAAATCTGCACAAGTGAGGTATCTAAATTGGTCTATTGAGGAAAAATGCCCCAAATGAGCTGTGAATGTTACCTTTCACCTCCATAAAAAGCATGTGTTTTTGCAGACACTGGTGACAATACTGTGCAAAAGCACAATTGGCACATTTTGTGCGAGTGTGAAAAAGTTCTGTGTTCCGGGCCAAAAGAATGAGCCGTGGTCGACCAGGGTTTATGAATGGGTCAGAGATCCCATTCACTGGCCTGACATCGTTATTATCTGTTCGTCATGGATGGCCCTAATTAATATTCCAATCATACACCGAGGGAACATTTTAAGCGAAGTGATCTTCTGAGGGTCCCCCCTCCGAATCACTTTTTATCGGTACGAGTTTATTCACTTGTAAATAACACTTAACTTTATAACGTCTGCTTGGCGCTCTCCCGCTTTCAGCCCCGTCCATATAAATTCAAATGAATGTTCGAGATATCCACAGAGGAATGAATATTTTCCTTTGAAAGCATACACATTCACTATATATATATATATATATATATATGTACTGTAATATTTCCTGGAAAAAATACTGTATTTTTTTGAACATATAATTGGTTCTTTGTGTAAAAAGTTCTTAAAGACAACTTACTACAACTTACCAACTCCTCATCAACTATGCATCAATTTATGCTTTAACTGGTATATTTTTGCAAATATATTTGCATTATAATATAGATGAGACCAGCCAGTTGAACCAAAATTTTAACTTTAACTTTTAGTTTTACTCTGCTTGACAGCTCAGCCTGCTGAATGAAGGTCTTGTGCAATATTTTACCACTGTGTTGGTTTAGGTCAAATGTAAGAATTACATGATTAATGACATGTGATTTTAGTAAAAATGCAGCTTTTACAAAGAGATGTTGAAATTCAACCCAGAAAAAAACAGCAAAAAACTAAAAAAAAAAAACAGTAAACATTATTGTATTTAACAGCTGATGTAAAATCTCATTTTGCAAACCTGTGAAGTAAGCCATACATTTGGAAATTGCCATTGTTACAGACTATTAACATAAATAGTGTCTGAGGAAAGCAGAACAAATAAACAATTTAGTGAGGCACACGTTGTTCTGCTTATTAATAAATAACCTTGATATCTTAGCTGGCGCTTTGCACATTACTGTCAATATTCCTTAACAGTGGGATGTTGCTAATCTCCTAATTCATTTCCAAAACAAAGTCCGCGCTCGCAGAGCCATTTCCATACTGCATGTATATGACTTCAATATTTAATACAATAAAATTACAGGCTTTTAACTCCGACTATCCTTCCTGACAAGCGAATGTGAGCAATGAAAGTGACATTTGCAGAGACTTAGTGTCTCTCGCACTGCCTCCTGACAGTGGTGCTTCAGTAGGCCAAGTGTGTCGACTGAAACCATCATTTCCTTGTAATAAATCTGTCGTATGAAATTACCAGTACAAAAATTTTGCCCGAGGCTGTAAGCTATTGCTTTATTCTATTAGACTGTTATTACAAGGGATCACAGAGACCCCCACCCCCCCACAAAACATTTTTAATAATGTACGAGCGTGGCGAACGTAGGACACACCGCGTCTTACGCTAGGGCCAGGCGACTCCCACCGGGACGGTGATTGGCTGTGACAGCAGAAGGGGCCTCTCTCGCGCAGGCCTGAGCGTGACCAGCGGGGGCAGCGTAACAGTGGACAGGCTGGAAAACCTTGTGGGCGGGAACTTCTGTGTCCTGAGCAGAAGCAGCTCAGATATATATAAAGATGCACTTTATTTTGATTTTTCATTGCAACCAAATTGGACATTAATGCATTGGTGGGATATACGCTGAGTGCAAATAAATGACTTTGAATAATTTGTATGGAATTACATGATTGCAGCCATTATTTCCCCCAGCTTTTAATCTGTGTGTTTCCACTCATATACATTTTTCACAGGGTCTTTTTTCATTCATATTCAAGCAGTGGGTCATGCCACACGTGTGTGTTCTTCAGCACGCACACGCACACACACACACCCACTCCCACCCACCCCTCCCCGAGACAAAGTGTCCGTCTTGTGAATGTCAAACTGCAGTGATTTAATCTGATTATTTCCGGTTAATATGCATGTCTGCCCATCCACTCTTGCTGGTGGGGTTGGCGTTGATGGATTGAGCTCATCCCAGACATTCTCCCGACATCTGATTTCGCTGGATGTCGCCACCAGTTCCCTTCTTCATTTTTTTACATTATGCTTTCAAGTTGTGCACCATCTGAGTTGATCCCCCGGATCGTATCCAGGGATTAGGGCAGTGTGTCAGCTTCCAGCAGAACAAAAATCTGGCGCTGGGGGGGGCTTATAAATAGGGAATCAGGATGTAATTGTTCGTCAAGTCAATTCGGACCCCTCATTGGATCCCTTCGGGTCTGGTATAGGGAGACTAAGGGGGTTTGAGATGGCCGTTTTCAGCTGGGTCACCGTACTCAGGTTCGAGACCTGAGAGGCTGACGCAGCTGTGGTTATGGGCAGGGTTTGGACTCCAAGCTGAAGGCCTTAAGGTCCATGAAGGAACCCTTGGCCTCCCCTTCATGTCTGGGGTGCTGACCCAGACTATCAGCCTTTCTATACACTGTCACCTATTCGACTGACCCTTTTTGGGGGGACGTTTTTGAAGGCACTTCAGATGAACCAGAATGATGTTTTTAGACCCTGGACCAGCCAGGAGTCACTTCTTCCCAGTCTGGACTGCCTGGTCACATATTTACAAGCCATGCCATCTGTTTCTGGGACCACAGTGACTCTCCCCCGT
The DNA here is from genome assembly GCA_026780845.1 of Petrocephalus sullivani. Taxonomy (NCBI): domain Eukaryota; kingdom Metazoa; phylum Chordata; class Actinopteri; order Osteoglossiformes; family Mormyridae; genus Petrocephalus; species Petrocephalus sullivani. The sequence goes on along the minus strand of JAODKM010000001.1, from coordinate 15,698,540 downwards.
TCACTTCAGCCCCCCCATGATCTTTCCTGCTCCAGTGGCCTCAGACACTCTGGCTTATATTTTGCAGCCGATGGCTGGGGCCTGGAATCTGAGGAACCTTCGAATTTCATGGTGGTCCTCCGGAAAAGCCGGCGAGGCGGGAGAATCGGTAGGGATGGGCCTACGTTATAATCAGGCTGCAAGGCCATTGTCCCGTCTGGCACAAAAGAGGGTGCTTGGCTGGGTCTTTTGATTCCCCCGCATGTGAGGCTTTCCCTCTGACTGAGTGAGCACTCAGCAGCTGGACCATGAAAACAGCTTTGGGAGTATACACTGCACACGTGTCCATCCACACACTCGAGTCCCATGGGCCCATGTCAGAATTAAACCTGAGCCATGTTACGTGGCCTAAAGAGTCACCCATGCTAAAGGGCAAGCCAAGGAACCGACCTGCTGTGAGAGCCCAAATATCTCCCCGGGTACTCGCCGGCGGGTGACTCAGCCCTGCCCAGGTGCTCAGGGCCCCTCGTCTGCATTATCTGGTCCTAGTCACTCGTTCCCGGTCATCTTTCTGCCTTTTCCTCCTAACTGGCTTGTTCATCGTCTTGGCCATTCACTGTCATAATTATACCCCCCACCTGTCATGTTTCCTGAAAAGACCCTCGTTAAGAACTGGATCATGTAAGATTCCAGGTAGCCAGGCTGGTCCATGTATCCAGCTCGTACCCACCAGCCCAAAACTCTTAACTAGCTGTGCTACTGCAGACAATTAACCTCAGCACTAATAGGCAGCTACCACTCTGAGGAGTTCATTTCAATTAAAAGGTTATTGATTCAATCCAGCGCTGCAAAGCCACAGTGACGTACAGTACATCACTTTCCTGGTTTCCCAGCAGGCGGGGGAGTAGTGGCACCCAGTGCCCAGCCAGTACCTCAAAGCGGCGCTGCTGGCGATGGGGTCAGAATGAAGATGCAGCCGAGAAGTTCTGATTGCTCCTATTAGCAGAACTGTATATTATTTGTATTTTTAATAATATCATAAACTCTGGAATGTTTATAAATTTCTGTTCTTATAACTAAGCAGTGCTCTTCTTTAACATTAAATTGCTAAACTGCAGGATGTCTGGGCCTCATTTAATGAGAAAAATATACCCAGGAGGTGGATCAAAGATAAAAAGGAATAAAATCAAACTTTAGCTGATGCTAATGCTATCTTGGCCTAACAAAGATGGAAAGATCCTCTCAAAATATGAGGGTGCTTGACACCCAAGAACAGGCCGTGCTTTCTGGCCAGAAGGTGACCTTTTGTTACTCACACCGGGCTGTGGTGCTTTGGTCCGGTTTGGCTTATCCTCATCTCGTATGAGCTCTGGCTGGATGGAGACAGCCACGCCGCCTCCCTCTCTCACACCTACGCGCGATTCCGCATTGGAAAAACGCTACTGTATTTATGAAGCCGACTGCCGGCTTTCCCATAAGCGGCGTATCACCGCTGCAGATGTACAAGCTTAAGCGTTAATGTACTTTTTTACACAGATAAAACATCCGCTGGCGGATAGAGGGGCCGAGGGTTGTTGACGTGAAAGCCGCTTTCTTGCGGCTGCGTGGCCGATACACGGCGCTCCCTTTCCTCCCGTTTGGAATAGAGCTATCCTTTCCCCCTTTCCCAAAATTAACCCATTGTTAAGAAGGGAAGCAGAGGAGCCCATTAATTGGCTGGGTTGGAGTTCGCACTGGGAAGGGTTCTGGTTGAATGAGATCTGGGCAGTGCGCCAAATTAACAGGAAATCCCGTTCTGTTCCTCTCCTCCACGCCGACGGTCGCTCGTCGTTAGGAGAAGCACGCGGAAGCGCCCCGGATTCGACTTTAATAACGCCGACATCTTCATTACGTCGCCCTTCACTTTCGGCCTCATTGCCCGGCTGCTGGAGACGTCCTTTTCCGTCTCATTTTTAACCGTGGGATTGTGATGAGGCACCTCATTCAGATCGCACACATTAAGTCACACATTCCCGTAAGAATCGGCGGCATTCAACTTGTTAAAATAGAGGTAATATTAGAAAGGCTTCAGCATTTGAAATATACAAGAAAATAAACACGCATCTGCATTCTCGCTAAACACCTTATAAATAGTAATAATAACAATAACAACAAGCTGAAAATTAACAGATATTCAAAGGGAGTGTTTTTTGGTGGTGGATGGGGTGGGTATGCATTTCTTAAATCCATTATTCGCTAATGTCAAACAACCTTTTATGTGTCCGGAGACCAAAATCAAGCTCTCGGCCATACAAGCCCCTTAAACAAAGTTAATCTCGCTATCAGTGTGACAGACAACACTGAGATATCCTTGTTACTCTTTTTTTTAGGGAGTTTTTATTGACAATTGTAGAACAAAAAGCCCACAGATAAAGAATGGTGTTTCAGGGCCCGCGCTAATAACATTGCCGTCCTCGGGGCACCGTCCCGCTGCCAGCGAATGCCAGAGGTAACCCCTTCATTTTCCTCCGCGGCGCCACATCACCATGACAACGGATATAGAAATCACAGAATGACTCCTGGGAAGAAAAACACGATGGTGCGCTGTAGCACTTGGGGGCAGTGGGTTTTACCCGAGGTGAATGGAAGGGGGTGTGATTCGTCTGTGCTCAAAGTGTGAATACGACGTGAAGCATAGCCAACGTCATCTGACAAAACAAGTGTCCCGTGTTGACATAATATCCTCTCCCACTTATCGGCCACTGAGTTTAAGACCGTCCAGAGGCTGGCAGACTGACACCTCTCCCTCTCTGATCTTCAGAAGTATGAGGAAGTATTTGGGTGAAGAACTGTCGTCTGAGATTCGTTCCGTCCCCGAGGATTGGGGACGCTTCTGACTTTAGACTGGAGATTCTGCGAGCAAAGGTTCCTAGGAGATATTGGGAGTCGCCTTCTACAAAGCACTGGAGGCCCCTGCTGGCCATGCAGGTACTCACATCTGCCATGTGGAAGTGAAGAACATACCTGAGATTAAGTCGATTGGAGAGAGCTGCAGCTATTAATAGTGGAAAATGGAAATAGGCGTTTCATGAGTAACATTTGAGAAAGGTCTTTTGGAATTTTATTTTAAACTATACTGGGCTGCTTGGGTTTAATGTGATGGGTGCAGGATTTTAAAAGAATAAACAGAACACTGAGAATGTTCACTGTAAGACCAAAATGAGCCTAATTCAGACCGTTTCCATTGCATCTGCTGGAAATGCCCCATGTTAATAAAACTGTCAAAAGCTTCACATGGTTCACTGAAGAATAAAAATCAATAGAATAAAACCTTTCTTAAAAACAAAGATTTCTCAGTGGAACAAGAAGTCCCTCCTGTATTATTTTTTTATTGTCTTGTCAATGAACCATTCTGGAGATACATAAATATGTATATTCTGGGGCCCTTAGCTGTCTCCAAAGTTGACTTTTTTCTCTGCTGTTTTTCAACATAGTTGTTTCTTTTTAAGGCTTGGACGTCCATTTGCTGCTCATCTGTTTATGTAGCTATTTGTGTATTTTATTATACATTTTAAGGCTCTGGGGTCATTAGCAGCAAAGCTAATCTGGGTTTCCTCAGCAAGCAGCGAACACACGGCCTGGTTGCTGCTCCCACCCCCCCTTCCAATTAATTCACAGAAGTGCGGCAATCGAAACAGTTATTAGACCAAAGGGTACAGCTTGACATAATCTTGTGCAAACAGGCCTTGAAACCTCTTGACAAGACCCCAAATCCCTAGCAAAGCTCAAATTCAATGTTAAAGGAGCATTAAACGATAATAAATGAGTCTAGTAAAAAAGACACAAGTGCCACAAAGCTTCCCTTAAATTATTTGTAAGGTCTATGTGCTTGCAAAGTTAATACAAAAAGTATCACTCATCCGCCTTCAGTAGCCGTTTGTCATACAGATACACAGACTGTAAACAGTGACCCCAGACACAACGGCCATCCATCACTGGGCAGTTGTGCAAACACACATTGATGGAAATTCACCATCATCAGTGCATCTGCACTGCATGTCTTTGGAGTATGGCCAGACACCAGAGTATCTACACTGTACCCACACAGACACAGCAAAAATGAGAGTATGAATGGTACCCAAACAAACACAAAGATAACTGGAAAGAGAAATGGACCAGAGAGTCCGAATGGTACAGACAGAAACAAATGCAATAGGTAGGGACCAGAATCAGAACGGTACCCTACAGACACTGAGAGATTGGGAAGAGACCAGGGAGTCCAAAAGGTACCCACACAGACCCTGGGAGAACAGGAAGGGAGCAGAGAGTCTGAACATTACCCACACAAAAACAAAGAGAACAGGAAGAGACTTGAGAGACCAAACTGTACCCAGACTAACACAGATAGAAGAGGAAGGGACCCGAGAGACCAAACGGTAGCTGCACAGAAAGTGAAAGAAGAGGAGGGGACCAGATGAGGTGACCAGAAAGAGACTCGAGAGTCTGAATGGTACCCACACAAAAACAGAATGAACCGGAAGGGAGCGGAGGATCCAAATGATACCCAGATAAACACAGAGAACACCGGAGAGTTTGAACAGTACTTACACGAACACAAAAAGAACAGAATGAGACTGCAAAGTCCAAACAGTACATAAACAAACATGGAGAAACCAGAAGGGACCAAAAATGGTACCCACACCAACACAGAGAGAATGTGAAGACACCATCCACCTCAAAGTGTTTGTCAGAAGCTACCCAATGCTGTTAAGAGGGCACAAGGTTTATGGTCAATTGTAATAGACTTAAGGGTTGCCACACAGGGGCACAGTGATGTTATTCAAGATCCTGTCCATCAGTTTCTGAGCCGAGCATGAGATGCTGCATCTCCCCTGGGAGCTGCCCTTCTGTGGCTGCTGTGCCAATCAGCCGCGGCCATCACCATCATCTGCTCCACTGATACTGCTGCAAGTCTCTTATATTTACTTCATGGCCATCATGATGGAACTAACTTACATCTAGCAGATACCGTCTAAATGCATTCTCCTTTTCGTTTTTGTCTAATTTAGGCAAAACACTGACAACTTTGATAATTTAAAAGTCAGAAATAACTTTATGGCTGCAATTAGTAATAATACAAAGAAATAACCTTAAATCATAATATACCACATGAATCATATTACATTATTATTATTAATCCAAGGCCTCACATTTCCCTAGAGTATTATGCATGAACATGCGGCAGATTTCCCGAAGCATGGGACACACTATAACTCCTAATAACGCCAGACCAACATGCGAGAGAGCGCTCACTGTAAAAACTGATAGCTAGCCCAACTAGCGGCCAACGCATCTGCACAGGACAGGGTTAGATGACTTTGGAGTGGATTGCGAATCATATCTATTCCACCCTAATTAGAACGCCACTATCTTGGGGCACTGCACTGCCAAAAAAAAAAAGTCTCTCGCTCCCTCTATCTCACTCTCCCTGTGAATTTTTCCACCAACAACAACTCCAGACGGCCATCCAGCTGAGGTCCAGGGCCCTTGTCGGATCCTCGGAGCCCCCCCTCCCACCCCCCCAACCCGTTTGAGCTTCATCAAAGTGAAAGAAAGCCAAGGATCACCATGGCTCAGATGCTAGCAGCAACCCTAACAACCCTGAGCTTCAGGAATTCCGGGCTCCCCCCCCCCCCCCCCCCCCCCCCCGCCCCCCCCCTCCCCCCCCCCCCTGCCCCTCTGCCGGCCCCCTGCGGCCCGGGCGCGGGCCCCCCCCGAACC
>JAODKM010000001.1:15672057-15683827 GCA_026780845.1 Petrocephalus sullivani | reverse complement strand
GTGTGTGTGTGCGTGTGTGGAGAGGCGGCTTTAACTTCTGGATCTCTGTGATGAACAGACTTGTTTTTCCAGCTACACCTTCTGTGCAGCCAATGCAAACATTTAACCACTGGACACTTTGAAGCCATGCACTGGGAATCCATGGCATGAATTCCCCATAATTTCTTTATTTAGGCATTGAAAAAGATGAAAACTGAGATGGAATGTCTTTTGATTAGCGTCCAGATACCAAATTGGGGGATGAGTCTCTTGCGTCATATCATGATACAGAGACTGACTCTGTGAAACAGACACATCTGTCACAATATTTTGGTTGTTTTTCATCTCACTTTTCACTGTTGTTCTCTTAAGAGCTGAAATATAAACGTTCTCTGCACCAAGAAATTATGAAACATGAAGGTACCAAAAAGGCATCTCTGCTGTGTGCACTTCAGCATAATGGATTGTTGGCCTTAATTAATTTTGAAGTAGAAGAACATGGGGGCTAGTGGAATTAGAGAAGTTCTTGTCAGAAAGGTGGTGAAGGACTCACACTTTCAAGATCAATGAAGACATTTCTCCAGAGGCCACTGGTTCCTCAGGCTGCAAACTCTGGTGATTTGGAAGCTTCTGCTTTTAAATGTCACCCTTTTGGCTATAACATCACCTTACCTAAATTTCTGGGTGTAAAAAAAAGCACCAATTAAAGAAAATTGCATGACTGCTGAGATGTACATAAGCAGAGGAAATTGTAACACTACTGAGGAAAGTGTAACTTCTGGAATTGTAGGAAATGCTGAGGCTCCCTGAGACAGCAGCTTTGAACCTGTTTCACACATTTCAATGGCGCTGTTGAAGAATCATGGGGCCCTACCTGTTAGCAGTTTGTTCAGCCGTGGAATGCAAAACAGGATGAAACTGTTGTCTCAGGTACTCAGGTTCAGGGACCCAGCAGTCTATCGTTAACTGAGTTTATTCCTCAAACACCTCTGTACTGCAAGTGAAAGTGTATGCAATAGTCTCATTTCACAGAAGCCAAAAATGCGAGCAGGGTGGTGTCAGACATTCCCATCATTTTATTCTTCTTTAAGCAGAAAATGCGCTCTCTTCAGGGTAAGACGATGGCTTTGGTCAACATTTTAAAGCTGTTCCATCCCCCTTCTTCATCAATGTTATAATTGTCATTAGAATGATTATTAATGGTACTATTATTGCTTTCAGGCTAAGAGTTAAATACATTCAGTCAAATATTTACTCTTATTCTTTATAATGCCAACTTTCTTTAAGTATAATTGATAATCCTCAGCAATGCATTCTGGGACTTATTCAAATCAAGGCTAGCAATTTGTCATTATGACTGCGGAAACTACATTCATTAAGATTATTACAATTAATACGACACAGAAATCCAGTTACTTTGCATCTTTGGTGGGGCCAGTGCACCTCAGGGAGAAAGCCTGCCCAGATCTTTATGACACAAATGTTGTTGCAAAGAAGAAATTGCCTGGAAGGAGCCCGAGAGAAAAGTGCAGGTGTTTGGCGTGTCAGAGACTGACTGGTATTTTTACCTGGCAGTGCGGAATGCCAGCACAGCTAGAAACGGAACATGGGACAGACAAACCGCAAATGCCAAAACAGAGATACCTTTGGTTGGGTTGTACCTTTCAAAACACTCCTCAGCTCAGCCTGGGTACACTACAGAATATGTCCCATACTTCTGTAAAAAAAAACACAACACGAGACATAGCATCATTATGTAAATGAACACGTGCATTTGCATGCTTTAAAAATTAACGGCCGTGCCATGTCATTGGTGCATATTATCCCTGCCGTCCCCTGATTTGCTAATTTAGTACAAAGAACTTATTAAAGAATCATGTGGGCACTGGCTAGCATAACGGCCTGAAGTTGTGTTTAAAGGCCGACGTAAGCAGCCATTTGAACACAGTGCACTCTCAGCACAGTTAAAAGCGACCCTAGTAGGACAAATAAATAACCTTGAGATTTTGGGGCCATTGGCAGCCTCACTCCGGCACCAGCCTCTGCCAAGCCTGACAAACAGCACATTAAACTTCCAGCATTTAGCCAGATCAGACTAGGTCACATTATGCTAATGAGAATCATTACTATCACATGATAGCAAAATAAACTAATTGTCAGCTTATTTACAAGACAGAACGTCCCAAATCAGAAGGTTAATTTGATCTGCGCTGGGCCATTAATTTGAGATTGAAGCTAAATCTCTCTTGCACACTCCAAAAGAGGAAGAAATTGCCAAAAAAAGTGGAGCATCCCTCTTTACATGACTGCGTGTTTCTCTGTAGGCCGCAGGCACCACGACTTGCCAATTTGTGTTTCTGCAGGAAGTGAATTACAGCATAATTAGCCGACATTAGCGAGCCGGAGTTTACGGTGTCGTACTTTTCTGGAAGTTGTTTACCCTGAAGGCTTTCCCCAGAACACCCAGACTGTTTGCACTTCCCCGTATCACATCTCCTAATTGTTATGAGGAAGAAACTGTCAGCATCTTGTCGCCTAATTATATCAACGCTCATGCTCTCCTCCGGAGCCGCATCACGCTGAGCCGACTTTGGGGGATGACATATTTCCGGTGGCTCTACCGGGAATCCTGAAGGTATGACTACAGTGAAAACATCCATCCAGCCAGACTCATTACCCACGGACGGCAGATGATGACAAATGTTGCTGGCAGATGTTTCTTATTTTTAATTTAATATCCCCCGCCCCCGAAACTCCGAAAAGTACACTTCCTGGTTCCAGATTAATTAAACAAAGAAGGCATCAAAATCTATTTCTCAAACTGAGTGGAATTCAGCTTGATAGAAAATGAATAAACACCATTTTTAAAGGATATGAGTAACAAGTATCACAACTTGAAAAGAGTGCTTCCAGTAAAAGACAGTAATTACAACACTGTGATTATCATCATCATTATGATAATACCGTTTTAATTTAATCATACTCATTAATGTTATTTTAATCTGAGAGCATAAAACAGCACAGAATTAATTTGATGAATATTAACTTCCAAGGTTCTCTTTTGCCCCATTGAAATATAAGCAATATTGATTTAAAACCAGCATCTCAATTAAATGGCCGAGAGTTCAGACAAGGGCCCATTAATAGAATAAAGGGGGAAATAATCTTATTATATATAACCATTGAATGTTTTAAAGTGCATTTCTCTGTCTCTGTTATGTCAGGGTCTCAACATGTTGCTTTTAAATGTCTTATGCATTTGTTTGTTTGTTTGTTTGTTTCTCGCACTACGACCAATGAGACAGCCATTTAATTTCATCATATAACTGAAGATAACTTTGAAATGACTATTGTCTTTGTCATCATTTTATTTTTTCCCATTTTTTATATTGGAACATGGCTGAAACTTAAACTTGATTTACACTAAATTTTTACTCAGTTTTCATCTGGGATACAGCACATTGCTGTTTATGTTCTGTAAATTTACATTTGCGCTAATTTTCTGCAGAATCACGTGGCTTTAGTCCAGCTGCTGCAGGTCCTGGTAGCAAACAAAGTCCTTCAGGGTGTGGCAGGCTGACTGTCGGCAAGGTGAGGTAAAGCTGAAATTCCCTGGCAGGCCTGATGCCCAGCCCTGATTGGCTGAGGACTCGCGATATCCCAAGCCGCTGAGATATTGACTAACTGACAGCTGTCTGGCTCCAGTTCCCTTTTCTTTGGTCTTACATCTGAGATGAACAGACAAGCAGCGAAAACTAAACAGTCGGCCTTTGCTTTCATGTCTTACTACCAGTACATTGAATATTCCTTCCCGTGCCCCCCCCCCCCCCACCAGCCAATCGAAAAGGTTCATCTATGTTCCTGACTTTAGAAAGCATTCCAGTTTGTTTTCTTGTGGCGTTCCTGATTCAAAGACTTCCTCCAAAGCCTCCAAACTCTTTGTTGTACCCATCATCAATACTTAAATAAGAACACATGTCCAGGAGAAACTGTTTGATGGTAAATTCCTTTTTGCCAAGAACAATCCTTCCCTTATGGGCTGTTTGGTTGTGCCCCACTGGAGTTCCAGCTTACATAGTCCTCTCCATGAGGTGCTGCTGACATCTGTCTAGTTGACGACGCTTATACTGACAGGTTGAATGGCTGAAGCTGGGACAGGAACTGTAACACCTCCAACAACATCTGCAGCACCCACAGCATCTACACTACCTACAACACCTGCAGCACCAACAACATTGGCAGGACCTACAACATCTACAGAACCTATGGAATGTCATTTCTATGGCAACTAGAGCACCCACAACATCTGCAAAACCCATGGAATGTAGAGGTTCTGTGGCACCTAGAGCTTCGATGGTGTGCAGAGTAGGGCTACATTTTCATTCCACTTTTGGGAGAGATTGGAATGTGGTCTCTCATATTTAAATTTATTTTCAATTAAGATGAAAAACAGAAAATAAACACACTTCACTTCTTCCCTGCCAAATATTATTTCTCCTATGATTAAAAAATACATTAGAAGGTGAATGCCATGATAGCTAGTTTGATAAATACATTTGGATCTTTATCTTTGGTCAGAAGCAGCAGCCAGGATATTGTCACTGACGAAACCCATAGAACCACTAATAAAAATTGGACATTTGAACCTGTTGCTGCTGGGTCTTAACAACACTCCATGGAGCCCCCCCCGCCAGAACCAACTCAAGAACCAGAGCTCCCTGTATTTATGTTGCCAATATACTGTATGCAAGAGCATTAAGACCATAAAAGTCACACACCACACAAAGCTCCTGTTAAATCAGAGGTGCCTTTACTGGGAAAAGCACATGGTAAGCTTTACCATCCTCACTCCAATATTCTCCTTATTAGTTTTTTTTCTGAACAGAGAACATCCTTCAAACCACACTGTACACATGTACATTTTGCATGCTGCGATCATATTTCTTATTATTGATCTTTAATATTTAATTGTAACTGCTAAGAAGCTGAGCAAAGTAAGAAAGGCGTGCACATCTTGAAATACCCATATATGAAGAAATAACCCCTGTAATATAAACGATATACATATGATGTAAGTAGTGTTGTGAACCTTAAATGTAAACTATTAATCCAGTAAATAATGGTTAAGGCTTGCTTCTGAGTTAGAATTTATGCTGTAATGTATATTGTTAAAATCAAACTAAGCAGAAAACAAGGAATTAATGATGATCTTATGTACCAAACACTGTATTCTTGTCCTGATAGAATCATGGCTTGATTTAAGTAACATTTGATACCTTCTAAATTAATAACATTATTTTATTTAGAAAATGCTTTTATCCAATTGACATATTTTTTGTTTTTGAGAAAGCAGGATCAGCTAATCCCAGGAGCATTTGGGGAATAAGGACCTTACTCAAGGGCCCAATGACAAACTCACTCTGCCAACCGTGGGATTTGATTGGGTGACCTTCTGACGACAGGCACCATGTCCTAACAGACTGAGGCACACACCACCCCGTGTTCCCTTGCGAGGGTCATGTTCACTTCATCCCGAGTTTGATGGTGGCCAGAGCTACAGCGGCACGACGGGCAGAGCGCTGCACCCGGGTGTGGTTGCCATGGCACAGTACTGTGGCATGCTCGCACACTTCGGAGGGGCACTCAGCCACGGGGTCAGCCTCCGTACAGCCCCACACTTTTTTTGCAATAAAATCTGACACGGGTTTTACTTTAGTTACACCTGCTCTGAAGCCCTCCCCCCTGACTTTACACGCCTGTCATTTGTCTCCCTGTGACTCACCGATCCAGATGCTCAGCAGCCTGCCAAAAGCACAGGATCCATGACGGATGGCGGAGCCCAGGGCCGCTAGTCTGGGCTGGGCGTCCTGCAAAAACCAAAACCTCCGCCTCTGATGGTCATTACTTAAAAATAACCCTCTGTTTAACGTAATAGCTGGGAATGCGGAGAGAGGAATGTGCAGCTTCCTTCATCGCTCCTGTTCGCGAGAGCGGGGCCGCCTGACATAAATGGCCATTAACCAGTGAAAAAATAGTGGAGCCCTCAAATTAAAAAAATAAATGTATCACTGGCGCACTCCGTGCATACAGAGCAGGGAAATTAAATGGCCGGTCATATACACATGCCACCAGCCACCCAGTAGGGGAAGAAGAAGAGTTTCCAGGGCAAAGGTCAACGCTGGCATCATCTGTACTCTTGGCTGAGACTAAGCGATAAGTGTAATGCTGTGGATATATGTGTGCATGATAATTAAAGCATTTGCATGGTTATCTGGCACAGGATACCCTCTCGGACGTGCACAGTACCTCCCCCAACATAGCCCCAACGATATGGCACCTTTCAGCCTCTGGATTTTTCATGCTCAAAAGTGAGCAGTGTTAAAATTTGTTAGCAATTAGCCCATGTCTCGGGGGACATGTCTACTCGTTAAGACCCCGGTTAACAAGCAATTTGTGACTCTGGAATAAAAGTTACCGCCAAGTTTAAAGGGGAAGACCTATGACACACTCAGAAGCCACATCGTGCTGGTTTATTCCAGCTGGACAGATAATCCGTTATTCTTCATTGATAGATATGAGTTTGAAGATACATTGATCTGCGGCAATGTTCACATTTATGAAATTAAACGCCAAACATTCAGTTCCTACTCCATCACCTAAATTTAGCCACCAATCTGGAACAATGAGAAGGCTCCTGCACGTTCATTCGTTAGGTGGGTCTCCATGACAACACAATCTGGCCTCGATGGCCTTAGTGGTAGTGTGTGTCTCCCCATGTGAACGACGGCCCTCTCTGGCAGCGAAGTGGGGCCCCCTCCTGCCCCGTCCACGCCCTGTGGTCACATGACACAAGTCCCCCCCCCGCGGCTCTCCCGGAGGCAGCACGCCAAGAGAAGTGCGCTGGCCATCTGCAGCCGTGGATCAGGTGACCGAGGCACTGTGTGCTGGCCGTCCAGCCCCGGCCGCGTGCCAAGAATAAGCCACGCTCCTCCCAAGTGCCCAAGTGCACACACCTCCAGGGGGGGCTTTCCCTCCAGCAGGGGGCCGGCTCTCTGCTCATAAAAACAAACACAGAGATCATCTTGAATACTTTACCTTCACAGCGCCGGCGAGAAAACAGTCAGGGGGAGAGAATGAAAACACAGGAGGCAGCTCGTCTGCTCGCTGGTCCTCGCAGGACGCCGTGAAAGAGTCAGATATTACGAGGGCTACATAAAAAGCCCAAAAGCATTCAGACGTAAACACCTGGATTTACTGCTCCCTTCCTCCCATCCAGGCAGGGAGATTTTGTTTTTACGCCAGTATGCTAAGTGCGTATCCCAGTCGATGGGGTATGTGCTGAGGGCCTTTTGAGGGGTTATTAACACATTTCATTTCCTACTAAGATGAAGAAGATGCTCTTCATCATGCAGCCCTTTTCCATCCAGGTCAGAGTACAACTGATACCATCCCGTTGTTAAAGACAAAAAAAAAAAACTATATTTGGCATTCAGTATTACATGGCTAGATTTAAGTTTGTGAAAGGTAAATTATTCACACAATACCTTCTGCAAGGTTATTTGCATTTGGCTAACAACCCCCCTCCCCAACACATTGGAATGAATAGTCTTTATAAAGCCATTTAAACATATATTTTAAGCACCTGGTTTTAAAAATAATTTTTCATGTCTTCCAGGCAGGAATCCATTTGGTCATGCCCACCTTCATGAAATTGCATGAAAAAGAAAGCCTTGATGTATTTGATACCAGCGATAACGAAACAAATTATAAAAATGACTACTGCATATACGATATAAAAATAAGAAACAAATTATTTCTGTAGTATAGTGCATAATGGAGGAAAAGGAGCTCCTTCTGTTTCGCTGAAAAAAAAAGCTTTTGTCTTTAAATAGAGTTTTTAGTGAGGCTATTTACCACGGGGCTGCAACCTCGGCATTGTGGGTAACGCACGAGCAGGATGAGGCCTCGGCATTGTGGGTAATGCGCAAGCAGGATGAGGCCTTTGCCCATTTGGCTGCCAAGCAGTTGGTGGGAAACAGTGAAACTAATTTTCTCAGTTCGTGTTACAGCTGTTATCTGCATGACAAGAGCGAACAGATTGCAAATTACTGACAAAAAAATTCACACAAAAAAATTACAGAAGCCAGTAGCCAAATAAATACAAGTAAAGGCTGCTTTGGAGTGGTATAACGATAAATAATGCTCGCCTTTAGGCTGGTTTGTGCGGCTTAATGCAGTTTTAATTTCTCTGACACCAACTGGCACTGTCACAAGGGTGCTCTGTCCCTCCACCTCAGTTGGACTCTCTCTGATTTACGGAATTATTTTGTAACAATTGTTTTGTAGTCTAGGGAGGGAAACAGCGACTGGGGAGAAGTGGGATTTCAGCTTGAAAATGAAAAGATTTAAACCTGGAAATCCCGAAGCAGGCAACAGAATTTAGACTTAGAAAAGAATTACAAAGTGAAATCATGGAAAGATTGAATGTATAGTAAAAAGAGGGCTCATATTTCATAACATTTCAGGGATTCCCATAATTCTAAGACCATATCTTTATATTTTATACGTGACTACATGTATCAAGACAAATTTAGCTAAATTTACATTTTGATAAAAACTTGATAATCTTGCTTCTGGATTGCTTTGGCACATTTCATGAAACATACTTAATGTTCTCAAGACTATAAGACCATTTCTCAAAATAATTCATGCATATAGCACAACACTATGGTTTAGCGGCAGAAACCTGTACCTTACCCAAAACAATTAACTCACAAAAAAAAAGCAAATAATTCCACCAATGAATGTCAGTGCCACCAAAATAAGAGGTACAATCAGCGTCATTTTAACCACGAGAGTGAATATGCTTAGAAACATTGTCACTATGTCAGAGTAAGTATGCTCCTAATTCATTGGTGGAATTATTTGCTTTTGAGACATTAGTTAATTGTTTTAAGTAAGTTACAGGTTATTACAGCTAAACCATAGTGTTGTGCTATATGCATGAACTATTTTGAGAAATGCTCTTATAGTTTTGAGAACATTAGGTATGTTTCATGAAATGTGCCAAAGCAATCAGGAAAAACTGTAAATCATTTTTATAGCTTTGTTAACTGTTTTGCATGTGGTGGGTAACATGATGATCACATGCATAGTTTTGGGTAGGGCCAGACGATATGTCAAAAATTTAAAATGTACCGGGATATGAATTGAGGGCGATATTGATTGAGGAGGTATCGTTTATATAGCTTTAAAGTTTGTAAGTCTAGTTCCGTTTTAAAACCTTTAAAAGCCTTTTTCTTCTCCCTCCCTGACCGAAGGTCCCTCTGCCCTGCTAGTGGCCCTGCCCCCATATGCCTACACGCACGCTGTGACGGGCGCAACCGCTCCGCACAAGCAGGTTATGAAATTAGTGTAAACACCATCGGACAGTGAGATAGTTATATGGGCTGCCCACAGACACTAGTTGATGTGTAATATATATATATATATATATATAATCTATCTCAATTTTAACTTCGTAAATAGCAGATGGGAGGGAAGTTCTTACCAAAAAAGCTACTTCGCAAGATAGGTTGGCTTTACAAGCTTCAGTTGTTTGCACAATTGTATGTAATATTTTGATAAGGAAAACCTAAACAATTAAAACAATGGAGAGAAAGTGAAAGGTCATTATTTGCCTTTTCTTTTATTCTTTTATTTTAGAACATTTTTAAATTGGTGTTGCAGATTACATTTTTATATAATTTCAAATGCGTTACCAGAACACTTAGACCAGCCAGTTTTTGTTTGCATGTAAACATTTTGTTTGCATTTGCATTGTGTTCTTATTCTGTAGCCTAATTGCACTGTTATTGAAAGCACTTTCAGACAGACTTTTTTTTAACCTTTATTTTGTTAAAGTGTTTTTGTAACATCATGTATTGCTTTGACATACAACTGAATATTTTAGATATATATTGTATATTGCCATTCAGCCAAAAAATATCGAGATTTTTTTGTCCATATCACTCAGCTCTAGTTTTGGATGGAAAGTTATCACAATGGGAACCGACAATCTATTTTGACCAATAAGACTAAAGCAACCTAAATTTGTGCCAAATGATGACAACTGTACAAATCCATTTGCATATATTTACTAAAACATTTGGAAATTTGCATGAAACCATAACAAAGGGTGTTCTGCTGTGCAGAAGCAAAATTATGGTGTAGGGATTACACTTTCTGTTTTGTAATTGTTAATTGTCATTTGAGAAAGCAATCAAGAAAAACTGTGACTGTTTTGCATGTGGTGGCTAACACGATGATGGGTAACGGCAATCTACTTTGACCAACAGGAAAAAAGCAACTGAAAATTGTGCCGAATGATGCCAGTTGTACAAAACTCTTTGAATATATGCACAAAATGTTTGGAAATTTGTGTGACGCAATAAGAAATTATGTTCAGCTGTGCAGAAGTGACATTGTGGTGTGGAGATTACACTTGTTTTGCAAATGTTAGCTGTCATTTAAGAAATTCTCCAAAGCAGGAGAAAAAAACTGAAGAAGAAACAAAGCTTCACAGACCAGACAACTCCAGGCCACGCTGGGATTAAGAACGTCTGTCCTCTGCTGCCCCCTGGCTGTAATAAAGAGAAAGGCAGACTGTACCACCTCAGAGTTAATTGACTCCCATGTGTAGTTGTGTTCAGGGGCATAGCCAGCATTTTTCTACTGGAGGGCATCTAGGTCCAGTCATTTTATTGCTGGTGGCACTTGGCGGATTATGCTAAAACTACTTATAATCTTTTAAATTTGACGGTAGCCAATTTAATAATGGCAATAGGAAAACTACATGAGTATCGCCAAAGACCATGGAATGACATTGAGTACATAAGAAATCTAAAGACACATGCACTGACATTACTGGCACAGCTGAACACTGAAAGAATATGCACTGCATGCAGACAGGTAGGATGTTTCATGTATTTCCCTGTATTTGGGCAATGGAAGTCACTTTTGATATGGACGTCTGCTAAATGCCGTAAATGTAAATGTAAATGTAAATGTAAACTTGGATCGTTAGCTAACTATGTTAACCTTTATGCTAGCTAACATTACTTTATAGCTAGCTAAAGACAGCCCAACTCAGTTCACTTCCCATGACAAATTCCGCCGCCTTAAATTACATTTGGAATTCACCTTAGATAATATTAAAGTTTGACCTGACGTTACCATTGGTTAGCATGCTGATCAGTGCCTTCGGAGTCTCCTGCTGCTGCCAGCACTCCAACCACCAGAGGAACAGTAGCCTATCAGAGTCACACACAGGCCAATCCTCCCTGTGGGGCAAAACGATCAGTAAGTTTATTTTTTTTGGGATTGTCCGCAGTCACGTGCAAAGTCTGTGGGGGGGTGGCAAAAGCTTCAATCAGGGGGAGCAGCCCCCAAGGGCACAACGTAGCTACGCCCCCGGCTGTGTCTGTAATGCCATCTCAACAAAGCCGTCATTAGGGTGGTACAACAGGTGCAGCTGCACTGGACCCCGCCCTCAAGGAGGCCCCACGCAAAAGGGAAACTTGCATAGCACAGAGTCGGTTAAACCAGCCCTCAGGGACCCCTAGATGGTCCACGTTTTTGCTCTCACAATTCCCTGGGGGTTTGGATGGAGCAAAAATATAGACCTTCTAGGGCTCCCTGAGGGCTGGTTTGAGGAACACTGCATCAGCATATAAACATATTATACACTCACCTAAAGGATTATTAGGAACACCTGTTCAATTTCTCATTAATGCAATTATCTAATCAACCA
>JAODKM010000001.1:15626603-15643149 GCA_026780845.1 Petrocephalus sullivani | reverse complement strand
CCTAACACCAATATGCGCCTATGATACGCGAGTGAGCATGTGCTATGGACAATGTGGCAATTAACTATTTGCACTTAACATATTAAATTAGACTAGTGTTTGGACACCACAGAAAATACCTAATTTCTTTCATGATGCTCTAGACACTGATAATACCAACCAGAACCAAACAATTTTCAGCACAACACAAACATAAGCTGAGGATTCAAAAAACACCCAATCAGTGACTGTGACATCAGCTGAGAATACCCAACAGTCTGTATGAGGATCAGAGCCAGCACAAAACTAACTCCAGTTTGGAGTTTATACAAGGCACGGTGCCGTCTTTTAATTATCCAGTAATTTTTTTTCTAATTTAATCACTTCCAAGCTTGTCAAATGTAGATTTTACCGTTTAAGAACATTACATTTCTGTCCAAGATACTCTGGCTTCTTCCTAGTGGTCAACCATTTGTGATTTCACATGTGCTGAACGATTTATCGATTTCAAAGGAAAATAGCGGTTTTAAACAATGCAAATCGCAATGGCTGCGATTTAGGATATGCATTATTCAGCAAGTCTGACCCAGGGTTTAAAACTGTTGTGAGAATAGTTTTGCAAATTCATTCCGTCCTCCTTCTGTGACAGTCAGTCTCACCAATCAGAAGTGCCATGCTCCTCACGTGCCAATCATACTCACCAATCAGAAGTAGCCTAAAGTGACTGCGTATACACCCACAAACAACAGGCACATAAACCCCCTAGGAAAACGTTACATTCGCGGTGCAAAAAATATTGGTTCCGCTGCTGAGCCATAAGTGAATTACCTGCCTATTTAATGGTCATTAAATTGTTCACAGAAAGTTCCTATTATTAGGGGTCCAAGCAGCATTAGCCGTAAGATCTCTAATGTTTTTATTACTGGAATTGTTTTATTTTCATTATTTCATTTAACAGTCGTGGCTTTTGTGATAGTAGTATTATGCGTCATTGTTCTCTGCTAATTTGACCCTTGTGTACATGGGACTTTCCAGAAACACTTTCCTAAGAGTTAAAAAGCGGTCGAGCGCCGTTTGCAAATGTGGCACTTAAAATGTACATGTAAAAATACAATCACTTTACCATGTACAAATATATTTTGGATTCAATTCGTATATTTCCATTCTTAATCTTTGGATTAATGTATAGCGCAGTTCAGATTTCAATGTACGGTTCTGCTCAATTACAGTTTTTTCTACACATAATCAAATCGCAATATTCATCAGATAAATCGCAATTCGATATTTCCTTAAAGTCGTTCAGCCCTAATGTGCATGGCCACCATGCCTGTGTCAGGACACGTTGTAATGCACCCAGAGGTTAAATTAACAAGTCAAAGCTATATGAAAGCCAAATTCCGGACATTGATGGTGGACACTGCCAATATTTGGCATTTTTTAATGTATCGGCATCGGCCAATATCCGAGTGTAGTACACCGATTTACAGACGGGCATGTCTGCGGGCAGCCCCGTGACCCATGCGGCCGCCTGTGCAGGACCCCAGCCAGAACTTTCATAAGAACGGAATGGCTTAAATCCTGGGGCTGGTTGCACAAAACACCTTAAGATTTCCTTAAATCAAGTCAGTTGCGCAAAACATCCTTAAATGTCCCCCTTACGGTTTCCTTAAAATGTTCACGTAAGTATTTAAGTTTTTCTCCTTATCTTGGTCTTATACTTATAGTATCCCTTAAAGTTCCCTTAGCCTTTGCACAAAAGACTTTAAGAACCAAAGTGAGGAGAATAACTTAAGGTACCTCTGACTGTACCTGAACCGCAGCATGCCGAAGAAAATGAACTCATCCCGAGTATTCCGCCACTTTGACACTTTGAGCTAGGATATGATTTGTAAACTACCATTTCAAATTAAAAGGACCTGGATTTCACTTAAGCGCTGCATTCTTGCTGTGTGCTGATTGGTCAGTCTCCTATAATCATACGTGTAATTAATGTCTTTCAATCAAGAAAACAAACCAGTCAAAGCACAAGAAGAAATTAACTATTTCCCAAGCAAAGGAGTCTTTCGGGTTTAAAGTAGTGTGTAAAACCTGAAGCAACTCAAAATGTCTGAGATGACATGGATTATCTGGTCACCCGATTTATATTTAAGTTTACGCTTATATTCTAAGTAAGTGTTCAATAAATGCTGTTAAGTTGAGAAATCTTGTGTATCATTATTATTAGTGTGATATTTTACCATGCAAATAGGGAGGAAAACGTCCAATTATCGGCTTTAAAAAAAAATAAAAAATCAGTGGCCATCGGCTGACCCAGACTTCTAAATATCGGCATCGGCTATAGAAAAACCCATATCGGTCAACCTCTAACTGCCAGGCTTCAGAAAGCATACTCTCACTTCCTCCTACGTGAGGACCTGCATCGTGTCTTAGGGGCAGACAGGAAAAAACTAAAACTAAACAGAAACGAGAGAAAGGGACTGACAGCTGTAGGACAATAGGAGCAGGGGACAGCCTGCAGGAACATTCGGCTGAAACAGGAAGCATATCCCAGATCTGCTTTTATCAGTATAATTTTCCATCCGTTATTATGTTCCAAGTCATAACCTTTTCCGCCGTGCTGTGGAGGAAGAAAAATATATTAAGAAAAAAAAATGCAGGAGAGAAGGTTGGGGACAGATGCTCCTGATTAAAGCTCTGAGTTCCCCCAAACTGTAACCTCCTGGATCCCGGAGGGAAAAGGCTCAAAAGAAAGACATCTGGCTTGAACTGCAAACATCTGCTGAACTGAGAGAAACATCCTGGATGAATGCTCATTATTTTGGTGTTTAGAAGGGGCACAGCTTCTCAGTTTGACAGTCGAAAATCTAAATGTACCTGGTTCACCAAAAGATTCATCCCAACTGTGGCCGAGGCAGCATGACTGACAGACTAGCCCACGCGGCGTCTCACTCAGACTGACGCACAACTACTCATTATGAGGATTTTAAAAAAGATAGATGAAATGTATCTGAGACTAGACCCGATGGTCACAGGAAGCCAGGCGAGTGCTTCTAAGCGTAGAGACAGGTATGTGCAATTGCTGGGTGGCATGAAGGCAGCGAGCATGTACAGAAAACACAGCCACATGTGTGGAATAATAAAAATTAAAGAAGTGATTCAGTGAAGCAGAGACAGACACTGTCCCTCTAGTATAGCACAGAGCACAGAGCAGGGGGTACAACCATGCCAATCACACTTAGTAACATTTTGACATAGCTGCAGGTCACAGGCAATGATACTGAACGTTCCAGAATGTGCGTGGAATGGAAGATACGGCAATCAGGAAATTACAGGCTGCCGCAGGCTTTACATCTACTCAGTAACAGCATCCATGAGTACAGTCTAGTCAGACTGATCGCTACAGTTTGATAGTCTCCTTAAACAAGACACTGTTACGTCATGGACAGCATCAGGTCTGATAGCAGCTAAAACACAACATTCTGTAAAATTCAAGACAGCAGCAACAAAAGGTTAAACTTACGAAAAAAATGCTTCAGAAGGTTTGCCATGTCCATGGCAGAGTCCTCCAATGCTGACAGAACTCCCCACTGTGACTCCACTATAACCCCATGTAAACTGAGGACCTCAGCTATAAGCAGAGGTGCCCCCCATCCTGCCCACGTGATTCTGGCCAGCCAATGGGAGCAGAGGGGCCGCCCAGGATTTCCTAGCTGTTGGTCTTTGAGAACCAGAAGTGGAGCACACATTCCTCAGTCCCCTATGAAGTGTGCACCCTTGTTTCACTTATTGCCCTGCGTTTGCCAATCATATCTTGGTTCAGCATATTCCCTGTTTTGGTGGAAATTGTCAGAAGTTGTACCTTTCTGTGCACCTTATAATGGATCTTGAAGAGGGCAATTTCATGCAGCTAAGACTGTGCCTTCGCATGAATGTGGACACCTGCAGATAGAGGTTAATCAGCTTATTTATTGGAGGGCCACAAAATAGTGTGTTGACTATGTGCAGTTCCCTCATGGCCGGGAGTTTTGTGGTGTATTACAATTGAACTGGTAAGTCAGAATTTCAACTGGAACACCCCCCCAAGGGTCAGAATTCTGACTCGGAAAGTCAAAGGAACCTCTACAACCTCGACCTCAGATTTCAAGATGGCCATGCAATTTATTAACAATAGTGAAAGCTATGGTAATATGCTATTTATTAGCACTTATGTCTGATGGGTCTCATTAAATTATGTTGTACACACAGTACTGTCCATCCTCTAATCTGTGGACATGCTACTACCATAGATGTATGCTCAAAATAATGCGTCATCAACCGGTATTTCTAACAATGGCTAATAATAAGCCTGGCAAGAACTGGTATTGCTAAATGGCTTTCCAACTTGTTGTACTGGAACGTGGTGAACTTGTGGTTTCAGCATTCCTGAAGCTCAGGACGTAAGATGGGCCCTTATGTTGACCACTAAACCCTCAATAGCACAAATGCCACAAATGCCCAGACAATAAGATTCAAGATCCAGCTGAAGATCCAAACAAGTTTCCTATTTAGTAGAAGATCCTAGAAGATCCTGGCAGTTCAGTGGACGGGGACCTCAAAGGCTAAACCAAGTCAGTTAGTCCACTAGCTGATCAGAGAAAGTTTCATGCAGATGGCCCACTTAATGCCAAGCTTAGTGACGTTTGGATACACGTGTAGTCCAATCCTGAGCGTGCGCAGCAGGGACCGTCACTTGCCGCGCTCAAACAACAAAGCCAAACCGCGAGATGCTACAGCTCTGTTCCACACGGCTGACAGGAAGTTCAACTACTGAGATGTGCCTCTCATTGACTAATAAAAGTCAGTCAGCCTCTACAAAGGAAACTGAACGCAACGGTTTCACTGCTACTGCTTGTAGCCGTTCTGCTTTTTTTTGTTTTTTTTTTTTTGCATATTAAGAGCATCTGGATTTCTATTTTATGTTTTCGTTTTTTTCGTTAGTGACGATTTTAAATTGCTGTTGTGTTATTTAAATAAAAAATAATGGAAACGAAAGGCTCCGCACCACTCTGAGCAGTGTCACAACAATAATTACTCGATGGAAAATACAAGAAAGCATGTTCCTCCATAATCAAATATTTAATAATGAACAAATAGTATTCCAGAAATCTTCTTAACTGCCTTGTTTAAACAAAAAACATATAGGCAGCAGTGCCTGAGGCTCAGAGCTAAATCTCTGCACATATGCATTAATCAAAATTAACTCACGCCCGCCTACTGATTTTTATTAACAAATATGAGCATGTTAACATCCTCGGGATGGGGACATGAACGCAGCCTAGTCACAGAAGTAGCAGGATTGCAGAGGTACTGTCCTGAGGTAGGTTGAGAGGAGGATTCATTTATCAGGGTTGGGTCTGCACTGTTCAAGCAGTACATCACTGGAGATGATGTTGTATTGTAGGTAAATACGGTTTTGCAATATTTACAATAAACTTTTTTATCTGTTAATGATCCCACACCAAACTTCGCTTTGCACTCCTCAAATTCCACTTGAATGACAAAATTCTTAACGATCAATTAATCGCTAATGAACATTCACTTTTTTTTCTTACAAAGTTGACTGTGAGTCTCCATGTTTAAGAGACTAACAGTGACCTCACTCATTGGAGCTTCTTACCTAAAGTGTCCTTCAGGTTCTTGACGATGGAGGCCTTCTTGGCGCTGTTCTTCCTCTCCACATAGTTGGAGGGCACGAAGCCCGTCCTGTTGGTGGAGTTACGTACGCGCCACCATGACTTGGAGTCGTCCAGAAGCCAGAGCCGCTCGTTCTTCTTGATGTCCAGCTCCTGTTCCTGCTGGGCCACATAGTCAAACTTGGCCACGACGATCACCTCCTCGGTCATCTTCGGCTGGCCACAGCCCTGAAGGTCACAGAGCAGAGAGCATCCTCAACTAGGGGTAGTGAAGCATTCAGACTGAAAGGGTAACATCACCCTTCTCTAACCGTCCATCTTCTAACCGCTTAACCTCATCAGGGTGATCAGGGTACCCTGGAGCCTACACCGGGGTACACACAGTATAAGGCAGGGTGCTGTCTTTGTGTATCATAGTTAGAGCACCACAATGCTTCATCTGCCCCGCACCCAATAATCATTTCATATAACTGGCAGACTGTGATGACTTATGTAAAAACACTTTGATCCTCACTTTCCGGAGCTCTTCCCCCACATAAGCACTTGACGAGCTTTTGAAAGCATCATTGTGAACTGTGAGATGATTCTGGGCGTCATTGGTGCACAAAAAAATAATTGCGGTTAGAGTCTAATCGTTGCTCTACTGAGAGTTGCACACTTGAGTTTCATGATGGTTCAGAAGCAGAGTGAGAATTAACACACTCACACTTATTAAGTGATGACAACTTCAAGCAAAATCGCCATCTTTCTTCCAAAGATAAACGTGACTAGAAAGGAGACAGCAGTTACAGCCTGAAGACCAGCTTGGTCTTGTTACTGCAGTCCATAGCAGCCAGTGACTCCAAGGCAGTGAATGCCTATGCTGAAGCATCAGTCGAGACACCCACATCTCGAGGATTTGCAGAGTGAAACATGTAACAGTACTGTCTTTGGGTGGAGTACAAAAATAAATCTGAGAACCACAAGTCAACCATCTTAAACTATAATGTTTACACCAGAGAGACAGTTCACATGCAGGCAATTCTGTTTTACACACGTCTATGGTTAAATGTAAATAGGAGACACTGAGGTCAGAAAAAGTAAAGCACATATCTGGTAACCTGTAAGCTCTTGCGCCTGAAAGGTTCACAGCTGGTGCCCATACCAAGAAAATAGTAACAGCCGGGACCTCAGAAGGCCAATTCATACTTCACTGTTCCACATGCACTTTTGAATAGAAGAGTTTAAAATGTCAGAATAGTGTTGTTTTAGTGTTAACGTTTAGTTTTAAAATACCGTATAGTGCAGTATAATGTTAGGACAGTATGAAAAATTAGATCTGCGGGTACCTCAGACCCTCCTCATAAGCTGGCCACCCTAACTACTACAACAATGACGGCAAGTATTCTTCCTCCAATCTTCCATTGATGACATACCATACCATACCATACGCATACCAATCGCAGCCATCACCAATTAGTTCCACCCACTTCCTATTGCTCCCCCCCACCCCTGATGGGGTGACTTACAGATGGAAACCTGAAGCTGACCCTGTACTCAAGCCTCGTCCCTCATCACTGCTGTGAAAATACCTAGAGAGGTAAGCAGGTAACGTGACTGGCTCTCCCTGAACGACAAGATCCAGAAAGACAATAACTGCAGGCCACACACCTTCCATGAGGGTTGTCTATTGGAAAGAATCTGAAGATATGATTTGTATCACGATTCAGGGGTTACGATTCAATATATTGTGATACTGTAAAAAATGTTAAGATTTTTTAAATCTAATTTTACAAAGACCGTCATACTATAAAGAACGCACAACCATATGCATAAAAATCTGACAAACACAGTGGGATTTGCATCGGCATGGCTCTTGTAGATCCCCTCAATGCCTTCTTCATTGTGGAACCCAAAAATAAGCCCCCATTTCAGCTCTGTACACCATGGGAGCCAGCCCAACGCTTTCGGATTCAGCCATTGGTGGTAATATTACTATTCAGCTAGGTCTGCTAATTCTAATGTTAGCGGCGTACCCTTACGCTATTTCCTGTCTGAGTTTACACTATGTTGGAGTAGGTCAGTCAAATAGCTGAAGATGGATTACAACGCTTCCATTTAGCAGTCGGGATTTAAAACACAACACTACCAAAAATCTTTGCATGTAAGCTATTAATTAAAAATCAAATAGTGTTTTTACTACAGATACAGGATCACAAAACATATTGTGAAACTGAAGTAGTGTTGCCAAAAGACCCGGTACTTCGGTACCAAGTCGGTACTAAAAAATTTAAATGTTACGGTACCAGGTTTTCTGAAGTACCGGTGGTACCGAGCACCCGGTCAACCCAGTTCTGATAGGTGCGTATTGTGCAGTTGCGTCTTCTTCGTAAAAGCACAGAGATATGGCAACCGGCGGTGCTGCTGATGAGGCGGCTCTGAATCCGCTCGTTAAAAAGAAAGGAGGAAAGAGACACGTGTGGAAGTATTTTGTTTTTGCGGCTGATGACAAGGGCAACATCATTGATCACCCGAAACCCATTTGCAATCAGTGTCATCGAAGTTTTATGTCAAAAGGAGGAAATACATCAAACCTCATAAAACACCTCAAATTCAAGCAGTTTTAATTTAATTTAATATTTAGAGCTTTCGTTATAAAAAATATACCCTATATTAATTTGAATGTCAGATTGAAATAAACATTGCTATTTGCTTAGTTAATCGTTAGCATATGCACGGATAATGCTAACGCGAGTATCAGAATAAAGTTTCTTTATTAACTATTTAATGCTCCTATAGCGTTTAAAACAGGACATAATAGCGGACTATTTTTACACACCAGAGGCTTTTAAATGACCGGTGTAGTCAAAATATGTGTGCTAAAGAACAAATGTATGGTTAATGTTTGTATCTTTAAAATCGGTCCATCAGAAAAGCAGTTCTAGGTTATGAAATATGTTTTGCGCAGTTTGATTAAATAAAAGTCCAGTCAAATAGCCCTGTATAGTCTGGTAAGGCTTTACAATAAGATAACATATGAAGTCATGTAAATGAATGGTATCTAACATCAAGTTACAGTGAGTGAACACGAGACGCTCAAGACTGACGTAGGAACACGTTAATATGTTAGTGTTTCTTTCCGAAAATCTGGAAATGGCAAAAAATAAAAAATTTAAGGAACACTACAGGCAAGTGAAGTTTCTTTTCAATGCTTGTAATTTATTTAGTTATTTAATTACTCAAATGTTTAAAATGCCTTGGTTTTGTTTTATTTGTAATAATATTAAAGTATTGTTTAGTCATGGCATATTTTGTTTAATTTATACAAATGTTTAAGTTTATAAATAAGAAGAGTGTGTTATTCAGTCATGTTTAATTATTGTTTGTTATTAATAAAACTAGCTTGTTGTTCAATTCATGTTTTTGTGTTTTGCTTTGGTACCGAAATTAGTACCGAGAACCGTGGATTTTCACTGGTACTGGTACCGTGACAACACTAAACTGAAGTGTAGAAATAAATATTTTCCTACACTCCTGCCTTCCATGAGGAGATATTTCGACACAGCCAGTCTCTAACCCAACGTTCGAGATGGCACTATAGCTTGGGGTAAGGGCTCATGTCAGTCATTGATGCCAAAGTTATTTTTTGAAAGATGGGGCGTATTAATAATGATTAATCATGAACTTATCAAGGAGCAAAGGATGTGCCTTCAGACCCTTATCACCCTTGCAAACCAGCGAGGTCATACCTTGCCACATCAAAGCCAGACAGCTTCAGAGTGGTGATGCTCCACATGGATCTGTAAAATTGAATCCATGTGTAAACAAGTATGGAGTGCAAGAACAGGCAAGGTATAGAGAGGGGGATTTGGGGGAGGTCACCATTCCAACACAGATTAGCACTGATCCTGCACAGACAACTCCTGTTGAGTCTAATTTTACCGTGACTAACTTGACAAAATACTGCTTGAACATCCACAGCCTTCCTAAACTGAGGTGTACAGGAATTCCTTATGCTTGTACAGATTTGTCCAATGTTAATTAAAAGAAAAAAAAATAGATTAAGCATTAAGCATAAATTAAAATGCTTCCTACAGAATGATAGTCACCTAGCTTAAAGCCTTCAGCTTACAGCTCAGCATTTTAAATAACAAAAGCCAGAACTTTAGAATCTACAACCTCATCTTTGCAAAACTTACAATGTGGTTAAAAATCATCAGGAAGCATTGTCTATTTCCTGACACTCAACAGAAGCTTCTGAAGAATAAATAAACTCACTAAAATAGCCAAGTGCTAGGACTGCAAAAGCATGCATGTACGCATATGTTGTTATTAGGGGTTTAAGAAAAAAAATCGATACACTTGAGTATTGCGATATTTCATTTTGCGATACTGTATTGATTTTCAAAAACACAAAATCGATTTTTTTTTTTATAGTTAATGTATTTGACAGTGGTTTGCTACTCAGGGCGCAGCCTCCGTACACCACGTCCCTCAAATGCTACCAAGATCTCGAAAGCTGGAAGAGAGTGGCTGTGAAACAGGCTGTGGACGGTCTCACCTTCAGATCCAGCATGAGCGGCAGCCAATTGGATTGTATCCTGAGCGAAAAGCAGTGATTGGCTAAACGTTGCTATGGCAATCGCAGTAGACAAGCCCACTGTCAAGCAGGGAGTTTAATTCTTTTTTTAATTATTATTTTTTATTTAAATATATTTGATCTATTTTATAGTAATATTGCATCATATTAAATGTTTATTTTGTAACTTATTATATTTTTGTCTTTTTTATTTTTTATTAAAGTAAGTTTACTGTAAGTGTACTGAGCGATTAAAAAAAAAAATACTTCTACAAAAATGATCAAAAGCTGTACAGCAAACGCACTTTAAGCTTTTAACATTTGTACCACTACATTTAAAAGTATATTCTGCCGCTTCTGGCAGTACCCCCTTTCTTTAAAGAATCCAAAGATTCATCGGCACTTCGCCCCGCAATGCATCTTGGGATACGGTGGGCTGCAAAGGATACACCCGACCCATCCTTAAAAAACGGGGAAAAGTAGGACGTGTTTGTGGGCTGCATTTGGAGGAGCTGTCGAACTCTGACAGCCTTGTCGCGGTGCCGTTACATAAATCAGTCTACAAATTAGGGTTGGGTACCGTTTGGGTTTCATTCGATACTGGTGCCAAATCGAACTGCCGGTTCCTAAACAGTACTTAAAATGGTACTTTAAGAAAAACACACAACAGTCGTTTCATTACACTATTAATGTATATTAAGAGCCATGGATTTATCCATTATAACTAACATTTTATTAGATTAATCATATGTATATTAGATTCGATTTCATTACATTATTGATGTATATTCAGGTTTTTACCGTTATGTTTTCCTAACTGTCAAGGCTTTATTGATTATCACATGGACATCACACACTCAAGTGAACACACTAAATTCAACGATGGCTACTGTTTCAATCTGCACCTGAAAATGCAAATTACGTAAATTATCCAACTAAGACTTTGATTAAATGCATATTGGTAAAGTAAAATTCCTAATATTGTAGATTTCTCAAGGTAATAATTATTCAGTTCGTGCTGGCTCAGCAAACATTTTGCTATGGAGCTAAATACATATTTGTATACGTATTTTATATACGTTACACCCAATAAAACATGTCGCTTTCAAGCTAAATACACGGTTATAAATCAACAAGATATGTTGCTACCGAGCTAAATATACATCAACAATCTCATAAAACATGTAGATTATAATGGATAAAGCACATCGCTGACGAGTTAAATATACATTATCTAATGAAACATGTCTATTAAGCTAAACGTAAGCGATTTCTCATTAATAATGGATGAAAACATGCGGGTTTCTGCACCTGCATTGTTCTGCATGTGTCGCGTGCGCTGTTAGTGGTGAACACCACATATTTTACAGGCACCGAAATTCACGGCCTCATTCACCGTTCACGATGGCACTGGTTATACACTAGATCCGAGTTTCAGTACCCAACCCTAATCCTATCTTGCTGTAAATGTAAATTGCATTGAACGGCTGAGATAACTTGATTAATTTAAACCTCTCACCCAGCTCCGTATGACCTGTGCTCGTGCGCACCGCCGCTGATGAGCACGTGAAAGTACCGAAATCTGGCACCGTTTGATTTGATATGAAGCGATACCTGGTAGTACCGACATCATTCAGTCGGTACCTTTAAAAGTACCAACCTCGGTCCCAACCCTAGTTATCATAGCCCCAGAGAACAAATATTTCAATCAACAGTTCAGGCATTTAAGTGGCACCGAAATTCGCGTTCTGTTTTGGTCCGGTACATACCGGTTATATAGGTACCGGTGCTGTATTGGCACCGGTTTTCGGTACCCAACCCTACTACAAATGTGCCCTTGGTAGGACACGGCCCCCAAATTTGGACACAGCCAAAGTCTGGTCACTAGCAACATTCGCAGCCATGGCTGAATCTGAGCGTGTTAGACCGGCTCCTGCAGCTTACCAAGCTGAAGTGTGGAATCATTTTGGCTTTCACGGTAAAAAACATATTGGAAGTTACAGCAACTATTTTCTTTAGTACTTTAAAATAAAAATAAATAAGAAATTAAAAAGTGACTTAATTTAACCCTCTGGAGTCAGCAGTCCTGCCTGCAGGACCAAGCAGAAATCTTGCCAAACAGTTTAAAAAAAAATTTTCACAGGTTTTTTCATATAAACATTTTAGAAACACCCCCATAAACCTTGATAAATCTACTTTTCAAATATATATAGGAAGAAACTAAATATAATTTTAGAGCGTTGCAAGGAGAATAAAAAGAATAAGAGTGACTGACTGGAGTGTCTGAGTCTGGAAGCAGCGCTGATTGGCACCCATTTGAAAATGGCACCATTCACATGATAACAATACAGTAATCCGACAGTTATTACTGAATAAATAAAGGTGAGAAAGTGCCCAATGTAACTCCTACAAACAAGAGCACATGTCCGGCTTGTGTTTACACTGACCGGCTACAAACATTGAACATAATCAAGATGAGTAAGTTACTTTCACTTTGAAAATTATTTTACTTCTGTCAGGTCCCCACAGGCACAGCATATTATTTATCATTTTCTATAGCGAAAACTTCTGCTCATTATATTGGGCTCATGTAGAGTAAAACTTCTCTCATAAAGCCATCAACGCAGGCTGAATTGCCGTAAGAGCTGCATAATAGAGTCGTAGAGCTGCATAATATTGGGTGCCATCCAAAATTCGACTGTAATGATCATTAGGTAAGACTTATGGACGTTACACTGCCATTATTTTGGTACTTAGTCTTATTATTGCAGGGTATTTTGTAATATTTATTTACCTTTTGTACTAAAGTTTCTGTAAAGTTTTTGTACTGTAAGTTTCTGTTTAAAAATTGTATGCCCTTAACTTGTTTACCTGAAGTAAACATTTTTGGTTAAATCTGTATGCACATGGTCTTCATTATACCATTATAGTTTTTCTACAGTTAAATAAAAAAAAAATCACAATATATCACCTCACTTACAGTCCTGCAATATATCGCAATTATATTGAATCGTAACTCCGGTATCGTGATATATATCGTATTGTCAGATTCTTGCCAATACACAGCCCTAGTCGTTATAATCCGTTGTGGGGACCAAATGTTTCCACAATGTGATTAAAAACCTGTTGTTATCTTGATGCTGTGGGGACTATTTTTTTGGTCTCTATAAGGGGGACTCAATTATATAAAAATGTATAAAAATATAAAAAACTGAAAATACCAAGTCTTGTATTTTGTTTGGTTACTTACGGTTAAGGTTAGGGCTGGGTAGGGGTTAAGGATATCATGTTGGGATTAGGGTTTTTCCCCATAGAAATGAATGGAGAGTCCCCACAAAGATATGAATACAAACATGTAAGTGTGAACAGGCCACAGGAGGGTGGGGATAGATAAATAAAGCATAAAGGACAAGTGGTCACGAGGAATGTAGATGAGGTGAGCTTGCTTCCCCTCTCTCATGCTAACATGTTTACCAATGGGGGGGGGGAGCTAGGGTGAGTGCATTCAGCACGAGCCCTGACCTCCCCCCATCCCCACCCCCAACCCTTACATAGACCCTCAGTGCACTTGAATCCCATGCCAATCTTTCCTCTTTTATGAGTAATGAGGCATAGCATCTTAAATACTGAGGTTTCCTAGAGAACCAAAACTTGCCTAGAAGCAGGCCAACCGCAAAACACCCCTCATGGAAACGGCAGATAATGAAGTAAAACTGAACACTTGAAGGGATATGCATCATGTGGAATTCCATAGTAAATGCATAGAAATAAATAGTGGGTTGGACAGCGTGTTTTTTTAGTACAGCACTGAATATGTGTTTAAATTACTTTTATTATTAAAACTGCAAACACACCCAGTAAGGAACAACTGTATACTTACTTGTAAAAGGCAATGTGTCTCAGTAACCAAACCTAGGGCACTTAAACTGTACATGTAAAATAAATTAAAAAAAATAATTCAAATTAAAAAGATGACAAATAACCTAAATCCCCATCTAAATCCTGTGCTCTTCACTAACGAGTGGTTGATGGTTGTATATACGTAGTGATAAACATGCCTATAGCCTTAGTTATTTTTTAACCTAGTGCAAATTTCCTGGCACTTTAAATGTCGCATGGAGACTTAATTTGCAAAGGTTGTTTTGGCTTTGCTCTGGTTGCACGCACTCAGGTAATGTTATTATCTTGAATCAATTAGCATGATGTATGCGTTTCCAGCCACATATCCGAGTCGAAAGATAATCTTGGTCTTATTGCCTTTGCTCTCTCTCCAGTGCTGATATAATTTATCAGCAAATCAAAATGTTCCCAAACTGCCAATTACAAATGACTGTACCCAGCGCTAGTTCTAAACAACTCACTGGCACAATTCGCATAATGTTTTCCATGTTGAACATCTATTACTGGATTTAAGTTTTGCCCAAGTGAAGAAATGTATTTGTTCATTTCATTGTGCATTCTGAAACAAAAATGATTTAGCCAAATGGCATGGGATGAATAGGCGTACCATTACAGGCCTAGTACGCACCCCTCCTCCCGGCCAATCGGGAGACAGACTCACATCTTGACGGTCTCCATCCAGAATGAAAGCACACAGCAGACTGCGCACCAAACAGACAAGCAGATAGGCGGGTAGCAGATGTGGTCAGAGCACATGGAGCAGGTGTTCCTGTGAACAGCCGTTTTACATGAGATGCTGAAGCATTTAGGACGAAAGAAAGAAAAAAAAGCAGCTTCTGGGACCCGAAGATGCAGCTGCATAACAAACAGCTCTACCGTGCAAACTCCCTCTCCCCCCCACCCTCCAGTCCTTATCCATACCCCCCCTAGGGAATCCCAAAGGAGCAGAATGGCCATTTATCTCCTGACATGTTGTGGCTGCATCCCACTGATGCTAAATCTCTCCTGTGCGACCTGATGAACAGTGAAAAGAGAAACAAAAAAGACGAGGGTGACGAGCAGCTGTTTCCACAACAGTGCAGTTGGTATCAGAACAATGTGCCCCAAGCAATCCGGGTGTTGCTTAGCTAGCTTCCCCTCCGTAGCGGCCGGGAGGAAGCCGCTAACCACTTCCTCAGGTGGTGTGCATTTCGAGTGTTTGTAACATGCACTGAAGAGGCCCTGTAGTGATACGGGAAAGAGGAGGGTAAGAGCCAGGGGAGTGGCGGGCTGAGCCACTATAGAGAGTGACAGATCGAGCCATGCCGATGCAGATGCCACTGTGTTAGCTCAGATTTTATGCATACGGTGGTACGTTCTTTACACTATGACAGTTATCGCAAAATTAGATGTAAGGGAGAAAGGAGAGTAAGGGCCGGGGGAGTAGCAGGTCGAGCTTATTATTGGAGTGTTACACGGCAATGCAAAACAGTCACTGCACACATAGGTCTAAATACGCGGTGGGTATAGCCATTTATAGCTGTGCATAGGCAGATTAAATCCCTTAACAGCATTAAACGTTACAGGCTCACAGTCATGCAAGTGCATCCTGCCGGGATGTGGACAGGGAGAGAAACCTTGAAGCCACTATTTAAGGGCCACAGAGCTGGGTATTAGCACAGATGCCCTGATTCAATTCAACTCCAATTCACAAGCTAATGATTCAATGCAATCCAGTTTGATATCAATCCAAGAAGAATGAGATAGGAATACTATATAGCAGTTTTCCATATTTGGATTGATGTTTAAAAAGCTCTAAATGGAATACACATTTACAAATACAGAGTCACTGAGAACAAATCCTGAAAACCACTGAAGAAAGGCCAAAAGCTTGTATGACTATAGTTTCTTAAAAATAAAACCAACCAGTCTCTTTCAAAATGACTTCTGACTGAAAATAGGTGAAAATAAAAATAAGCAAATCTAAAACTCACATGATTCCATTGAATTTTGATCCACAAGTGCCCAACTGGGTTCCATACTGATTATTCCATCTGCGTTAAAGACACAAAAGACTAATGTCTGATCAAACCAAATTGTGATCTGGTCAAATTGTTGCACCTATCAGCGACCCTTGCTAAGCCACAAGAGGGGTTATGGTTCCACATGCGCAGAGTTGAAGGAGTCGGTCCCAGCAGCCATCCTGGCATTTCCCTGCAGAATGATGCAAGTGGGCATGTGTTATTTTTAGGGATGCGCCGATCGATTGGCCACCGATCGGAATTGGCTGATTTTCAGCCTGTTCAGCCTGATCGGCTGATCAGTCGCGTGCATTTCCCATTTCTTCCGCATGCGCAATACATCATACGCACAGCCGCGCCCACAGCCACATCCTAGTCACGCGCGTACTTACAGACGCGTTAAAGTGTCCGTAATTTGGAAATTCTTCAATGTGAGC
>JAODKM010000001.1:15609324-15626503 GCA_026780845.1 Petrocephalus sullivani | reverse complement strand
TAGATCATGGTTGGAGCGACTTACAGGCCAGTAGGAATTACGAGGAAAATTATGGAATTCAGGGCACTGGATGACCAGCCGTTTTCCAGAGTTGAGGATAGAGGCTTCAGAAATATGATAATTTGGCAAATCGGGATTGGCCAAGAAAATGGCAATCGGTGCATCCCTAGTTATTTTAGGGTATTCTCAAGTAGGTACCTCCCATAAACACAACAAACTTCAAAACAGAGCCACCTCCATCCACCCAGAGAGGCTGTATCTCCATGGGTAAACGGCCAGCCCCCTCTTTTTTTCCTCCCTAGCCCTTCCCCCCCAGAGGGACTGCCACTGCGTCCAAATTCAGGGGCTGCATCTGCTACATAGTTTTCGTAGCCTGTGTCCTTCAAACTTCTGCGTAATGAATCTTGGCAAATCAGCAAAAGAATAATACATTTCTAGGCCGCATTTGAAGGAGCCTCCAAAATGGGGCAGACTTGTCACACCGCCGTGACACATTTACTCTTTAAATGCAGCCTGAATTCGGGTATATTACCTTGAGGAGACGAATGACTGCCTCTTTTTCCCCCCTTTGCTTTCTTGACAGTCTTGGAGCGAATGGCCATAATGACAGGCTTCTGTGCCAGTCCTACACCAGAGCGCCAGACGATATGACGTGCACTTAAACACGCATGTGAACAGCAGGGTTCTACGGCAAAAACCAGGGACATCAACAAAATATGATAAGGTTCCAAAACAACATTCCCAACCGTCATCCGTCATTTTCGTCTCCCCCACGAGAAATTGGGCTGATCAGAGCTGGACCAAGGGAGCAAAACCACACGAGTGATGCAGTTTGCTTGAAATGCAAACCTTAGCTAAAAACACTTAGCGATGCACCCGGGCTCCACCCACACAGCACAAACATGACAATAGTGGATCTGAGTTCAAATCCGGCTCTACATTTCTGCATCACCCCTGCCATTTAGCCCATTTTACAGGGCAACAACTGCAGCTAAACTAGGAAACGAAAATTAAATTACGCTTCATTTTCCCTTTGCATAAGTACCAGTACAGCTACATTGGACTGCTTTCATTCTTGCATATCCTGTTCATGGTGCTCATCTGTGCTCTCCAGTTTCCCCACCATGGTCCAAAAACATGCCAAGCTGCACTGGACTTTCCAAAATTGCCTATAGGTGTGAATGGCATGTGTATGTGTGCCCTGTGATGGATTGGCGGAGCACTGGCACCCCATTTCCAGGATAGGTTCCAGTCACCCGCGACCCTGCATGGGACAAGTGAGTATAGGAATCTGATGAATGGACATACAGTGGTGAAGCTTGGGGTTTGAACACATGGTCAGCCTTCCAGCCAGTGCTGCTGGAGCATTTTTCAGGGGTTTAAGGACCTTGCTCAGTCGGGGTGTGCTGCTAAGTTGCATTACATAACAGCATGGCTCGCAAGGACATGAGAAATAGGGGAGAGGAGGGGCTGCATTCCAATGACATCATGGTCGGAGAAAAGGGGAAAAAAAACCAACCAGTCCTCAGAGGTGAAAGGCCCCTTCGTAGCAGTACATCCAAAAACAACACAGTAAGGCCTGTACCCACATTGTGCCCTGAGGTATTCATGCACACCATCAGGGCTCGGCCTCAGAGGGACCCCAGGGTTCCATACCCCAAGCAAAGATGGCGTTTGACGCCAGTAGTGAAATGGCAGATTTAAATACCTGAGTTGTTAGCAGAACACTGACATTCATTTCAGAGAGTTAAAAATGACACTGTAGTAAAGACCCTTGCTGTAAATTCCATCTTATTACTCTCGGTTTCTGAAAGGCAAAATGCTTATGAACCCGTTTATTAAAATACATAAGACATATATATTTCATAGGCTGAAAATGCTGCCTGCTGGCGACCATGATGGGCCAGAACAATGCCGATACTCTCGCTCACTCCCTCTGTGGCCAGAGATAGGACTGTGTTGCTTGCTTGAGCCTCCGGGGGTATGAAACAAATAACACAGACACATCCAGAGAAAGCCAGGTCTATCAAAGGCAAGGCCACTGCAAGAAAGGAGGAAGTAGAGGCTGATGAGGCTCAGGTTGGGGATGGCTTACGGCCTGCTGCAGAGCTGCTCAATCACCAACGGCGGGAGGGAATGGCAACTAAACTCTGCACCTCTGTGTAGCCAGGACCCCAGGGCTGTAACTCTCGGTTATAGCAATATTCATCGAGGAATCATTTGCAATACAACAGAAATTAAATATACACTGCAATTGGTGTACAGTCAGTCATACATGCTGAAAATTTAGGTACTCCAGTTCACTTGAGCTGCAAGTTTTTGGATAGTGGAAAGAAACCAGATCCGCCGACAAAGCCATACACACACACACACACACAGGGTGAACATGCAAACTCTACAAACACAGAGTGGCGGTGTGCAGCAGCAGTGCTACCCACTGCACCGCTGTAACACCCTGACATGGCATTTCATGCACAGATGCAACAGTCACATGGCAAAGGATGGCAATAGTCTGCTTCATTCAAACCATCAATAAGTTCTGCTAAAACCAGGGTGCCCACCTCCAGTCCAGTCAAAAGTTTACTGGCGCTGCTTTTGCATGAGCTCTGCATGCGCTCTCTGAGCCAATCAGAATCACTCTCTTCCTTGCTGTTGGACTCACTGATAGATCTTGTGGCGCGTTTGTGAGAGATTACACAAAAGACTGTGAAGAGGGGATGAGTGAGAAAGAACTTTGCAAGGCACCATAACTCATTGGCCAGACTGTTGTTGGATAAGTTCTGTTTGGCTATATGGTTAATTTTCAACTCCTAAATAATTGCAAAAACTTCAAATATCGCAATGTGAACTTTTTCCAGTATTGTTCAGCCCCAACACACAATACGTTCACCAAAAATAACTCATATTAATTGGTTAGCTATATGTACTATATACTGTATATATGTATATATATGTACTGTGCAAAGGGCTTCCACACACACGCTTTTGCTCTTAATTTACGTGCCAATTCTCTAAGTGCTATCTTCCTTCCACCATATTACTAAATAATTGATTAGGAAAATTTCAATCCATGCTTTTTAATAATCGAGTAATCGAGTTTCATCGCGTAATTGTGACAGCTCTACAGGATACATGCAACGTTTGCATAAAAGCTCACAGATAAAGCCATAAAACTACCCAAACCAGCTCATTAGAGGTTACTGGTCACAAGACAAACTCGTCTTCCAGATTTCTGCCATCCATCTGTGGAAATTTCCTAAAATGGTCATTGTTTACAACAGACGCAGCATAAGAGCCAACCCGGAGTGCGCTGTGAGATGCAGACACCCCGCATTGGGTTTCTGAGGTGTGGGCAGGTGGCATCTCCATGCCAGTCCAGCACCGTGCAGCTCACACACCTGTGGCGCATTAACTCTCGATGATACTTCCTTTCTAGATGGACCAGTGAAATAACTGGCTCCAGTGAATGCAAACTCACAGAGGGCTGGAGTGCTGGTGAGAATACTCTAAGCTGCGGTCTGCTCTCAGGCTATTATTAGACCTTACATTATTGAGTTACACTAGGTAATATTGTAGAAATGTTTAAAAGTGTGAAAAGGCTAGCATGAGTAGACCGCAACAGATAAGGAAGTGAAAGACACGGCACCATAAACTTAAGACACTGAGACAAGCACCAAGTTTTGAGATTTCAGAAATCCTGAAAATCACACAAAGAAGATGAGCGAAAGCCAGGAACTCAGCCGCTTAAGAAATCCACTCACCGACTAAGGTCTGAAGCATTTCGCTTATGATTAGTTTATGAATTAAATTCCCTCATGGGGGTTTATTTTCAGTTGTACTGCAGGGTAAAGTCCCGCATGTTTCCACTCATTTGAGATACTCATCTATAGCTGCATATCTTTATCATATCCATGTTTTAGTCCCATCAACAGAAGTCCTTAGAAGGTAGAACCTTAAGTGTCTGTTTTAGTTTCCCCCACCCAATCTCCTACAAGAAAAAAATGGAGAGAAAAACGGAGGATAAAGACGGTGGTTAACATTTACCTCTGCTCCAGCTTTCAGTCACTGCAGAACCCGAACTGAGAGGAAAACAACTTCCGTCGCTCAGCCGATGTGGATTTTATTCTCTATTCGTGTATCTAAAAGCAGTCATAAAAAGTCATCCCCGGAAACAGAGTAAACATTAAGCATGTTATAGTCCTGCTCTTGGCTGGAAGATGACCGTATTCCCCAGAGGACTCTCAGAGGGGAGCCACTGGGCCAGCTGGTCTGAGGAAAAGATAAACAAATAAGACCTAGAGGAGCAAGAAAGGAGAGGAGCGTGGGAGACAGGGGTCCCCGGAGAATCCCGATCACGCCACTGAGTATGTGTTCACTGCGAGGACCCAAGCTAATACAGAAACCACTGGCAGAAGAGTCATTTAATAAGCATCAACCCCTCCCCCCCCCGCCCCCCGAGATGCACATGGAATTGACCACCATCTAAACGCTTCTTACCATGGCAGTATTAGAGAGAGCTCTCAAATGATACAGTACCCATGGTCAAAGCCACCTCTACCAAATCCGAGTGCTTTTAAACATACAATTCATTGCAATTCTTTTCTATAGTTTTTTTTCCAGCTCCGTGATTCCAAATCCAGATATAACCACAAACTGGAGCAAGCCACAATGGTTAATTTAATAGCTAATTGTTAATTAGAGAGAAAGATGAGAAGCCGGGGAGCTGAGATCATCTACTACACCCACGGACGCCTCCATCCGCTGTGCTGAAGCAGGGGTGCCACTCCCACCAGGGAAAAGCGCTTGTGGAAGTGAAAAATGCCCTGCCCTGTGCAGCGGGAGGACTCCCGAATTATATGGCTTTTTATACAGACAAGCCATCAGCTCCAATTACACCCAAATTTCAGCTAGATCTATCATATGATGCTAAACAATAGACTCCCTCTATGAGGGCTTAGCATTAACAGGGGGCTGCCAATAGCTTTCCAAATAATTACTGCACGGCCACGCCAGCCGTGCCAAAGCGACGCCCTTTTTGCACAGTGACGCGCTTCAAGTGCCATATTAGCCATCACAGGCCACGTTCTCCGGCTCTGGGGACGGAGCCCCACCCACCTACCCTCCTGTAATGTCTGTCACATTAACGATGCATGGGCCGCCCTCTGCATTGCAGGGGGATAAACCCTGGCATGTTCCTACAAGAACAAAGCAGCGCAGAGAGACAGCCCCCCTGTTGTAGCTTTGGGGGGGGAGGTACTGCGGATGTTACGGCCACAATACCCAGGGTTGAGCAATTGACCCAAAATCCAACAAACTCTTCCCACTGCCTATTCTTCTACTAGTCTGTTCATTTGGAAACGACATCAAAATGCAACATTAACCCCCCCCCCCAAGGATATCATAGAAACAATTTCCCCCAAGAAATTACTCGATTTCCTTTACCAAACTCTACTCAGTCTTGTTAAAGTCATTGTTTTCCTCTTTTAGCAATTACAAATACCGATTTAATTTAACTGTCTGCCTCTACCGGACTTTCACCAGGACCCCCTCCACAAAGGGGATCAGGGCCAGAAAATGGCTTTGATATTTTAGTTTTCCGTTTACCAGCTGTGATCGCAGGTACACTGTAAGAGGAAAAGTCACAACACTGTACCGTGTGTAGCCTGTGTACCCGGTCAGCAGATAACTGTTCCGTCTGCTTGACGGACCTCACAGTTTATCTGGGTGATGAAGACGATCAGAGATTAACGCATTCAGATTACAGCACCAGTGAAACTGATTCAATCACAAAGGGTGGAACGCAAACAACCGCTCAAAGCTAGAACAGCAGCAAGGACGACTGAAACGTATTTTTGCAAAGTATATCTTGATGTGAGAATGAGATGTGATGATGCCAAGAGGCTGTCTGACATTGGTCATATCTGAAAAACCACTGCTGTCAGATTAAGCTGTAAGTCACATGACACTGGCTTTTTCCACTTAATATCTTTCCAGTGTAGGACTGCCTGCACTATGATCAAATTCGGTTTCTCTGACATTTAGTTTGGACCTGTTTGGGGGAACTGAATCAACCCAGGAGTACAGCAGTTTTCCTCACACATTTACAATAGTTTTGCTGTAAAATAAAGCTTTGGGTTACAGTTGCGAAACAAGAGGAACCCATCATTACCCGACATGCATGCCTCAGGTAAAGACTTGTGCTGCCAGGCTTTGCTTGTGCCTGCTATTTAAAAAGACCACATCAGCAGGAGAAAGCACTCCAGTCTGACCATTAAAGACACAACTAAAACACCACAAAACCCTTTAACACACCTTAAATTCACAGTACTTCCCTGATCCCCAATACTTACCAATGCTCTACTTGGAACTGAACCTGGGAATGACACTGTGTAAGATTCCAGTGTCTCCCCCCTACAAAATCATTACGTTCCAGTAAAAATCCATCAGCTCCCAAAATAATACACGGCAGAGAATCCCTCATTTTCCTTTTACTGCCATCACGGATGCTGCGTATAGCCATTATTTACACCACACCGCAGATACAATGCACACCACTGCACATCTGTACATTTCCTAACTATTGATCACTCGCGTATATATTATCCCACTAAGAAATACACGTCAGACCGCATTTCGTTGCTTGAGCGCTTGTACTTTGTGCAATGGCAATAAAGCTGAATCGTATCTAATCTAATCTAAAAATAAACGTAAGGCCCAGCCCCTTTGCCCCCCACATCGCAGTTAGTGAAGTAAATACCTTAAATACCTCACACCATGTGCTTTAAAGGGGGGGGTGGCGGGGCGTCCCAACATGGAAAACGACGGAACCGAACCACTTATCGCCGTTTAATCACAGCGCAGTTACACGGGAAAAGGGACGCGGGCAGAATTCATTTTTAAACCCGCATAAAGTTCATACCCGTAGGGATTTTACTACATGAAAACTGATTTGGTACAATACAGGTTTCGGCTGTTATCATAATAAAATGCGTCGTCTTCATTCAGCTTACCTGAAATTAACACGCAGGTCGGCTTTTTAGATTTTTAAAAATGAAGAAAATGAAACAATACGTAGACAAAATGAGTCAAAAGCCCGGTCCGCTCGCTCCGCTGCACGCGCCTCTATGCGACGCGCTCGTCCGTCTAACGTAGCGCTAGGCTCCACCCAGCTTGAATCCAATTGGCTGCAAATGTGGACCATCCCTCCTCCTATTTGACAATGACTTCGTCCATCAAACGCATTTGGTCCCGCCCTCTCGCATTGGGTGATGTCCAGGTCCCGGCGAATGACTGGAATAGAAGGCAGAACTGCAGGGTTTAAGGACGGGGGTTTTTAGGACCTGAACCTGAATACATGCTAAGGCAGCTAGCTGGGTTTTATTTATTAACCGAGAGGTAGGCGTGAAATAAACTAAGCCAGTTAAAGCGTAATATCTGCAGTGTGTACAGTGTTCCTTGTTGTGTAAGGCACAATAAATTTACTGACTTTGCATTAATTTGAATTATGATTATGATTGTTGTTGCTGCCGGTGGTGATGGTCTCCCAAAGAACCTCATTTACAAAAAGCCAAACAAAACAGAAAACTAAAAAGATTGCTATCCAGTGCAGAAGTGTATTCCGATTTATGCATGAGTAAAACATGGGTTTTGTTATAGAATTTCACCTGCAATGTTTACCTCGTGAACATATTGAGCATATTCTTACCCTGTTACTTTGTATCCGCAGTCCTCTCTGACAGTTAAGTGTCCTCAGCAATGACTCATCCCATTATTTTTAACCACTCTTTGTACGTGCCTGTGTCCCACTTAGCCCCCCAACCCCAAGTGTGCTAAGCAGCCCTTGTTTTTGCTGTGAAGTCAGTCTCCCAGTCTAGCTCGTGGGATCAGGGGACAAACTAGAGAGGATGGTCCAAAAGTCATTGCATTCATGAAAAAGTCTTTGTAACTGATTTGTGGTTTCTTGATTGCAATTCAATGTACAAATTCCATTGCATTTTCTCTATTGACAAAATATATTACCTATTATTTATCAGGTATCAGTGTGCAATTATTAAACAATAAGTTAAATTTCTCTATAAAGCACTACAAAGATTGAACACCGGCTAAGCACAGTTAATACTGAACATTAAGTACTACATGAGTTTCAAGCTGTTATATCCATAGTAATGTTGGATTTTGAGTATCATTTCAAGCAAGCCTATAATTTTCATCACATTATTGCTTTTGTGGTCTGAATCTTCCAGGGAGTCTTGCACACTCTAAGAAGAGTTGTGAAAGAGATCAGTGCGAACACTCATTGCCACACAGACTTTCACATCCTTCTCAGTGCAGTGCTTTTGTTATGGCGCAGTGGGAATAGTTTCCTTAGCACATACTTGCGTTGCATGCATGCATATGTCTGTACATGCCTGTGTACAACCACACTTCTGCAGTAAATCTTAGGCCTTGAGTAGCATCATGTCAGACTTATCATGCCGATAATCCGGAGTCATTCCTGATGAATCACCTCACTACCCTGCCTCACCTGAATGCAGGATGACTGATGTGTGTGAATGATACACTTACGTTTTCACTCTCCTCTTTCGCCTTCGTTTTGGTCTCCACAAGAGCATTGCTAGGGTAATACTCCCCTAAACAAACATGTTGTTTCTATCATTTTTGCGTAAACGACTGGGTAATTAGTTTCATCAGCACCACAGAGGGAGATAAGGGCTGTG
Source organism: Petrocephalus sullivani (assembly GCA_026780845.1). Taxonomy (NCBI): domain Eukaryota; kingdom Metazoa; phylum Chordata; class Actinopteri; order Osteoglossiformes; family Mormyridae; genus Petrocephalus; species Petrocephalus sullivani. Next base: position 15,617,786 of record JAODKM010000001.1, on the reverse strand, counting down.
TGAGTGTGTGGGGGTTTCTGTGTGTCTGCAGGGCAGGATTTTCTGCTGAACGAGGTGAAACAGGTAGAGAATCTGCCAAAGGGTGTTAAAGGATATTAAAGAAGTGTAAAACCCTTGGGAAAGCCTGACTGACGTATTGTATTTGTGTGTTTGAGGACTACTCATTGCTTTTGGAGTACAGCTTATACCTAATTAGTGGTGCATTTTGGGGTTATATTTTACATATTGTTCGCAGGGATAGTTTCTAAACTTAAAATGAGTAATAAACTCAAGGTGGAGGCAAACATTTTAGAATAAAATGGCGAGCCGCAGTTTTGTAAAATGTGTTGGAAAGCCTGTGCATCTTTCCCATGATGCACCTGTGGCATGTCATCCCTTTTCTCTATTTGACTTTTTCCTGCGCTTTATACAGTGACCATGCTGCTCAGTGTTAGAGTAATATGTAAATTAAGCTGGGGACTATTTCCTGGCCTGTGATTGGACAGACAGATCCCCACCCACTGGAAGGAAGCAGTTCATTTCCTACAGCAAAAGTACACGGTACTTCAGGATCTTAACTTGAATCACTTCTGCCTGAGGCCATGGCAGGATACTTTAAAAACAGACCTCCACATGACCTGGTCCTTTAATAGTTTTACAGAGAAAAAAATGAACACGGCATTTTCTTTACTCATGGACAAGGAGGCATGTGTTACTCGTGGAAGTATGTGGAACCTGCAGTGAGGAGCTGCTATAGAGACATGACTGTTTGTTGGAGTAAACGTTACATCACAGGATATGACCAATTTCTTGTACAATCAGATGCTTATTCCTATTTTATATATATATATATATATATATATATATTGCAGCTGAGTGACAGACAGCTAGTGTTAAAATGATAAACCACAGACTGCTGACCAGTGCCTGTCTTCTGAAATATTTTTTACCGCACAGATGCATAAACATACCAACAAGCTTCAAAAATCAGACAACACTTTGCGTTCATGCTCCTCTTCAGGGGGTTTGTGGCTTCTGTTGATGTACTGCTGTTACAGAACCTTTGCAGCAGGACATATTTATGTAAAATGCAAAGTTGAATCTTGCAAAAGTGAGATGGTTTTGCAGTTTCTGGATACACCAATTTAGGTGACAAAATACATGGCAGGCAATGGAAATTTATTTGAATATCATAACTTTGATTTGCTCCCAGTTACAAAAATTTAAACAGCAACAATAAAAAATTTTTAACTCACAAGTAATTGTCGTAACTGTGCTATATAATTTTTTTTTTTGGTTGAAGTTCGCCACCTGGTGGCGTATACCGAAATGGCATCACAGAAAAAAAAATCCCTACGAGTTGAAAGAATTGACACCATTTAAATTTCATTAGCTGGACCTCTTAAGGTTGCATTGATTCTAATAGAAAAGCACTCAAAATTAGTTTTTCACAAATATTACAACATACCGTAACAGTCCTTTATTCGTAATTGCAGTAATGCTTGCAACAATGATACCAGAGGTTCAGTCCAGAAAGGAAATGCCAGGTCAGACCACATTTAATTTATTCTCAATTCATCTATTGAAGAATAGTATTGATCTCCCTAGCTGACGTGTAGACTACCTTCACAAATTAATAACACTTCCCTGACAGAGCACTTGACAGTGGAAACGTCAGTCGATATGGAATGAAAAGGAGAAATAAGTGCAAGCCCTCCTTACACCTCTAGAAGAGGTCTGTGGTCTTCTGAAGTTCATTATTCATGATGTTCAGTCAACAGACACGCATTGGCCAGACATGTTGGTATAATAGGTGGTATACACTGATATTCTGTATACAAATAAATTACATATTAATTGAGTGCCATGGACCACTGTAATATCACATGTACTGTTAGCAATGACAAGCAACCAACTGGAACTCTATCAACAGCACGATACAAAATGGACAGATCGATCAATCGGCTAAAAGGCCACCTGGCAGAGAGGCCACATGCAGGGGCATGGCCCTCATTTAACGGGCGAGTCGAGGATTTCTTCGTAATCTTGTCTCCTGCCTCCCACCCAGTTGAGTTTGACGGCTGTCAGGGCAAAAACGCTGATCATGATGACCAGGGCGCCGATGACATCGTAGGCGGACGGAACCATACGCAGGACGAGGAGCTGCAGGAACATAGCCACCACGATCTCCAGATGCTGTACCGTGCTGACCAGCGCCGGGTGGAACTTGTTCAGGGCATAGTAGACCCCGAGGAACGCCACGGTGGAACAGATGCAGATGCCGGTGAGGTAGCCCCAGGTTTCCGCATCCAGAGGGATGATGGGCTCCTGCATGATGAACATGGTGGACGCCCCCCACACGGTCCCTGTCCACCCAAATGTGAAGAGAGCTGTCCACATGCTCACTCGCTCCTTGATGGCCCGGTAAACGATCATGGAAAGGGCGGCGGTCAGGCCTGCCGTGACGGTCATGCTGTAGCCAAAAGCCTCCTTCCAGAATCCCAGAGGGGTCTTATCCTCCTCCGCGATGTTGGGGATCATGACCAGGCAGAGGCCGAAGACGCTGCCCACCACGGTGACCACGTCGACATAGCCCAGACGCTCGTCCAGCAACAGGAAGGCCAGCACGGCGCTGAAGACGGTGGTGGTGGCCCGCCACATGATGGTACCATTGCTGGGCGGCACGATGGCAAAGGAAGTGTAGGCGCATGTAATGGAGATGACGTTGCACGCGCCATAGAAGAAAAGACGCAGCCGGTAGCCCTCTGGCCCAAAGGGCGCCTCCTGGTGGTAGTAGACCACCATGATGGAGAACACCTGGATTACCGAGCGGATGAAAAGCAACTCGAGCGAGGGCACCTTGGAGCGGTCAGCTGCCAGGCGTGTGATGAGAGCTACACATCCGTGGGCGACCGCCGCCCCAAAAAGGGCAGCCCAGGTGATCCGAGAGCTGATGACAGACGCCTCCCCAAAGCTGGCCAGCTGTTCGCCGACTCCATCATCCCTGCAGCCAGAGGACCTCGGCCGAGCATCTATGGTACCAAAGAAAGTCCTTCCCTGCTTGTTCTCCTCGATCAGTCTCCTGTTGGGACTGTCGTCCACAAAAGAGCCAAAGTCTTCAAAGGAGGGTGCGTCGTCATAGTCCTCGTCCCCAGGCTGGGGGAAATGGGTGTCATACTTCACCGTCACTGTACTGGGGTGGATCTTCACCCTTTTCTTCATTCCATAGGACTGCATAAACGGCGGGTCCATTTCCCTTTGGCTTAAAGGATATCAAACTGTTAGAAAACACCCATGCTTCGCAAGCAGCTTTCAGATTAAAGAACATTTTATTTATTCCCTAAAATCTGAATTGCTCACTGGTATCCCAACCAAGGTGCCCCTCCCGGGAATAGGCTCCAGGCCTACCGTGACTCTCTGCTGGATACGCAGTTATGGAAGATGGGAGGATGGATCTATATTTTCATACTGCAAGGTCACTGAATAAGTGCAGATAATCTGAAGGTTTTTCCGCTTGGTTAAGAAAATAGCCAAAGGGCTTTTAAACACAGACGGGCTGGTTACATAATTCCGCACTCACCGCCTCAGTGATCTCGCAGTGTCGCGCGCTCTCTCCCTCTCATGATGGCATGTTAAAAAAATGCTATAATTAAATTCTGCTTATTCAGAAGAAAGCGGTCCGCAAACACGGTGAAGCTGATTTAATCGGATAGGCCAGAAATTATTTCACTGGGAGTGAAATTTCACTACGACTGAAAAAGCGACTGTGATGGAACCAAGCTAAGAGTCTCGTCTTAGAAAATGGGTCCAATTTGTAATTCGTGTCTTATCATTTGTATGGTTTCTGATAATGTGCAATACACTCCAGAACAGTTAAAGCCGTCTCTTGAAAAGAAAAAATCAACATAAAATATCCATGTCGTTTACCGGGATTATCATCTAGTATGAAATGCACGAAGTGCACCATAACGAGTTCTCAGACGCGCAGACGAATGGCTTCCGCTAAAGGTGTACATCTGTTTGAAGTTATCTCAAGCTGAAAAACGGTTCACCAGCAATTAATGTCACGATAGCCTATATTAGCTTGAGATGTTTGAATCCTAGATCCGTTCAGAAAAAAATAAACATGCTTAACTATAAAACCTAAAGAAACTAAAAAAAAATTAAATACTTAAAAAAAACACGTTGCACTTTAAGACATCATAGGCCTTCGTAGTTATTTGTCGTCCTTTATTCTTCATGGGTAATATTTTTCTTGGTAATATCGATGCAGAATTTAAACTTGGCATTATGCGTTTAATTGTTTCACTGTTACCGTAATTGAAAGCAAATTAAAAAAATGCATAATGTATGGATTATTGTCGCTAGAGCACCGCACCACTCAATGTGAACAGAAGGGGGCGACACCCTGCGTGAACTCCAGGACCCCTCCCCCACGCTTCTCCCTGCTTCATTTCGGCAGGGTACCCCCTAATGATCAGTGTTAGAGTACTTATTTTTTAATTCGCCTTCACATTTATAAAGATTTTATTTTCGTTGTCTTTCGATGACACTTTAGCTGAACGCTCACAGGATAACGTTGTACCCGGGGACAGACATCTTCATCGGGGGGGAAAATACGGACTTAAATCGGTTTCGCATCAAATATGACATCTTAATCTTCTGACCCAAATATTACACCAAATAAACAGGCAGCACACAAGCTTACCACCTTGTTGTAATTCATTTATAAATTCAACTAAAAAGTAGGAAGTACCATAAAGCCAGTTTGCATTGATATTGTGTTGCATTTGTTATCATTATATAATTCTCAGTTCGGTGATTATTATTTTTAAGTTAAAAATTCGAAGCACGTATGCTATTAGTATGGACAGTGTTTAAAAATGCGACATGCTTCTTTTATGAACATGTGTATGTTTCCGAAAATCCCCACTTACGGTTTTCCAAAACGTTTTTGTTGTTTATTGTAATAATGGACACAAGCGTCGAATTTAATTTTGAAAATGACAAAATGTATCGCTCAGTGAACAATTAACATGGATGGCGTGTGGGTTAATTAAAATGTATTTGACTGTCGCACCTTAAACCCATTGAGGTTCGTTCCCATTCATAAATCCGCTGGACAAGCCCGATCCGGACTGGAAAAATTAAACCACGAGTCCGAATACGGCTTGAAGCGCCTTGACAAATAAAACCTTCCTCAAAACCAGAAACCGGGCTAACAGGCAAATAAACCCAAAAGAAAAACCTGACAGCACATTTCCAACGTACCTTTCTGCGGAACGCAGGATCCCGGCGAGATGACAGCTGTGACTGTACCTGTATCATGGATTAGAGCGCTCCGCTTCTCCCTGCCTTCTGCATGTGCAGCATGTGCAGCATTGCGTTTGCCGATTCCCCACCATTCGCTCCAAAAGGGGCATTATTCTATGTGCACGGCGCCGTCAGTCTGCGCGCCTCTGCTGTCGGCTGCGAGGCTCACAGACGCGCGGGACGGCGCTCCGGGGCGCCGCACATCACGCGTCCGAGTGCGGCCGCAGGAGCAGCTGAGCGCGGCTGAGACGGGCAGGGGCGGGATGGGTGCCTCGGCTGCAGGGCGCGCGTCCGCACGCCATCCCATCACTTGTCCATCACCATCATATTAATCCCCTTAGGCAAAATTCAGAACTCGACGAATTTCTCCTTCTTAGCACACAGCATAATTAACCGAAGTAATGAACTGTGCTGCATCGTCAGTAATTACAGCTATTAAAAATTCATACTATTTATGGAATAACGCCTGTATCGCCATTAGTTTTAACTAAAGCAAATATTAATGATGCTCCGAACGACCCTTTGCCTTCCTAGGCAAGCAGCAGCACAGGGTTCGAACATAACCAGAAGCATATAAGTGTGTAGGCCTATATAAGATATACTCACCAATGAACAGCACCAAGCCTTCGGTACCAAGAATATGTATTTAACCTCAGAATTGATTGAGAAGCAATAGAGTAGATTTGAGTATCTTCTTCCTCTTTAAAAGCCACACTTAGCCCACTGTGTATTTACAAAGTTAAATATTACCAATTTATTCAACCATCCAAATTCAGCACCCCCAATAAGCCATAAAGGATCCTACCACATGAAAGACATGAATTATTATCATGGTTTTCAAGGTTCAAGGTACCCGCTTTGAGTCACTGTTCTCACCAAACAGTGGCTTTGTGGTGGAACATTACAAACTGTCCTGACCCAGACCGCGATTTAGCATCAGGTGTAAGACAAACATTGCGGTTCTGTTGTTTTAAACATGAGTCATATCTAATTCTCTTATTTATGCTGTATCTGTTTAAAAACCAATAGAAAATATGTTAGTTTGCATTTAAACCAGCGCAGCGAACCAGAGCTGAACATCGTAAGCCGATTTGGCGTGAAATGATTTTACCGCATTTCTGCAGCGATAAAAATAGGCATGGCCACAGGGTGGGCTCACGTGCTCTTCTGCGATACTTAGCCCACGCTAACGAGCAGGATGCTATTCCTCATCACATCTACAATTGTGTTTAATGAACGCTCAGCACCTCCCCCACCAGCCAGCCTGTGGTTCACAGAGATCCTGCTTTCCATGGTCAAGTTACCAACCATATTTCTCTCTGGTAGGCCTACTGCCAACATGTGGCACGTCCTTCTGCGTGATCGAGCCATGCATACATATACAACTGATCTCTTTATGCCTGGTCTAAAGGACCTACAGCTTTCCGATTCTTATACTCAGATTCGACCAGGATGTATTTTTTGTACTGATACTTAAATACTGTAACCCAGGTCACAGAACCTGCCAGCTCTTCGTTCACAGGAGGGTGGTGAACCTTCATATTTTAAATTCTGTATTTCAAATCCCTACACCATTTTTAACATACATATTTGGCTAAAGAGTATGAACAGTCATTTTATAAGAACTATCAAAAGGCCAAAAGCATATATAAGGATGATTAATATTCAGTAAAAAAAAGACCTTAAAACAAGGGACTGTAATCAGAAGGTCGCTGGCCCAAATCCCTGGGTTGGCAGAGTATTTGAGCTCTTGGGCAAGGCCCTTAACCTCCTGCTGCTCCATATACTGTCTGACCTTGCTTTCTCAAAGCAGTGTTTTTGGATAAAAGCTCAACATGTAAAACTCTATTTCAGAATTTGTTTTTCCATTCCATGCGAACGCATTTCACAGGCAGTTGCTCGTCTACCGTGAATGTGGACCCTGATTTGGCCACACAGTGAAGTGATCTGTCAGAAGAGGCTGTGAGCTGGCAGGTTCAGAGCATTCAAAGCCATTATCAGCAGTAGAGAGGACAACAGTCAACATGTCTGTTCTGTATAAATGAAGAGTTTTGCGCTGAGTTGCGCTGTCCGTGCCCTTGTGAAATATCAGTGTTATTGTACTTCAGATGGCAAGGTAGCATGAAAAGATTTTTTTTTGTTTGGTGAATAGCGGCTGTGTGTGTGTGTGTGTGTGTGTGTGTAGTGGGTTGTTATGAGTTTTACAGAAAGAATATGCTTTTGATCATGAAGCTGGACAAATCTCTCATTATAAAATAAGATAAGCCCCAGTCAATGGCATAGTAGAGAATTTGATATGTGGGATGGCATACTTTAAATTAAATACAAAGGTCAATTTATTGGGGGGGGGGGGGGGGGAGTGAATGAAGTCAAATTAAATATTAGGAGGGTAGACATCTACCTGCCGGTTTCTAAGCCCTGGCCCCTGTGTTAATTTGGTATGGAGAAAGATGCCCCAACTCAAATGGACTTTTAAACTTTGACTTTCTCTGGTGATCAGTAATCAGTGTAATAATATTTTTGATAATAAACCCTGAAATTTTATATTAGATCCTACCCCAGCAACTGGATGCCTTTGCGAGTTTGTTTTTCCTCAGTAACAGAGATTTAAGGATAGACACACACTAAAGAGAAATATGTTTGCTCTAGAGCGAAATGCCATGTTATCTTAATAATGGATTTGTAGCTTTTCTGCAGATAAATCCAGCTTCCAGTAACAAGCAGACAGATTTTCTCTTGATGAAAAGAGGCTTTATCAACCAGTCTCCTGTCCCATTACAAAGCATTCATAAGAGGTCATTTTCCATCAATGTGCTTTTAAGCAGTGGCAGGAGGTGGCAGGCAGACCCATGTGTAGCGTAGAATTGTGTTTACATGATGTGGGCTTCAGTATGGAGTTTAGTGTTTACATAGCATGGGTTTTAGGATAGCATACAGCATTTGCATGACATGGGCTTTAGCGTACCATTTACTGTTTATATGACATGGGCTTTAGCGTGGTGTTAGGTTTTGACGTGACGTGGGCTTTAGCATAGCATTTACTGTTTATATGGCATGGGCTTTAGCGTGGTGTTAGGTGTTGACGTGACATGGGCTTTAGCATAGCATTTACTGTTTATATGACATGGGGTTTAACGTGGTGTTAGGTGTTGACGTGACGTGGGCTTTAG
>JAODKM010000001.1:15567997-15589536 GCA_026780845.1 Petrocephalus sullivani | reverse complement strand
GCTGTTTCACATTTACATTAGTGACACGTGCATGATTATAGGAGACTGACCAATCAGCGCACAGCAAGAACGCGGCGTTTAAGCGATATCCAGGCCCTTTGATTGAAAAGGTAGTCTGCAAATCCTGTCCTAGCTCAAAGTGTCCGGGGTGACATCAGTCATCTGGTCACCCTATCACAAGCACAAATTAATAAAACCATAAACAACAGATCCTCCCCATTCATCCTCCAACAACTTATCATGTGCACCGAAGTTATACATGTCGCATCACTCGCGTACCTGAAAAGAGATTTCACAGGAACAGTTACCAAATGCAGCATACGCCTGCCTGCACCTGGAGCAATAAAGGACTGTCCCTCACTGGACACCGTCCTTGGTATCGCCAACAGGCAGCGCCACATGGCCAGACCTCCTAGCCTTTCGAGTGACACCAATCGCAGGGAGGGAGGCTACCGACGCGCCATGGCACTACAGCTGCTGACGGGCGGCTGTGGGCAAGAAGCTCGGCGAGACTTTCTATGCCGTAAATAGACGCAACAGCCTCGGCTCCCAAATACAAGCACACGCACACGCACAGATCCCGTTCCGGCGCGCAAATGGGAAACTGTCATAATATGGGCCCGCCCCCAATAACGTACGTTCCTGACTAGGACAGTGATTGGCCGGAATGGAATTTGTCGAGATTGCGTCTGACCCTAATATTAGAACGCACTTTATTCCCTTCACAAATAACTGCTCTTCTTTTTGCCTATTTAACAAATCATATAGTCATATATATTCCAGTTACATAAGAGAGGTTTTCATTAGTTTTCTCCCTGGTTTGCTGCAGATGTAATTTGTACAATCCGCTGTAGTTTCTGGGCTGCGTGAACTTCAGTGCACGCTCCTCCCATTTATGATAAAAAGCATATTGTTTTCAACAAATATGTACATACCCTATAACCGTTAATAAAACGGCACGCTAATGAAACACCATTAATTACGGTATTTAATGCACGCTATTCAGAAAATGTGATCCACTGGCATCCACGCACTGTTCCTATGCTGTACGGGCTTTCGCAGCACAATAGGTGAAAAGCAAACAGCTCGCCTTGCTAAAATGACAAACCGATGCAAACAGGGAAAGCCCGCCTACTTATGATAACAGACCAATGAAAACCGGTAGAGCCCGCCCGCTTATGACAACAAGCCAATTAGAAGGCAGGGCAGCCTGCGGACGAGCCGTCCAATGGGATGGCGCGGGGACGCCGTTGCCCGGATGCAGGGAGGGCATCATGCCATTTTGACAGCGGAGAAGCGAAAGCCGACCCCGCGCTGGCGCTTCGCTCCCTCCCGGAAAATGGTCACCCCGGCGGCGCGTGTGGCTCCTCTCTCGTAGCGTCTTGCGGAGCGGCTGACAATAACTGGGCTGCACAGATGTGAGTACGGGCGTCGCCGTGTCGGGGGCCAGCGGCCCGGGGGGGTGCCGGGGCAGTAGCTCCGGCCTTTTAAACGCCCGGCCGGGGCGTCGCGGCTCGCCGCCTGTTCCCTCTCCGCTGCGGGACGAGGCTTGCTTGTGGCCCTTATTATCCGAAGTCTCCGTAATATATGGGGTCCTGTCGGTACGTAGGGTAGGGAGTGACGCTAATGGTGCGGTGTTACCTCAGAATTCGCTAGCTGTGGCGGTAATACTTCCCCCCGTCGGTAACTGGCGCTTTCCGAAGCCACAGAAAGGCCCTGTTTATGGGATGTCGATGCCCTCACATTGTGAAGCCTCCCTCCTTTGCGGGGCCTGGGGTGACATGCATTGCGCTTGGGTGTTTGAGCCTGCCTACTGCACACTGATGCGTTCTTCAGACAGTCAGATAATGTGCGTGGGGTTTAATCTGTCACGCAGGCATCGCTCTTTGAGTCACTGCTATCAGAATTGTCGCTGTCCATTCGCAAGGTAACAGTTTCACGTTTATTTCTACAGTGAATATTTTAATATGAGTTTAATATGTGGATTTTGAGAACGAGACCTGTGTCAGTACGATCTTAGTTAAGCTGCATTGGATAACTGACTCGCCCACATGAGTTTAGTAATCAGAAAACCATCTGATTTGCTTGAAATACACAATTTGGACAAAAAAATTGGGACACTTGGCTCACAGTCTCCATTATAGTATATCCCAAAGGGTTTTGGTCAGGGCTCCGTGCATGCTAGTCAAGTTGTTCCACACCAGACTCACCCAATCATGTCTTCACGGTCATTGCTTTGTGCATTGGGGCACAGTCATGCTGGAACAGAAAATGGCCTTCCCCAAACTGTTCTTATAAAGTTGGAAGCATAGAATTGTCCAAAATGTCTTAATATAAATGCTTTGGTATGGCCAGGTGTCCCAGTACTTGTGTCCATATAGTGTATCATGACCCTACATTTTATTATCACATTTTATTAATAATCCAGATTATGGTGTTTTATTAATGATACTGTTTAGAAATAAAAATATTTACAGCAGGAATCCTGTTGTAGCCAAAATGTAAAAATAGACACTGAGTTAAAGTTCCAGGAACATGTGAGATTCAGAATTAAACTACTGACTCTGACATGAAGGTGATGCTTCCAGAAGGGCTTTAAGATCTTTAAATAGTGGAGAATCAGAGCCAGTCAACTTTATACATCTAGATAAAAAACTGAAAGTGTGGCTTGGGCAGCCCCTTTAGGTGCAGTCACCAAGCATAAAACCTCCTGGTCATTTCACCATCCATATGATGTTTTTTTTCTGCATTAAATGGGTGAAAATGTGGGTTACTGGTGTAAGTGTTGAATTTTAAATAGTCATTGTTCATGCTTCTGTTTCTGCATCTGTCTTCAGTTTCCTCTGTTTGTGGGTTTTGTGTCATGTGGTCAGTGTGGTGGTGGGGTGGGGTGGGGTGGGGCGGGGTGGGGCGGGGGAGGTAGCAGATGCAGCAGCTGAGAGTCTCTGCCCGCGCAGTTCCAGGTAAGCCGCTGGTGGACGACGCAGCTGCGCAGTGATGCCCGTGGAGAGCGGCAGTGGCGGGGTCAGCGCGGCCGGCCGGCAAGCCAAGCAGAAGCGCAAGTCCCATAGCCTGTCCATTCGACGCACAAACAGCACGGAGCAGGAGCGCGTGGGGATGCAGCGCGACCTACTGGAGGGGCAGGTGAGTGGCCCGTGGCTCAGCACGTAAACGGCCTCAACGGCCTCGCTGCACATCTAGTGCCTCCTGCCTGCTGTATGGTGTCGCAACAGGGTTATGGTGAAAAAGTAGCAACCAGAATTACTCATCACTATTTCACGCGTGATGTGGAAACTGCCAGAAAAATGTGTGCTGAGGAAGCTGTGAACATTAGTTTAATAATGGAACATATTTCTCTGTGTGCCTTTGTCTGTCGTGTGTTTCTTGTGAGGTTCTGGTGGTGAATTTCTCATGGACTATAGCCCTCTTAAACACTGCTGGGCCTCCTCTAGGAAGATGTTTTAGTTTTGCTTTCCAGATCTGTGTGGCTTGCACTCGTTCATGTATTTCAGACTGTACAGTTCGTAGCTCATCCTCATAAATAAGCAGCAGCCGTTAAGGCGCTTCAGTGGCCTGTTTGACGGGACTCTCGGGCCTGAGCCGTCAAAGATCGATCACCGTCATGCTGCTGGCCCTGCTGGTGCACTCTCTGCTGCACAGCATGCGGGTGACCGAAAAGAATCGGGGACGTTCTCCTGGTGCCCCGTGATTTATCACTCGGGTGCTGTAGCCTGCTTGAGTTTGAGGTGCTGGCTCTGCGTAACAGAGAATAAACAGGCCGGGCTGACACGGACCCAAGCTGCGTCCGGAATGTTCTGTTTGGCTTCTGAGAGGCGGCCCTGTTAATTATCCTACCTGGGTGTGATTAATGGACAGAGCTGGGTACTTCAGACTTAATAGCTGCTGAACATCCATGCTACTGAAGTCTGTGTTTATTTAGGTCCTGTTGGCGAGTGTGTCTGATTTGTTGTATCCAATAAATTTTGTACTAGGACTGAACGTTTTCGTTAGAAATGTATGGGTTGAGCTCATCACACCGCTAACGTTGCCATATTTTTCCAATTTCTGGTCTAATCCAGGAAAATGACAGCATGGTACTTTACTGAAATCTACAGCTTGAAAGGTAAATATTACCCCCACTGGCTTCTGGGATTTAATGGTATTAACAAGAATAACGACCTTGCTGCTAAAAAGAGGAGTTACATTTCTCATAAATTGCTTCCCCCAACATTTTATTCTTCTGGCTGATGCTGTTTTTTTTTTCTCGAGAACTGTGTCCGGTTACCACATATCGAAATGCACGCAGTAATTCCTCAGTGCAAGGCGGCCTTTGTCTCACTCACGTCGGGTAACTTGTACCGTCAGCTAACACGTCTGTCGATCCTTCAGCTAGATGGCCGTGACCCTCTTCATCAATCTTTAATAAACATGTCAGTCTGGAGCGGTGCTTCCTGTCACCAGCTCCTTCTCCCTTGTACCTGTTGGTCCATTGTCGTGCTGTATCCGTGACGATGGCCCGGCCAATGGCAGCGGGCCGCCCGGCCTTTCCGCCCACTGAATGCGCTTATTATGCTCTGTATCCAAGGCGACCCTTGCTTTGGGCCACGTGACGGAGCAGCTTTGTAAGAATAAGAGGCCCACTGTTGTTTGCTAATTACCATTTTCAGTTTGTGTTTACGTGTGGTTAGAGCAGTCAGCCCCAGTATGGTGCTGTGCATCGGTTAACAACAACCGGGTAGTTTCTTGAGTTCTGTCTGCACTCCAAGCTGTGGTGTGGGCACTGTTTATAAGGTCAGCATCTATATCTGGCTGAATATTGTGTTTCTGAGCCATTTCCCTCCTGAAGATGGAGGGAAGATGGGTAAGTTCTTAGTTGTCTTGGGGTGGCAGTGTATCAGAGCCCCCATGCTCCTCCTGTTCCTCTGTTTTGGTGACATCAGTGACATTAACATTAACCTTGGCTAATGCACCATCTGTAACCTTCCTGTCACTTAACAAAGTCCTGCTAATGGACCGTTCAGCTCCATCAGCTCTATATTGCTCCTTTAACCTTCTCAGCTGCCAGAGGAACCATTCAGGCTGAAACATGAACATTTTAACACGACTTTGTTATCTTGTGAATGAGAGTTAATCCGGCGATGATGCTGTTTATCTGCTTCTTTTACTCACACGCCAGAACAGTGATACTGGGAAATACTTCATATTTACACTGTGCTATATTACTCTTGTTCCAGCACAGTTGGCTGTTCCTATTCTGAGTTAAGTATTCATGCATTTTAGATTTAAGCTGAAAACTGTGCATATTGATGATTGTATATGAACTGAAATGTGATGTTCCTTCCTTTTTAATACACTGCACACTCTAGAAAATTGTACCCAAATCGACAATAATTAAGACATTCTTATGACAAACTCAGTTATGTTGCTGTGATGCTTCTCTGTTTGTAGTGCTAAAATGTGCAACGGAGATATTTGTCCGACATTTTGATATCAGTACTGGTTATATCGCCATAAATAAGATGCATGTTGTGTATCTAAACTGATCTAGAACTTAATCTGCTGTTTGCTTCGCTGTATGTCGCTTTGGACACAAGTGCCTGCTACATTAAAACAAAAAAAAATGTAAATGTTGACTTGCCCTTTGTGACTAGCTGGAGACTATGGAGCTGGTAACTACTGGTGACGCAGGTGTCACAGAAATTCTTTCTTCTTCACCCTCGCAGTCAGTAAGGTTTATGGGAAATTATGGGGAACTATGGGATACTTGTGGTTGGTGGTGAGACCTCTGATGTCAGCCTGACCACCAAGCTTCTCTGTTTTGCAAGTGAGCGTGTCCCCAGCTGTGCATGCCATGCCGGGTTTGGTATGTGGCCTAACATGCTTGCCGTCTCTGTGTCCTCAGGAGTCCAAGCTGCCCTCGTCCATAAAGAGCAACCTGTTGGATCTCTTTGGGCAGATTGAGCGGGAGTTTGAGAGTCTCTACATAGAGAATTTGGAACGTGAGTCATGTGTTGTTGAGGATCACTGGCATGTTGGGGGGTGGTGGAGCCTGGTCTTGTGTGGTTTTGGTTTTTCTGCCGTTATGCAATGTGTTTGTGTTTTAGCTAACATGGTGACATTGCTTTTTGAGTATTCTCATATAATGACTGTTGAGTAGTGATGCACCGGTAAGGAAATTTCTGGCCGATACTGATAGCTGACCATTTTAAAATCTGTTACCGATTGTTTGGGAGGTTCTGTGTAGGTAAATGGGACCCTCCACCCAATTGAATTAAAAAATAACTAGGGCTGTCAACTAAGAAATCGACAAATTAACTGCACATTTTGCAATGAATTAATTGTGATTAAAAACTTGTTTTTCCTAAGATTAAAGCTTGTTAAAATGCGTATCTCTAAACACAGAACTACACACAGAACTATGCTGTCTGGTAGGAGTTTGTCTCCCTATAATCCCTTTTCTTTCTGACAAATTTTAAACATGCTTACAAACTCCACGCAATACAATAAATGGCACTGAGACGAGTCTGCTGGTTTATTTTGGTTCATGGCTACACAAATGTGGAGGTTCCACCCCATAATGCACTGCACAATGACACTGGCTGCCCCATAATACACTGTGCAATGATGTTGGTTGCCAAGCTCTTGTCTCTACAAGTATCTTGTTTATGTATAACATTTATGATAAAGAAAGGCTGATCATAAAGTGTAATAAACTAATTTAATATCTTTTGATTTCACACTGTCTGCACTGAATTTTCTTTTGCTATCAAATGCTCGTGTTACTGACGGACCGGCCTTATTCAGCAGCACTGCAGCCTTCTTTATTCTAACGGGTTTGTTTTTCAGAAACTCTTCTTACTCTTTACCGTCTCGCGTTTAGGTGAGCAGTCGAATTTATTGTGTTGTAATGTTTATTATTAGAGCCTCCTAGTGAAATTTTACCAGAGCAATGTTTGCTAAGTTGATTTCTAACGATGTTAAAATAATTCCACATACCGGACATTTTTTCTCTTGGTACCTGGGAGTGCAAAGCAGTATTTTAAAGGAGTCAAACTCTTTATGCAAATTGAGTCTTATCTCTACTTATATGGAAGATTGAATATTTACATTGTGTCCTTAATTATACTTGCCAGACAACATTTTTTTTTTTTCCCCTCTGTTTTGAAGTTCGCAGAGAAATCGATACTCTGAATGAGCGGTTGGCTGCAGATGGGCAAACCATTGACGGTGGCGACCTAAGCAAAGGACCTCTGAAGGCCAAAGGTGAGAAGAAGATGAGGACTTGTACCCATGCCCCATTTAGGCTTAACGGTCCAACAGTGACCCTGGACTTTTTTGCTCTTATAACAACAGGCATCCATCAAATTACATCCAGATTATTATCTGGAAGTGAGGATGTAAGTCAGTCTGGATATATCTTGACTAGGGCTGTAGCTATTGATTTATATCAGTATTCGAGTAATATACTGATTAATCTGATGATTCGTAGCGTTTGTAATATAATACTCATTGCTTTTGGCACAAGGCAGGAACCAACCAACTGCTGCAGGGTCAAACATGTAGTTAGTATGAGGCAGTGCAATTCATTTCAGCTGCATGTTTCTGGACATTGGAAGGAAACCGGAGCCACACACAGTGAACATGCATCCTGCACACACACAAAGCCACGTGCTTCCCACTCTGCCGTCCTAACAGGCTTGTATGATGTGTGATGTTAATATCATCACATCGCAAGGACAGAGATAGTCTGTTGGCTTCAGAACATCAATACAGTACACTGCACTACAACTTTTGTGGTCTGTCAACAAAATTTTGCAAGCTTTGCAATTTTTACAGTGGTTTCCTTTTTTTTAAAAAAAAAAAAAAACATATTCAGTCTAAATGTTACCGCTTTTGCGTGAGCTCTGCGTACATTCTCTGAGATGATCACAATAATTCTCTAATTCACTAATAGAGCGCAAGGCGCATTTGTGAGAAATTAAACATAAATGAACCAAGAGGAAGAAGGTGCACAAGAACTGGTTGCAAAAAGACATGCATCTTCTGGCTGTATGGAAATATTTTGTACTGCATAGAGACAATATTGAGCAAAAGCATTTGATTTGTTGGCTCTGCTTTGTGTCTGTTGGCAGAACTAACCTCATTACCGGCAACTAATTTGACAGACTTTTTTTGGTGGATAAGTTCTGTTTGGCTATATAGTTACTCTTACAATAATATATACAATAATACTAATAAAATATATCAAATTTTTCACTCTTAAACAAAACACAAAATATTTTCACAAAAAATAATATATAGTGTTAATATGTACTATATTATGTAAGATGATGCGGCTAAGTCACAGGACTAACTTTTGGTATAGCAGCAGTTATTTTAACATTGGGGAATTGTATAAATTAAATTAAAGAAAATAATATAAAGACAAAGACGGGCCAGGCTACACGAGAGGCCAAATGGTACATATCTACAGTATGGATAACCTCGCATTACTGGGCAAGTCTGTCAAGCCCAAAAGTGTTTTTTAAAGATGCATTCTCATTGCAGTTGTACTGTGGTGATATTTAAGCTCTGCTTTGCAGTACTGGCAGACAACTGCAGTTTCATTCACTTTTAATATGGCGTGCTTCCATACAATTGATGGTTTTAGCTCCTTCTTTTCACCTTCATCTGCTATGCGCCGTCTTCCTTCCGCCATATTGCTGAGTAATCGGGAAGGAAAATTTTAATTGATGCTTTTTAACAATCGAGTAATCAAGTTTAATCAAGTGATCGTGACAGCTCTAATCTTAATCATTATAGGGTGATGTGCCGTAAAATTGGAAGAAAAATGTTATACAGTATGTACTGTGTTTTTTTTCTTATTAAATGGAACAATACACATTATAACATAAAGAGTACATATCTGTTTATCATTGCTGTCAGCTGCATGCTGTATATGTGCAGTATTATAAGTTTGACGTGTACTGACTGAGTGTCGTCACTTTGTTTGGTTCTTGCTGCACGCTGCACATAATATGTGCGACTTTGTTATCTTGGGATAATATGTTTGCTAACATCCGCTACGTCTGCTTTGGACAACTCTCAGTAAATATGCTGTTCTTAGGGACCTCAGACGTTATGAGATGGCACGTAAGTTGGTGGATGACTGTACAGACAGCTCTCAACTTAAGTAAATACTGACTCAAGTAATGAAGACTTACGCAAGAAATATATAAAAAGAGTTTATGGAAGCACTAACTCAAACGCAGCATACACCTCTCAGTAAATTTATACGTTGTCTTTTAATTTATATGATATGTGTTCTTCAGCAGGTGTTACTGGTAGTTTTTGGCTCGTATGCTATTTTGCTATAAGGTGTCCTGAATAATATGGGAAGGTAAATCCGACTTATGTAAACTTTGACTTGCTTAAGTGGTCGTGGAACGGATTATTTGAGAACACTGAACAGAAATGCTGAGCAGCAGCAGGGTGTTTATTTCGTCCCAAATTTAACATCCGCTTCTCCGATCCCTCTGCACTCAGCTAGCCACAGTACGAGCCAGCTGTCCCAGAAGCTGAAGACCACCTACAAGGCGTCCACAAGCAAGGTACAGACGCCAGCGTCGCGCTCCATTCTGATGTGCGTCTCAGAGAGTACGTCCGTCAGGCTACAATACATAAAGCCTTGAATCCTTCATCCATCTGTCCATCTGTCTATCTATCTATCTGCCTATCTATCTGTGTGTCTGTCTTCTGGCCCTGTTCCATGGATTTAAAATGCTCTCTCTCTCCACTCACGATCTAGCGATCACATTCTTTTCCTGGCAAAGTAGGTGGACCTTGCAACTTCAATGTGGGAAACTGGGAGTTGTGGGGTGGAGACTCATGGGTAACGGCTTTGCTTCCCCCGTGTGTCCCAGTATGCATGAACAGCCCATCGATGGGGTTGGTATGCCATCGCCACGAAGACCAACCGTTCACACTTGCGTATCTGACTACTAACAGAGATGGGCACAAATACATCAAAAAGTATTTTGTTACCAATTACAAATACTTGCTCATCAAATGTAACAAAAAAAATACAAATTACTGGTGTGAAAAAATGCATTTAATTATAATACAAGTAATTTGTAATTTGAAAATGCATGTAAAATAATAAACAGTTCCTGATGTATACATGTACCATTACAGCCCTAGTCTGTCTTACAGGCCGGGCTACACGGGGGTGGGGGGGGCAGGGTGGGCCTGGCCGACCCAATCATTAGGCTGGCCCCCCTAGCCAAGAGGGGGGAAGTGTATTTTTTTTATATGTAATTGCCCCCCCTGCCCACTCTGCTACTGAGAGCTGGAAAATGGCAAAATTAGTAATGTAATGAGAGGTCAACAGGCTGCATCTGTAGTAGCCGGTTGGGTTTGGATGGAACCGTGATGCAAATACTGCGATATAGTATCGGAACCATCTGTTTCTGATACAGAACCATTACATCCCTAATTTACACCCAGTGTTTCCCATTGAATTAATAAAATGGGTGAGGGGGTGCCGGTGTGTGCGTGTGCACACACCAAGAGACACTAACACTTTCTTAATTTAATTTTCATAATGTGTGAATTACCCGCTTTGTCTTAGGGTAGTGTGCAAAACCTGTGCAAACATAAAGAAGCTTTTTTTAGATAAATGTTCAACAAAAAAAACTGCAGCTTTGACATATATTTTAATGTCGGTTCTCCCTTTTACACAGGCTCAGTGGCTATAAAAAAAAAATTGTTTAGCTGATACAAATTAATTTTGTCATGAGCAGCAAAAGTATACTATATTGCCAAAAGTATTGGGACACTCCTCCAAATCATTGAATTCAGGTGTTCGAATCACTTCCATGGCCACAGGTATATAAAGTCAAGCACTCAGGCATGCAGACTGCTTCTACAAACATCTGTTAAAAGAATGGGTCACTCTCAGGAGCCCTGTGAATTCAAGCATGATACCATAATAGGATGCCACCTGTGCAGTAAGTCCATTTGTGAAATTTCCTTGCTAATAAATATTCCATGGTCAACTGTTAGTGGTATTATAACAAAGGGTAAGCAACTCAGGAACAGCAGCAACTCGGCCTCGCAGTGGTAGGCCATGTAAAATCACAGAGTGGGGACAGCGCATGCTGAGGTGCGCAGTGTGCAGAAGTCACCAACTTTCTGTTAGTCAATAGCTACAGACCTCCAAAGTTTATGTAGCCTTCAGATTAGCTCAAGAACAGTGCATAGAGAGCTTCATGGAATGGGTTTCCGTGGCCAAGCAGCTGCATCCAAGCCTTACATCAAGTTAAATGCAAAGCGTCTGCTGCAGTGGTGTAAAGCTCACCACCTCTGGACTTTAGAGCAGTGGAGACATGTTCTCTGGGGTCAAGCTTCTCCGTCTGGCAATCAAATGGATCAGTCTGGGTTTGGTGGTTGTCAGGAGAACGGTACTTGCCTGACTGCATTGTGCCATGTGTAGAGTTTGGTGGAGGGGGGATTATGGCACGGGGTTGTTTTTCAGGGTTTGGGGTTGGGCTTGGGCTTGGGCCCCTTAGTTCCAGTGAAAGGTACTCTTAATGCTTCAGCAAAGCCATTTTGAACTATTTCAAGCTCCTGACTTTGTGGGAACAGTTTAGGGATGGCCACTTCCTGTTCCCACATGACTGCGCACCAGTGTATAATGTAAGGTCTATAAAGACATGGATGAGTCCAACATCAGTACCTGACCTCAAATGTTCTCCTGGAAGAATGGTGAAAAATTCCCATAAACACACCCCTAAACCTTGTGGAAAGCCTTCCCAGAAAAATTGAAGCTGTTATAGCTGCAAAGGGTGGGCCAACTCCAGATTAAAGCCTATGTATTAAGAATGGGATGTCATTAAGGTTTATGTGTGTAAAGGCAGGCGTCCCAATACTTTTGGCTGTATAGAGTACCTAGCCATATTTATCTCTACTGAAGACTTCCATATATGACAAACTACAAGATGCTGCTGCCTGACCATTGCCATTAAATTTTACTAGAATGCCACTAGCAGCCTGGCCAGTTAATTCACAAGTTCTAGAGCAGAGCACTGCTTTTTACTAATTGCTCTATTTTCCTATCCTAGAATGACATCCAGCAATATACTATCAGATATTGCTGATGGTATAGATTTCTTACTACATATTTTACCTTAAAGCAATTTACACCGAGCACCAAAGCAGCTTTTCTCTTTGGACTATTGGTCATGGGAAAACTAAGTTCACAATGACCAAGCTGGGCCCAACAGGATGTGTCACGTGATTTAATTTCCTCTAGCCATAGACGGTGCTCTGGTGTATTTTGAAAAAACGTAAGCTTTGTGATGAAGGTTCTTAAAATGACAAAACATAAATTATTTTTGGGGGACGGGGGGGTGCAGTGGTTAACACTGTTGCCTCACACCTCTGGGACCAGGGTTCAAGTCTCCACCCAGGTTCCATTTTGCCCATAGGCGTGTGAGTGTGCCCTGTGATGGGCTGGCCCCCCATCCTGGGTTATTCCCCGCCTTATCCCTGTAGCGTCCAGAACAGGCTCCGCACCCCCCGTGACCTGGAAGCATAAGCGGTTTTAGAAAATGGATGGATGGACATTTCATTAAGTATACAAAAAACAAGCAATCTCTCAGCATTTTTGTTACAAATTGCATGTGATATTTTTCTTCCAACCAAATACAAATTACAAAATACTTAAAGTAATTAAATATGTATTTTAAATACGTTTAATTGAAATACTGCCCATCTCTGACTACTAACAACTCTTCATTTTTACTGGGGTGGATCTGTGCATTGTTAATTTTTATCCAAAGCTGACTAACCGAGGCTTTCAGCATTAATGATCACACCTACCCACACGCACACTTTCTACCGAGTTCTTGACATTATGCGCTAAGGGCAGCCACAGCAGCTGGATGTGTTCTGCGTGCCTGGCTTAGATGCCTCAATAGATGCTTGAGTGTGTGCAAGCATTTTATCATTCTTTCTGTTAACTACCTCTCCATCGTCTTATCTATATGAAGATTGCATTTGAGTTTAGAGTAGGTATAGTTACAGTTAGCAGTATAGCCTTCCCTTGATTTGTGTTCACATTTGGGACTGGATCCTCCAGACACAAGTCAGTTTGGCCATATCTCAATATTGTAGCTATCTGCTACATACTGTATACAGTATTGTGCAAAAGTCTAAAGCTATTTATCTGGGTAGCAAGTGTGCTCAAAACAAAAAAACACAATTTATCAATAGAACATATGCAAATTTAAGAGTAACGCAATAAAAGCTAACAGGAATTTCTTCTGTACTGTGAACAGTTGCTGGTTACTTGCTGGATGGCTAGAGGAACACCGCTTCTGTTCCCAAACCTCTCCACAGCGACACCTCAGCCATTCCATGCATTCTTAATTTTTTCCCACCAGCTTATTTAGTTAATTTGATTAGTTAAAAAAAAGTCACTGAGGTATTGATTAGCCAGATGAGTGTTGGTTAACAAGTAAAAAAACGTGGGTTTAGTTGATGGCTGCTGCAAATACTGGGGTGACTTTAAGAGAGCTTTCGAAATGGCTAAGCTGACGCACATTGTCAGACATAATATCATGGTATTACACCGACATGAAGATCATTTAGACATGATTTTCATTGACTTGCTAAGACTTTTGCACAATACTATACATTGCCATATGCTTACTGTATTACAAGTTACACCAAGTCATACAACCGCTGTCCTCCTACTATGTCTGCTTTCTGGCATCTCGTGATCAGTGTATATTATTTATTATGGACCCCGGCCGTAGAAGCCATTCGATATGACAAGGTCAGGTGCATCTCAACGTAAGACTGTATTTTTCTGTGGGTATTCCTGAAGTGCTCAGCTAAGTATTGCTCTGGGATAAACCTGCCACACCGAGGGAAATAAGCATTTGGGCGATTTGTCTGAGGAAGCATTTTCTACTGGTGTAAAAATAGGGACTGGGGGGTTAAGGAACCTGTATCTTCCAGCCGTTTCGGTTGGTGGAACATTCCCCCAAGCTTTGCAAGGTCTAACAGACATAACCGCTTGGTGCTGTCTTGCATAGGTCTGACTCCTAATGCTACCTGCTTCTGTCTCCTTTTAAGCCTTGTTCATTTTCAAAGATGCATGAACTTATCAAATCGTGTGCTTTTGTTAGAGATTATGAATTTCATACAGATATCCTTTGCTTGTAACATTACGAAGTAACTCACCCTGTGCTTTTTGGGTACTGGTGTTAGAATTTAGTCTTTTCCGATTTGCATCCTGATTTCTATAGTGATTAGCCTGATTTTTTATTTATTATTATTATTTTTTTAAAGATAGTTAGTTACTTGAGTCCGATTCGTGTATTGCAGAATATTGCAGGCATCCACGCTCTGCTCTCTGGCCTCCTTGATCTTCAGATCTCCTCATGCTGTTCCTGGTCCTTCTCCTCCCCAGATTGTGTCCAGCTTCAAGGCTACCACCTCCAGGGCGCTGTGCCAGCTGGCAAAAGAGTATGTGGGCCACAGGGACGGCATCTGGGACCTGAGTGTCAGCCGCGCCGCCCCAGTCATCCTGGGCACGGCCTCTGCTGGTACGTGGCGCTAGCCTGGTGGCGTGTGAGACGGGACCATGTGACTCAGGGATGGGGGCGGCCTGGCGTGGGAACATTGGTGTGTCTGTGAGAGTGTTAGTCTGAGAGAGTCTCCTCTGAGCAGATCATAGTGCCATGCTGTGGAGCATCGAGACCGGCAAGTGTCTCCTGAAGTATGTCGGCCACGCTGGGTCAGGTGAGCCCATGCTTGTGATAAAATGTTTTAACACCGTTTCATCTGCTTCCTGTCCACAAGGAAACACACTGTTCTTCATGTCAAATGTAAATGTAATGTAATGTCGGAATGATATGATTTTTACGGCTTTTTGCAGTTAATTCCATCAAGTTTCATCCCACGGAACAGATGGCCCTCACAGGTAGGTTATCACTGTGGGGTGGGAGTGTGTGTGCGTGTGTGTGCGTGTGTGTGTGTGCGTGGCTGGGGGGTAGGCAGTGCGATCTGCAAACTGATGTGCAGATGAGTATGAATGTTCTAGACGTTTGACTTTATGACAATCAAGGTTAATTGACCTGGCAGTTTGTGTCACATTGTGTTTACAGTGAGGCCTTTATAGAAGTGGCAGGGTGACCACACACACACACACACACACACACACACACACGCATACACTGACTGCATCTCTGTGAGGTCGCTCAGCCTATGCACGCACACTCAGCCATGGCCCCACTCTTTAGCCGTGCTCACTGGCCGTTCCCCACTGCCCGGCCGCGCTCACTGGCCGTTCCCCACTGCCCGGCCGCGCTCACTGGCCGTTCCCCTCTGCCCGGCCGCGCTCACTGACTGACATGTCTCCTCACAGCCTCAGGCGACCAGACAGCCCACATCTGGAGATTTGTGGTCCAGCTGCCAATACCGCAGCCTGTGGCCGACATCAGTGTGAGTGCCAGCCGCCATCGCCCCCTGCTGGAAGGACTTGTTATAGGGTGTTTCTTTGCTGCATTTGGAAACTTAACTTAAAGGAAGCGCCACTGTTGTGAGATGCTCTTAGTATGAAAGGCTACGTGAATGAGGCTAATCCAGAGCCAGACGGCACAGGGGAGCCGAGGTGCATGGGGGAACATTTTAGCATGCTGGTGCCACCTTCTGGCTCATCCACCAGGCACTTTCAGCCTGTGATATGTCTCTCCTTGGGGGTCCACAGAGATGCTTTACAATTACCTCACCCCTCCCTCCCCCAGTGAACATGCATTAGTCTGTGTTCAGTTGCGGTCCCTGCTTTAAAAACAGTTGCGACTCCTGGCTGTAGTGTAACCCTAACCACCTGTGCCAGGTCCCCTGTGAGGATGACGTGGACTTCTCCGATAAGGACGATGCCGATGGCGAGCCCGAGGGCCCCACCGAGTGCCCGTCAGTGCGAGTCGCCTCCACCGTGCTTAAGAGCCACCAGGGTGTGGTCATCGCCGCTGACTGGCTGGTGGGTGGCAAGCAGGCAGTTACGGCATCTTGGGACCGGGCGGCCAACCTCTATGATGTAGAGACGTCCGAGCTGGTGCACTCCCTCACTGGTGAGGCCCCTATCCCCTATCTTGGCGGGAGGGTGGGTAGGGTTAGGGGAATCAGTGTGCTCTAACCCCTGCGAGTATCTGAAAGCCTCCCTTTATTTCCAGTAAATGACATAAGAGGCCTGGGGGATGTGGCCCCCACCCCCTAGGCTATACCACAGGCTGCCGTTTAATCGCTTTCCTTGGAGTAATTATGTGGATGGTCTGTCCGCTGTAAATCAGGCCCTAATTAAGCGCACTGACAATCTTGTCAGGCCGTGGCTCCCGAGGACGCCTGACCCTGGGTCTGTGGCTAGCGGCAGCAGCCAGGAATGAGCAGGATTTTACTATGAGCAATCAGTTACTGCTGGGTTTAATCAATGGGAACCTGTGAAATATGGATCAGGAAATGTGGTCGGCCAATCAGAGGCTGACAGCACCTGGTAATCCTATGGATGAGTAGCCTCTTCTCTTGGATTTCTCCTTGTCCCTGCTTGTCTGATTTGACGTGCATCCCTGGGGTCACCGCAGGTCATGACCAGGAGCTGACGCACTGCTGCACGCACCCGACACAGCGACTAGTGGTGACATCATCACGGGACACCACCTTCCGCCTATGGGACTTCAGGGACCCATCCATACACTCCGTGAACGTCTTTCAGGGCCACACCGAGTGAGTATGGGCAACGCTGGTCAACAAATTTTTGCTTTCATTTTGTGTCAATCAAATCAAAATAGGTGAACAGTATTACAGTTTTGTTTTGATTGTTACAGTCTTGTTTGTGCTCAATTCAAATATCTAAACATAATTCACCTATCCCGCAAGGATTTTGAGTGACACACAAATCCTACAATTCCATATCCTAACATGATACAGCCTGTAAACTCTAGCAAAACAGACTTAATGTACTAAAAGTGCTAAAAATGTTCAGAAATAAAATTTTAATAATTTTTCATAAATGACTCTGAAATATGCCAATACATTATTCATAAGGAACGATATACTATCAATATATCCTAAAAATGACATCACTGAAAAACTATGGGTGAAAGCAAAATTCTGAACACATTTCTTAAATCAGCATTAAAAAGTACTTAAAAGACTTAAAATTATGTGATGTGAAAATTTTGAAGTTAGATTTTGTGATGCTAAAGATCTGGCACACCAAAAATTATAAAGAAAACAAAAATCTTGTAAACCAGTATTGTCCGTCTTAACAGGACCTCAACGACAGGATAAGTCTCCCATATTTGAGTTGAAACACTACTGGGAAAC
This sequence comes from Petrocephalus sullivani, assembly GCA_026780845.1. Lineage (NCBI taxonomy): Eukaryota > Metazoa > Chordata > Actinopteri > Osteoglossiformes > Mormyridae > Petrocephalus > Petrocephalus sullivani. Next base: position 15,572,163 of record JAODKM010000001.1, on the reverse strand, counting down.
AGTCATATGATTTTTATTAAATGACACTTCAGTGTAACAAGCTGTGCTTGTGTGTATAAGTGTAATTGCTTGCCAAGCCAGCAGATGGCAGTGCGACACTTCGGCTTGACAAAAGAAGCAGTCATTTGCGTTCCCTCTTGTATTTTCTTTTGTGCCTCAGACTTGCTGATTTCAGCCCATAAATTTCAACCAGACGCATCCCTTTGAGCGAAAGCTTTCGCTTGTTCCTCATTATTTAATGCAGCTTTCTGGTTTTACTGCTAAATAATCAGCCGGTGCCTTAATTTATCAGTCTCTGTCACATTAATCCCCTTTAATGTGCAGGTTCCCTCACCGGCTTCCTGTCATGTTGTGGGTTTTATGTTAAACGTAGACATTGGGTCCCTGGAAACTTCACTATGCCCTTGTTAGCGCTAAACTTAGTGTGGAATCCTTTGATTAATAGGGATTACACGCTGTTCATTATGTTACTCTTCAACACGTGTAATTCCTACAGATCCCAGAGTAATACTTTCCAATAGACAATCACTGTAATGGGATTAGTGGTGCTCTGTCGACAAAGTCCAGACTCTCCTGCCTGCCAAAGTTAGGTCAGTCATTGTTGACTTGTGATGCTGTCACATGTCCAACTTTTACCTGGCATTACTTTGATGTCCCTCTGTTTTGTGGACAATGAGAGCCATTTTCCTGGTTAGCGGTAAATCACTCTGCGGTGATTAATTCTTCTGCATCTGAGTAGGAGTTGGGCTGTTGCTGTGAACACTAGAAGAGATTACTGTGGATACCAATGGCCAGATCACTTTGAACATCTAAGATTTTTACGGTTTTGGAGTGAAATGTAAACTGTGCAATAAAGGAAAGCAAAGCCAACGGCTTGCCATCAATATGACATCTGGCTGCAGTCAGATTTGTGACATTAGCGCTCAGTCACGTTTCATTGACTAATTGGGTCGTTTGGGGAAAAATGGCCGGAAGTTTCCGGCGTCTTGTTTGTCCGAGCGTGGTGTTTGTACTGACGTCCCCAGCGGGAGGGTGTCTGTTAATCCTGGAGAGGGGGGCCCCTTAGAGGGGTTGGCTGTCTGTAGGCAGCGAGGGAGTGTGGGCTAGTCTGCCAGGTAGTTGATGGACTGGGGCTCTGGATTTAAGCGGGCAGTGTGGCCGTGGGGTGGGTTTCCTACCGCATACGGCTTCAGGAAGATCTAACGATATGGGCCGACCTCCTAGCAGGGCGGCCCTCGTGCCATTCGGTCGTGTCGTAGTGTGTGTATCACACGCACCTAAATAATCAGTTTACTCATCACAATGAGGTAGGTATCTGTTTCCAGTGAAACGCAGGACAGTTAAATTATTATTCCAGGCAGTATTTTTGTTTGCATCCTGCCGAGGTGTGTGTGTGTGTGTGTGTGTGTGTGTGTGTGGAGTTAGGAGCATCTTTTCAATTTCTTATGTTGCCCTTGAAAACCCGGTGTTGTCTAGCATCTAGCATTTTATCCATATCCAACTAACTGGATCACATTAACTAGCTAGTTAGCCTCTGGCAGTTACTAACTTTATCATGTTGCATAATGCGGCCCAATTAGAATTTCTGTTATACCGTAACTGAATACTGACTTTTTTGTTACAATGGCTTCATATTTGCACAATTGGATAGCAAAAATATATGGATATACTCATTTTCAAATGTAACATCACCATAAAGGAGTCAGCTGTACTTGCATGAAATACAAATATTCATAAAATTAAGATTATACTGTTTTTTTCAATATTTTACAGTGTGCTTCATTCATAGTATCTTCTGTCAATGGTAGCAAAATTTGACAGTGCAGCAAAAATTGATAGAAAAATTGATAGCAGTAGAGTCTGTCTCTGTGGTGATTACTCTTCCAGCCCTGTTCAGTCCTGGACTCCTCCCTGTACCCATCATGCTGTTATTACACATGTGCGACCCTTTTCCCCTTCCCTAACGAGTCTTGACCTTGCTCATCAGCAAGCTCTTGGGGAACAGAACATTAAAAAAAATCCCAAATTGTAATAAGATTTTAATCAAGCTTTTAATCTATTAAGTCCAGGGCTGTTCCCTGAAGGCGGGGCGGGTGTCAGAAAGCACTGTCACGGTGGGTGTCAGACTTGGGGTTGGGCCGGCCATGACGCGCACGCCCGCTCCGTTAATGCCGCGGAGTTTAGCCCTAATTAAACCTTAATTTAACGTCAATTTAAATTAAGGCGGTCGTCCTGAGTGGGTCCCTGCTGGCCGGGACACTGCTAATCTTAATCAGCAGCTGGAGCAGAACACGGAATCAAATTCCCATTTGTGGCGACGGTGCCAATGGACATTATAAATGGGAATTATTAAAGTCCATTAAAGTAATGTGCCTGGCCTTGGTGATCTGGGGGGGGGGCAGGCCCAGCCGCGCTTCTGGGGAAATGAGCTGGAGAGGGCGATCCGGGCGGTCTATGAACCCCCAGCACCACCCTGTCCTGTCCCGCCCCCCCTGCTCTCTGTATGGGACTATAGATGGGTCCTGGAATGCTACCGGTCTTTGAGTGGAAATCAGTAACATATTATGTATTATATGATTGTTGTTTTGTAGAAAACAAATACATGTTTTTTTTTTTTTATGACCCTTTGGTGAGCAGCGCTCGCATTTTGGGAAAGTGTAAAGATGACTGGGGGAGGTGTGGGGGGCTTTATTCCAGCTGTGCACTAGGTCACATCCCGAGTGATCGGTTTGTTCCTTTCATACTTCCCAGGAGTTTATGGACATGCACAAACCCGTTTCTTCCAGAACATTCCGGTCGGCAGACATGGCGTTGGGTATTTTATATTTTCAATTGAAATGGATGGATGGAGAGATGGAAGGAGAGAGATGAATGGATGGATGGAGGTCCAATTATTGCCAAAAAGATTATTCCTGAAAATGGAAGTTATCAGAAGCTTGTGACTCCTGCACACCTCATGTGAATCTATGTGCTGGGTCACTGGGAGAAGAGGTAGCTGGCCGTGCCTCTCCCTGACTGTGCCTCAGTTACTGCCTCTCCGTGACCGTGCCTCAGTTACTGCCTCTCCGTGACTGTGCCTCAGTTACTGCCTCTCCGTGACCGTGCCTCAGTTACTGCCTCTCCGTGACTGTGCCTCAGTTAGTACTGTTCCCTGACCACCCCCTGTCTGTTCTAGCACGGTGACGTCGGCTGTCTTCACGGTGGGTGACAACGTGGTGTCTGGCAGCGATGATCGTACCGTGAAGGTGTGGGACCTGAAGAACATGCGATCTCCCATAGCGACCATACGCACCGACTCCGCTGTTAATAGGTCAGTGCGCCAGATCGATGGAGCGCTAGACCTATTTAACACATCCAAGTGTGTGCTCATGGCCCCGGGCCCTTCTGGGGCCCTGCCTATTCATAAATATGGTGGCATTTATTCATATTGTTAAAAAAAAATGATTCATCCATTTTTGGGCATTGAATTTAGCTCCTTGAAGCTGTAGTAAAGCTCCATGAATGCAGAGCCTTGGTCTGAGCTGCTGGGACAATTTTAGTTTTTCCTCTTACTGATCTTCTACGTTGTGTAGTAATAAACACTGTTTTTGTGCTGATGTGTGTTTCCAGGATAAGCGTTTCTGTGAGCCAAAGAATCATCGCTCTTCCTCACGACAATCGGCAAGTCCGTCTGTTCGATATGGCAGGGGTGCGGCTGGCAAGGCTCCCACGCAGCAACCGGCAGGTATGTATGCTTTTGGGGGTGGGGCTGGGATTGATGGGTGGGGCCTTTTGAGAGGTGTGGCAGGCTTTGGTTTGAGCTTTGCTCATCGCTGGTATCTTTGCTCAGGAATGTTTGTTGGATTTGGTGGTGGAGTGGGGGCTGAGTGGCAGGGACATAGATGAGAGCTTTGTCTAGGGTGGGGCTATGCATAAGAGGTGGGACTGGAGAAGGGTCTGGTTGCAGAAAACTGGGCGATCTTCACTAGGAGGAGAGGCCAGGTGTCAGGTTGCCCAGTGTTCTGCAGCTAGGGCCAGGACTGTGGTTGAGAGATGGGAACTGGGGGCGGGGCTGTGGATGAGAGATGGGAACTGGGGGCGGGGCTGTGGATGAGAGAAGGGAACTGGGGGTGGGGCTGCGAATGAGAGACGGGAACTGGGGGCGGGGCTGTGGATGAGAGACGGGG
>JAODKM010000001.1:15547084-15557710 GCA_026780845.1 Petrocephalus sullivani | reverse complement strand
GGGGGGGGGGGGGGGGGGGGGGGGGGGGGGGGGGGGGGTTGAAGAGAGGAGCAAAACAAAACGAATGAGGCGGCACAAACGGGGGACTTCAGCAGCTGTGTAATCTCCCATTTAAATTTCACAAGCAATTTAACACTCTCTGTGCTTTTGTGCCTTTCCTTTGTTGCAAAAAAGAGCAGCAAATGAGGATATGGGGGGGGGAGTTTCTTTGAGATGGTGCTATGTTTTCCCTCATGCTACTGCAAGTGCGGGGGGGGGCTTTTCTGGGGGAGGCCATTTGAGAGCTTTTCAAAATAATTATGGTTCGGCAGTCATTACGCTTTAACTGTATGCGATATGTTTCGCATATATTTTCATGATGAAATTTAAGCTATACTTTGTGTTTGCTAATAGACTTATCTAGGAAACGGGGTCCTTCAGGCAACTGTGAGGACGGTTGGGTGTGTCAGAGGGATTCCTGCGCGTGGGCAGCGAGAGCGCATCGCCTCTGAAGCTCCTCTTGAGGGGAACGGCAGCACATCCCGTCTATAAGCGACAGCAGTCCTGCACAGGAGTAGCATCACGGACCCACACCCACACCGGCTCACCTTCTGGCACAGCCTGGCCCAGCGCATGAAGAGCCCGCGCTTGCAGAGCCGTGACGCCGCCCCCGAATCCTTCCTCTTGCCTGAGGCTGCGTTCACCACCTCCAGCTGTCCATCCCCCACTGTCCAGTTCACGCTGAAGCCGGGGGACTTTCCCGGCTGGCGGCTGTCGTCGCGGCTCAGGCCTGTGGCCAACAGGGAGGGACGGAGTCAGAGGGTGGGACGGGTCTCACAAGACGCCGAGCCTACCTCAGCTGAGAGCGTGGTGAACAAGTCAGCATCTGCAGATTTATGGAGAATCTACAGGTGGCTTTTGACCGCCCATTGCAGTGACTCTGGAATGTTCTTTGTGAGATTGGTTTGCTCGTCGTAACTGGATCCCATACAAAAACCGAAAGCCAACAATTCACTCCTTTCTTCAGATATTCACAGTGTAATGTCAGTCTATCATCCTAACGATTTTGGCTATACTGCAGTTGCATTTGGGGAGGTATGCAGGTCTGATGTAATCACTGTGCTATTGAGCTCCTACATCTTGCATGTAAGAAGAGCCTTTCAATCAGACGTTTAAAAACAACACTGCTTAGTGACGGCCTTAGCGACGACTTCTGGCGTTCCACGTGGATCATTCAGAAGGTTTCATTCCCTGGTAACGAGGCACTTTCTAGTGATCTCGGGCTGGGAGCTTGATCGTAAACGCCTAATGTATCTGAACACGCTTGCACTGAAACGCCTGTCCATCACATCACGGGCTGCATAGGAACAAGTCACTTTATTGATCCTTTAATGTTGGCTATAAAACTGAAAACTACATTAAAAACAGAGGTAGCGTTTATGACTGACTGCCCAAATCTGGTTCCTGTTGGTTACTGGTCTTGGTTCCTATGAGGGGGAGCTTCTATGTGATTGACAGCATACGGTAATCCTTCACACCACGTACTTCAGAGCCCCCCCTCGCTAGTTAAATGCACGGTTAGTGTCAGCAGCATAAAAAGGTCACAAGGCTCGAGACTTTGTCTGACTCTGTGTGAGTGAGTAAAGTCCGTCAAGATTTAGACTAGAATCAAACGGCGTTTGATGGGCTTCCAGCCAAAGACGTTCAACCCAAACAGATAAACAAGGGAAGCTCCCAAGAGCCTGTTTGTCTACAGCTGGTGGAACAGCACAATCGAGAGCTCCGCCCACTTAAGCGTGTGGGTCCCGATCAATCCATCAGGGGGCCCCGTCTATGTTGTTACCGTGACCATAGAAAGCCCACAATCTCACCAGTAAACATGGCTTTGAGGCACGCAGACGGACTGGGTTTTTCAATCGTTGAACTGTTCCAGTGAGTGGAGCCTTACGACGAGCCTCGAGGACAAATTTTCTGGAAAGGGTGCAGAACATGTCTTTTCTGCCAGAAAGAGTAGCTTTGAACTGAGATAATCACTCATTTTCACTTCATCATTTGCGATTCAACCAGTATTAATGATATTAATGACAGACTGCTCTCCACTGCTTCAGTTGATCCACACAGTCTTATCTGTGTTATCGTCTTATCGAACGGCCAGCTGCAGGTGATTATGGGAGTCCCTCCCACACCTTTTGTTGCCACGGAGACAATGCGGGTGGCCCGGCGGAGCGTGACGCGGGCAAAAAAGGCCAGCGCCGAGGTCCGTCAAGGGCTGATTTGCACAGGGTGATGAATGGACCAGACTGCCTGCCCCAAAGTCGCATGCTGAATGCTGCTGATGAGCTCCGTGATTGAATTGATTTGGACGATGCCGACTGCTGCAAGCACCTTTGTTGTGGGAGCTCAGCAGTGGCCCCGGGAACAAAGATCGGCGATCAGCAGCCCAGGGTCTGTTCAGAACACGTCGAGGGGTGTGATTCTGCAGACCGAAGGTCAAATGGATGCTAAAAATACTGCTTAAATAGATTGGAATGGCCCAGTGCTGATAAAATGATTGACACTTGTACAGTAAATGTAGCTGTGGCAATAATCATCATCACCATCACTGTCATCATGACTCAAATTGGTGTCCTGCCTCATACAGAACATTCCAGAGGAATATTCAGAGGGATGATGAGGGATGAAGTTGGAGAATGGCTGGATGGACACATGCAGGGTCACGAGGAGCGACAACTGCACGTGAATGTGAAATGAAATGACTTTGCAATTACTGGTTAACCATGACTAATCAGTCCCCTAATGCGAGGACGCCGGCCGGGGAAGAGTGTGTCTCACGGAAAATCCGTGCCCATCCTGCCTACCTGAGTAGAAAGCAGCTCCCCCCCCCCCGAGGAGTCAGCACGCAGGAAGACAACGCCATGAAAGTGAACCTCCAACTGCAGGTCTGCTGTCGTTAGCCTCGCTAAACATAACTCAGGGGACTAACATCGCAAATAGCAAAGTGCCTGTGCAGGGTCATTAATGTTCATGCTAGTATCTCTCCAGCCCTCCTTCTTCTTCCTGACGATGGTAGCAGCCTCCTGCCGTCGTCACGGCACAGAGGGTGGTGCGCTTTAGTCCACATGCGGGGTTGTGTGGGACGAGACTGGCAAAAACATCATAACAGAGCTTACGATTTTTGACTATGAGACTTAACTGATGCAAGGAGGAGTATTTTACACACTACAAGAGAATTTCTAAAGATCTCCTTAAGCTATTCTCGCTGGAATAATTGGGCTCATGTTTAATTCATCGTTTTATTCCCCCATATCGAGGGAAATGTATCAGAGCGGCTCTCAGAGGCGCGTTAGGCGTCGGAGTGGGATGTGAAAACCACACGGCTCGACTCAAAAATAGAAGCAGGCCCTTTCAGCGGCGGCTTTTTGCACGTGGCTCAGTGCGGTGGTGACCATGTGGGGCCTTACCGGTGAGGAGGAGCTGGTTACGCCTGTATGACGGCGGGAGCGCGTCCACATGCTCGAGGCGCCGCGCCACTGTCCGGGAAAAGTGGCCTGGGTGCCGGAGGCTGCCGACCGTCAGGCTGTGCAGGTAGACGGGCTCCACGAAGTGCGTGAGGAGGGATCCCTGCAGGCCCAGAACGTTCCACCTGTGGGGGGATGGGGGTGTAAGTCAGGGTGAGCACGCAGGGGGCGGGGCGTTTGACATGTGACAGTCTCAGAGCACTTGGCCACCTTGTTACGCCCCGGGGCTTGTTAACATCTAGACACCACCCGTCTTATTTTATTCTTATAAACATGAGTAGCAGCAAAGTGACATTGTTTGCTGTACCAGGAATCTGTTTACCAGCTTAATGCTGCACTCCCTCCGCACTGCTGTCAAATTAATAATTTTATTAAAATGTACCACGGCACTTGAAGCTGTCATGTACACAGCCCAGTGAGTCACCCCACAGAGCACCAAATAGCTTTGCTATTACATAAGGATTTGGGAGGGCAACCTGCACCATTAACAACACGACCCTTACACTATCAACAGCACCAAACCTTACCCATGGGCCTTTTCTTAATAAGGAAAATGGTTTAGACAAACTAAAGCTAATCTTTTTAATGTATAAAGTTTCCTGATCTTTTGTTAACAGCTCAAGGTTCTTTGTATTTGGAAACCTGAAGCAGAGTAGATTTTCTACGTCCTGTTTTGCAATGAGATTTGTAAGCCCCTAATGACATGACATAAATGACATGAGCCACCGTGATGGACCAATCAGCAAACCAATCAGAGCTGTGCGTAAACGGCTCGCATGTTAACGCGTCAGCGTATGGAAATGGTAACAGCCATAATGCTAACACCCCAACGGTTTGCTCTTCATCACGAACACTAGATGAACCGGACATCTTCCTCCTCCTCCTCTCTCCTGGAAAAGTGAAGAACAAACAGAAACTTCGCTACCATCTTCCATTAATGAACCTCCGAAAAGCACAATCGCTGCCGCGCATTGTGCTGCAAATTTTTTTACCGCAATTGTTCTCCTTTTAATTAACGTTTCTTCATCATTACTGCTAATTATTGCAGCCGCCTCTACTCCCCTCGCATCTTTATTTATGACTAAAAATGAGTCATTACATCATTACATCCTCGCGTCTCCCAACAGTCAATGAACAAACATCTCCTTTCAAGAATTGCTCAGTGACTCACACTTAGTCCCCTGTACTACCTACCGAGCAATCTGTTCAGAAATAAAGCACGCGCCCCTCCTCCCAGCCCCCACCCCTAAACAGAAATGATTTAGCTTGCAATATTAATTTGCCCAGGATGCAGTGCTGTGAATTAGAAACATCTTTTAATCTCATGCAAGAAAAGACAGCCATCTGGTGACTGTAAGGATGCGAGGGCCAGCCGTCATCTCGGCCCCCGACTCGGCCCTCTCCCACTCAGTAAACGCGCCCATTAAAGTAATGTGTTCATCTACATAAAACTCAAATGGAATATAAAGGATAATACTCATGCGAAATCCATTCCGGCCCTCAATTAAAGCGGCCGCCGGTTTAATTAAACATCTACTCCCGTCAGCTGGCTTGATCTCAGCACCAGGTTATGGAGAAACTTGTCGTCGGACGCCTCTACTTGGGGGGGTGCTGCCTCTTTACAGCGGATGTGATGGGAGAGTCCCCGGAGGGTGGGGGGGTAGGGGGTGTGCTGGATCGCCTGACATGGGGGGGGCTCCTTAGCGTGACCTTGATTAGCCGCCCCCGCGACCCACTCACTCCAGTGGAGGTACTGGTATGATTTACAGGGATATAAAGCAGGATGGGGGGGGGGTCGTCCCTTCTATTTTTATTCTTTTTTTGTGAAGTAATTGCTTTCACCTCGGTGCTGACCTGGCTAGATTTAATCGGAGTGTTTCCAGCCCCGGCCAACTGGATCCAATTGGTTAAATTAATGTCAGTGGTGGGGAAGACTGTCCCTCCCCAAGTCTGCCCCCCCCAGCCTGTACAGTGCTGGTTTAACAAAACTGTCCACACCGAGTCCTTAGTCAGCCCAGGTTTACAAGGCCGGCCGGGGAGGAGGGGATCCAGCGGTGACATCTGTACAGACCTTGGTGTGACGTGGATTAATGACTGTCCCATTGGAGAACAGGAACCCCCCCCCGCCTCCCCACACACACCACACTGCAATCCCTAAAAAATCCTTCACTAAGCCGTAACCCTTAAATCAACATGCTGAAAAATGTCAGTATACAAAACAGTAGCTGTTTCTTTGCCATTTAAGGAAATCCATGCAAATAGGGGCTACTCAATCCCCGCCCATGGACATAAGCCAAAACATGCACTGTGATCCCCGAGCTCACAGCACAAACGCATCTAAATCAACACAGTGAGGTAAGGTCACATTAGCACCCACATCATCTTATTTATTTTGCTCTGAGCAGTGGCTGCTCCTGGCTGTGAAAGACTTACTGTATATAATAATAACAGGGATATAAGATGGAGTTTGGGATGGAAATGGTCTAGCTGGCAGCTGTTTTCCCCGAGCCTGCAGGAGCAGATAAAGGCAGAGGACCCCGCTGTTCTTCATTATGACTGTTTCTCAGTTCATTAGGCAGTGCTGGGCCTGGCAGGCCGGCCAGCCACGCACACACACGCACACACACCGTAACACCAGCCATTCATCACGCCGTTAGCATCTGACGCTAATTCAGCCTGTTCTGTCACTCGCCTGGCGATTTGGCTAAACAGGCAGCAGCCTTGGCCCCGGTGGGCCTGGGGGGGCTGCAGGCCACCGGCGACGGCTCCCACGAGGCCCACCTGGAGATCTTGTCCGTGCAGGACATGGTGATGAGCTGCTCGCCCTGGAGCACACCGTCCCACGTCTGCGTGTCGGCGCCGGGGCGCACGGGCAGGGTGCCCTCGCCGGACTCCACCTTGGCCCGGAGTTTCCCGTGGGGCTTCTTCACCAGCGGCCGCCCGGCGTGCACTGGGGGGTAGGTGCCGGTAAATCACATGCTAACGGGCCGGCGCCACTAAATGGTGCCCGTTCAGATAGGTTATTACTCTGAAGGGCAGAATTCATAACCGCATTTCATTGTCGGTACCATTCCTAGGACTGCATGGCGTTCCGCCGTAATGGATCCGGCACCGTACGGAGAAAATCTAATGAACTCGCCAAACTGAATGTCGGCTGCATTATTTCATGCGAGAATAACTCAGAGGTAAGTAACTATGTTAGTTATGATCCTGCGCGCCCGGAACACTGTCAGGCACAGCTATCGGGCAGACTTCGCTGAAACCGAAGCGATGTACTATTAAAAAACAACATTATCTGCAGTTTATTTCTACAAAGAGGTCCTGTGATTTCCTGGCAACATTAACCAAACAGCTAAATCGGACTCTCAAATTAGATCACAGCTAGTTAAGTATAACAGTGGTGGATGTGCTGTTCAGCTTTTATTTTGATCGATGTGTATGATGATGTTTTCTATTTTATTGTGCAGCTATTTGCCTTGTTAATCTGGATACTGATAGATCTCGGAATTTGCAGCCTAAACCTTAATTTGCGCTCAATTAACGAGACCTTAATTAAACTCGAGGGACTAATTGGTGACTGAGTATAGCATGCCGTGGTAGCCAGTCACAGCAGAGAAAAGTCCAATATATAACATTTAAAGTACGTTATAGAGTTTATTTTAATCATACAATGTTACGTGTGTGTGTGTGTGCGTGGAATTGGCAGCAGATAACATTACTGCTGTTGCTATGACGCCTCAACATCTGACTTCGCTATTAAAAAAACAGCAATGTGAGAAGTTTCTTGGGAAAGTGTAAAGGAGGATTATTCCCTCCCCGTGTCACACTTCTCCTGCTGAAAAAAGGGCCTAGTTAAGCCCCGAGTTCTCCTCTGAAGGGTCGACGAGCAGAAAGAAAAGGTATTATGGTGCCTTGCTGCAGAACTCATTTCCTAATCTGCAAAGGCTGACTGATGAATGTTTCTAAGGGGTTTAATGACCAAGCAAAAGGAGTTCAGCGCTTCCCAGGAAGGTGTGTTTCTTAATAATGCAGTGATTACTCACGCTGCACACTGTACCCTAAAACTATCACCATAATAATACAGAACCCGATTAGCAGTGTTCGGGCCCCTGACGACACATTTCGGCAGAAAGGACCCCATTTTGCTCCTACCGTGACTCCCGGACCTGGGAGAATCTGGATGCGTCATATAGGAAATGAATATATGTAACACTTAGGCCTATAACAGCAATACAAATAGGGTTCAGTATATGTATACTACAAGTTAGGGGGCCTGGTCCCTTCAAAGCCACAGTGCAGGTGCATCTGGGTCACGTGACCCAGGGGTGGAGGCAGCCTTACGGTCGGTCGAGATTTCGTAGGGAGAGTTGAGTCGGGCATCCCCACAGGGAGACGTGCTGATGTACATGTGGAACAGGATGTTCTCCCTCAGCCTGAAGCTCGCCTCCTTGTGCCGGATGAAGATCGACTGCTCCCAGTCCGCCCTGTGTTTGCTTCCGACAGACGTGAAGACGAGAAGGAGAAGGGCAGAGAAAATCAATTTTAAAAAAGTATTGGACAGCAGAGGCTGGATCTGAAACTGTGTCGGTATGCTGGCCATCAAGCAGTGAGTGCGCCCCCTGTTGGTGTGTAGTGTTTCTGCATCACATGGAGCATTTAGTTGTGCCCCTCTAACTAAAACCTTTCATCTGTTGTATGGTTATATAAATCACTTTGGAAAGGTGTCAACGGTGGGTAGTGTGGGGGGAGTAATAGTGGTTGAACTTGCTCTCTGATTTGTCCAGTGGGAGTGGAAACCTGCAGCATTTACAGTGAACCATGCAGACGCTACTCAGCTGATGGTCGATGGCATGGAGTAACAGCATGACCATCCCCTGCGGGTGAGCTACAGAGCCCTATCATTTAGGCACACGGCTTCTGACTTCTGTGTTGTTAGTTCTGTCTTTCCCAGAATGCACTGGGCTCAGCCACATTCCGTAACATGACAAACGCACTCTCACTCGTGGCATCCTAAGATGGAGTTAATTGAACAGAAATGCTGGATTCTTGATGGTTGTGAAAACAGCATGGGTCACAGCAGGCATGTAGCTAGAGAGAAATAACGCCCCCCCCCCACCCAAAAAAAGAATAATAATAATAAATCAGACACATAGCCCGTAGCCCCCTTTAAATTTGCTTCTAACCCCTGGTTGGCAACCCCCCTCCCCCATTGACAAAATTCATTGAAAGGGGACCACTACAAAATCTATTTCTGGAAACAGGCCTGGGCCACAGTCTTGCATCTTGGCATTAATTGGAGAACGAATATCAAAGTGAAAAAAACTGTGGTTATGAACTGATGCTCCTTCTCCAGTATGCAGGCTATAACGCCCCAGGACACAATTCCTAACCTCAAGGTCCAGCAGTAGACACTGTCCGATCATCCAAGAAGCAGTGTCCCCCCCCACCTCACCCCCTCATATACTCTTCAGTGTATATAGCCAATTTCACCCTCCTGAGAGTCTGCCTCAGCCACGAGGGCCCAGTTTATTCATTTAATCGCAAGTTGCTAGATGACGAAGGTCATCTCGAGTATGCAAATCTGACATTAAGGAGAGCTCTCATTCCACTGATGTGCTGTAACAGGACGGCCGCTTAGCATGTTTAAAGAATCCTGCAAGCCTGCAATTTGCTAGCGGGCGCAAAGTCTCGTCTCTCGTTTAAGACTCCTCGAGGAGGTGTAATGTCCGATTAAGTACCTCGGTGCAGCTAAACGGCAGATAAAATGACTCGGCACGCTTTGAGAAAGTTTGAAAAAGATACACAATCCAAACCTCTGTTCTTCAGAATATGTAAAATATTATAAATAAAATATAAAATAATGAAAAACTGTGAAATCCCCTATAATATTACACACCATCACTTAGCCTTCACCAGAGATAAGTGGGCTTTGGAGCAATTATACTTGGTGGGCGGGGACTTAATTAAGAGAATATATTTGATTTATAAACCTTAACTGTTACCATGGTGCTAATAATTGCTACAATCATCACACATGTAAAGTTCAGAGTAAGAGACAACTATAAGATATTATGATGAACTTTTTTGTAGCTTCAGTATTAATATAAAGTACGTTATTTAAATGTCACAGTGACAGGGTTTAAATATGTCTTTTTTAAAGTTCTATATAATTTGTATGATTATATGCTGCTATGAGGATATATAACTTCATTAGCAGCAATAATGCATCTCACCTGAGGAAGAGCTCCAGCTGAGTGTAGAGGAATCGCACGAAGGCTCTCCGGGCTATGACCTCGGCGTGGCAGTCATGGACAGCGAGGCCCTGCTCGCTGATGTACTCGCCGCTGAGGCACTTGGTGCCGGTCGATATGGTGATAACCTGAGCTTGCCTGAGATCCAGACCTGGGGGGGCACATGGGAAGAGCAGGTGAATCCATACTACTGGGTAGACTGAGGAGGGGCGGGCCGACACAATCGTCCATCCATCCATTTTCTGTAGGCGCTTATCCTGTTCAGGGTCGCAGGGGGTCTAGAGCCTATTCCAGAGGCTACGGGCTCAAGGCAGGGAACAACCCAGGACGGGGCACCAGGCCATCGCACGGCACAAAGCAGGGAACAACCCAGGCTGGGGCACCAACCCATCGCAGGGAACAACCCAGGACGGGGCGCCAGCCCATCACAGGGCACAAGGCAGGGAACAACCCAGGACGGGGTGCCAACCCATCACAGGACACAAGGCAGGGAACAACTCAGGCTGGGGCACCAACCCATTGCAGGGCACAAGGCAGGGAACCCAGGCTGGGGCACCAACTCATCGCAGGGCACAAGGCAGGGAACAACCCAGGCTGGGGAACCAACCCATCGCAGTTCACAAGGCAGGGAACAACCCAGGCTGGGGCACCAACCCATCGCAGGGCACAAGGCAGGGAACAACCCAGGACGGGGTGCCAACCCATCACAGGACACAAGGCAGGGAACAACCCAGGATGGGGCACCAGCCCATTACAGGGCACAAGGCAGGGAACAACCCAGGCTGGGGCACCAACTCATCGCAGGGCACAAGGCAGGGAACAACCCAGGACGGGGTGCCAACCCATCACAGGACACAAGGCAGGGAACAACTCAGGCT
>JAODKM010000001.1:15523582-15546984 GCA_026780845.1 Petrocephalus sullivani | reverse complement strand
AGGGGGGGCACCAGAGTCCCCAGAGGAATCCCACGATGAGAGCATGATAGCTATGAAGTCATGCCAGAGACTTAAACCCTGATCCTAGGGTGTGAGGCAACACTGCCAACCACTGTATCACTGTGCCACCCCCCCACACCCCCCACAGAAATATAAATAAAAATAATGGGGAGGAGGCGATGGTAAGCAAGTTAAATAAATTAAGGAAAAAATAAGATCAACGTAAGGCAGGAATACTTAATACAGATCTTAAAATAGTGTGAAAGACCAGGTAGGAGCATCATTGTAAGGTGGCTTTCAATGAAATAAGATAAGTGTAGTGTTCTATGTTATAGACACGAATACAGTATACAGTCACAAGTAAAGTAGCGATAGTGAGTGGCAGTGTTATACAGTACTGGAGCAGAGTAATCTGATGGCTTTGGTTAGATTAAGCTTTTAAGGTACAGAAAATTGCAGACATTCTGATTCATGCATAAAATGGCAACAAATCATGTCAGTGTTTTCTATATTGAATATGTCAGTATTAGGACTTTTGGATACGTCTCCATGTCAATTACCAGCTCATCACCATATTTACATAATTAAATTAGTGATCGGCAGTAAAATTCACGCGGCATGCCGCATCCTCGTGTGCCGGGCGGAACATTCTCCAAGCAGCAGTGCATGCGCGAGTCATAATCGTGATGACTGATGGACCTTCTGGAGCCGGATGTTTGATGTGAATTAATGCGGTAAAACCATCTACAGTAAACAAAAACGGTCTACGTCTTAAGTGCCACCATCAGAGGATGAATTAACGTGTGATCCTGAAATAGGGGATGCGGGCACTTCGTCTGTGGGCTTTTCTTTGAGCAAGCAGGACGTAGAAATACTGGATGCCAACAAGAACACAGACACCCGGCTCGTCCGATTGTTGGGAGATGTTCAGCAGCTTCTGTTTTGTTTAGTTTTTTTTTTCTTTTTCACTGAATGAAGCCCGCCGACGTGACAGATTCGCTCAGTGTGCTTAACGGGACTTTCTCTTCAAAGTGACAAAATCTCTCCATCTTTCTGGAAATTCAGGCTTCAGTGCTCTCTGCCAGCCCTGGTGGCAGCGGGTAACATATGAACTTTTATCTTCAGAGCACCAGATGGTGCCGCACACATGGCTGGACCACCTTTACAACGCGGGGTTGGGCTATAAGAATGATGAAAATATCAAGGCAGGGTTAAAGGGTTAGCCATAGAAATCTATCACTCAGCCTTTAAAGCGTCGTCAAATGAGAGACAGAAAGAAAATCTGTCGCTATGTGAATGGATGCCATGAAAAAATATCAACCAGTAAATGAATCGAATCTACAAGAAATCAATCAGTGGTTGACGGACATCCACCCCAACATGGGAGGAATGCTTCATCCATGGTTTAATGGAAGAGGTCACCATGACAACCGTCCACCTGAAGTTTAATACATAACGCATGACTCGCTGTCGCTTCAAACTAGCTACTAATTTGTGCTGAGTAGCAGGCGGACTTCTTGTGAGAGCTTTAGCTAGTGCCAGCAAAGCAGCTAGCAGACTTCCTGTGAGGGCTTCAGGTAATGCCCAGCAAAGCACCTAGCAGACTTCCTGTGAGGGCCTCAGGTAATGCCCAACAAAGCAGCTAGCAGACTTCCAGTGAGGGCCTCAGGTAATGCCCCGCAAAGCAGCTAGCAGACTTCCTGTGAGGGCCTCAGCTGATGCCCCGCAAAGCACCTAGCAGACTTCTGGTGAGGGCCTCAGGTAATGCCCAGCAAAGCACCTAGCAGACTTCCTGTGAGGGCCTCAGGTAAAGCCCAGCAAAGCCCCTAGCAGACTTCCTGTGAGGGCCTCAGCTGATGCCCAGCAAAGCACCTAGCAGACTTCCTGTGAGGGCCTCAGGTAATGCCCAGCAAAGCACCTAGCAGACTTCCTGTGAGGGCCTCAGCTGATGCCCCGCAAAGCACCTAGCAGACTTCTTGTGAGGGCCTCAGGTAATGCCCAGCAAAGCACCTAGAAGACTTCCTGTGAGGGCCTCAGGTAATGCCCAGCAAATCAGCTAGCAGACTTCCTGTGAGGGCCTCAGCTGATGCCCCGCAAAGCACCTAGCAGACTTCCTGGGAGGGCCTCAGGTAATGCCCAGCAAAGCAGCTAGCAGACTTCCTGGGAGGGCCTCAGGTAATGCCCAGCAAAGCAGCTAGCAGACTTCCTGTGAGGGCCTCAGGTAATGCCCAGCAAAGCAGCTAGCGTACTTACTTCCTGGGAGGGCCTCAGCTGATGTCCAGCAAAGCAGCTAATGGACCTCCTGTGAGGGCCTCGGCTAACGCTCCACAAGGCAGCTAACAGACTTCCTGTGAGCGTTTGACCAGCATCCCACAAAGTATCCCTTGAGGACCCAACAGTGAAATTACTCACCTGACCTCAGAGATTGAGCTGGTGACCATCCAATCACAGCCTCCTAAGCCGCTGAGCCACACACCACCACATTTGCTGCTTATTTTCATTTGTATTATTACAGACTCGCTCTATACCTCACCTACCTTAAGTTCAGGTTGAAGTTACAGTATATTTCTAACAGAAACATGTAAGGTACACTGCTAGTATATTAGCGAACTTGCCGGAATATTCTCCCCCCGTTTCCACGGACAGCAGCCTCCTGATAATGACTCAGCAAATACGTGCCCATCTGACAGGCCTTTCCTGAGGCTTACGGTCGAAATGTGATTCTTATCTGTTCCTTTTAGACTTTTACAAAAACTCGCATAAGTTTGCCAGGAAATAAAGACGCAGACTCAGAGCTCGGCCACTCTTTGAAGCCCTTAATTAGCTTCTGACTGCCAGCGCTCCTGGTGAATAGGAACGCTTCGCACGTCTGAAAGACAATCAATCTGACTAGGGCTGTGCGTCCGAGAATGTGGGGCAGGTACGGAGGCTGTAAAAACACTCCGGCACAATTCATCTTACACATTCGCAAAATCTTACAGGCAAACGCAGGAGACCACTTCTATTTCCATAAAGCAAAGAGTGGGGGGAGGGGGGGGGGGGTACATTTTATCATGTCACTGTTTCTGCCGAAAGAACGTAATTCAGTTCATGGTTTGATTGCCTTAACGATATCTAGATAATGCACGACACTCTGCATCCACCCCACTGAACGAGAGCTGGATGCTATAATTACAGTGTCTCACGTCTGAATCCCAAATGCTGGCTGCCTGAAGTGTTCTCCGGATGATAAATCATTCATAATGAAAGTGGAAAATCACGCAAGGACACACGCCAAATAATTAGCCTGTCAATAATTGTGTCTCTTTATTATGGTAATTGTCTTGATTATCAAGTATACATTGAATTAGTTCAGTGAATCTCTTCATATTTCACTGCAAAAAAATTGCAAACAGACAGATAAACACATACCGCATTATGGGTTTTGTGTAAATGTAATTATCATATACGAAAGTGCTATTTTTAAACAGGATGGTTTTGTGCAAATCTGCCCAAGCATCTCCTTTCATTCCTGGGCTCACATTCCAAGTTATCTGCATTGTACTGCATATTTTGCACTGTTATGGTTTGCACATACATTTTGCTTTGTGGTAACTCATTGCTGAACAGTACTTTTGCCACAAAACAGCATTTTTGCATATGTTGTTTTCTTGTACAGAAATACTTAATTTCAATTATTTTATTTTTTTTTTCTCTGTTAATTTTTCTTCTTTCTTAATTTTATTTTCTATTTTGTTTAAGTATACCACTGATTATTTATTGTTGCTTTGTCTTTCTTGATTTGGTGGTAACAGCCACATTTCTTTCCAGGGATTAATAAAGTATCTATCTATCTGTCTATCTATCTGATACCTGACATCACATCATGTTTCATATGCTCTCATTATACAGTAGGGGGCGCCGCAAGACAGGAGGGGAAGAAAATGTGGATTATTTCCCAAAAACCACAACATATGATAATTCAGAGTGTCCCTTTAAAAACCATGTACCCGAAGTAGAAGACTGAGTGAAGAAAGTGCGTTAAACCCCAGTCCTTCCACTTTCACCCAGTTAAACTTATTACTTTGACCTCAATGCTAAAAGCGAATTGAATTGGTTGGGGGAGTGAGGATGGGGATTCTGGTGTTCATCCTCAGGTGCCCACAATCCAGTATCGGGTCTGCATAGCTCTTCACTTTGCAGGCCTGTCAACGCCACCTTAACAAAATGGAGATCCTGGTGCATAGAACCTATGACCCCCAACATCAAGGTGGCAGGACTATGCCAGAATGGACGGAACAATTTGCCCCCTTAAGGAGACGAGATGTGCCTGGTGTCATCTTAGTCTGATTCGATCTGAGGACCCGTGGCTGGTTGTGAATCCTGAAAGTGTTTCCCTACAAGCCACACTTTGACTCAGGGGCCTGCTAGGATCCTACGGAGTCTGGGAGCTGATGCAAATCTTGCCGCATCCCCCCGCACCTCGAACGCTGTTGCCTGTCCAAGCGATGGCATTTATTTGTAGAATTACCTCCAAGCAGCGGCTTGCTCCCGTTGCGCCAGACTGGGCCACGGAATCACGCTGCCTATCACACCTCTGCCGGCTCCCCGCCCCCGCTAGTCCACTTAGCCATTGTTTAGTTCAATTTTGCATGCAAAAAGACGCCCGTCTCTTATCGCCACGGGAGGTCACTGCGAAGGTCCCTCAGCCAGGCTTCGTGCCGTGAGAGAGGCGCGGCCAGCGGCTTCCTGGAGACCGACGGGCCCAGTGTCAGGGAAAAGACCCGTGCCCTTCAGAGCTGCAGTAATAAAGACAGCCAATCAAAGCTCTTACTCTGCGTTACTCTGCTAACTCTCGGCTGCCGTGGAAACACAGCATTGCCACAAAAAAAAATAAAAGCAGACCAAAGAGCTCAACGTAAGTTAGTGCTCACCTGAAAGCCATTTTATGCACGAAAAGTAAAGACAACTTACTTCTGCAAGCCTGAAAGAGGCACAGCGTGTGGCAAATGACACAAAGACCCGAGCTTACGATGGGCAGCGGCAGGGGGGTGTTCACCCCCACTCATATCACCCATTTGCATGGGGCCCTGGAGGTTTTGGCCACATTCACCACAATAAATATGAAATAAACATGTTCCGTATGTAGGAGAGAGGCTGGCTACGATCTTCTCAATCTACTAGCCAGCTACTTATTTAGTTTTTAAAAACATCTGAATGGGGGCTGGAGGCCCTAAAGTGTCTTCTTGAATGGGGTCCCAGAAATACCAGCATGCCAGGTCCCCCAGGGCTGCCCCATGACATGGTCCTCAAAGCGAGGCTTCAGGATGGTATCCAGCTGAAGGGAGGCAGTCAGTCGAGGGAGGGGGGTGTCTCCTACCATCATGCTACATTAAACCGAACGCCGCTAATTTATCGTGTTTACAGTAGGACGCACAGTTTAGCTGCGGAAAGTCCTTCCTCCTAAAGTGAGGTTAATAAGTTCCATTAAACAGGCATTTTCCAAATGAGTTTTGTTTTAAAAATGCAGTTCATCAATTACTTTATGAGGCAATCATCTCATAAGGAATCATTACGGAGAGACGCTATTCTCCCCTCAGACAGCGAAATTAAATGATGGAAAAATACCATAAAATCATCTTACCAATACTTTCATCGGCCATGATCATTACTAATCCAAGCAGAATAGCGAAACTTTTTTTTTTTCCAGCCATGAAGTATTTTTTCTTTTAAATATTGCAGTGGAAAGAAAATATGCTTTGGCAATAAGCCATTATTCTCCAAAACTGTAAATTAGCATTAAAATGGTTTTAGCCTAAGAATAAAATGAACTGTCAAGGTCAATGTTGGTGAACTCATTTACATTCCATTAAGCGAAGGAAGCCTCGTAAATCCATTCATGATGCTCTTCATCCACAAAAGATTTTACAATTAAATGGACCCGAAATGTGGGATGTCCCAACACCCCCAGGCTGCAGAACATGAACTTTAAAGGGTTTTTGCCTTTTTGAACCAGGACTGTTTTAGGTTATCAGTGTAAATATGGTTCTATGAAAATACCTAAATTACTGTAGAAATAAATATATTCCAAGTGTAAATTATACCCTAGTGTGCAAACGTGTGGTTATAGAAACATTTCTAACAGCTACTGTTGTCTGCTTTCTGGTGCGTCCCCTGCCCCATTTCTTTAAGCACCTTTTTTACGGCAAAAGCAGAAGAATTCGACAGTCACTCTGAGAATAAATACGAGTTCCCCATCCTGAATAAAGGCATGTATGGAAAACTTTTCTCCCCTATTTGATTTCGTTTGTTTTGAATTGCATCAATTGTACTTTTTATATCTGATGTATTGAATAGGCTTGTATCTCCAGGCAGTGACTGGCTAGGTTTAAATTAGGTTATTTACGCCTTTTTTCTGTTGTGACTCTGCTTCTGTGTGGTTATTGTGCTTATTTTATGCACTCGTGCTGATTTTATGAAGTGACTGAATAAGAAACCTGGCATCGAGCGGTCTCTGGCGGGTTAAAAAAAATCATTCTGTGGCCTTTGATTGAGCGAGTCTGGTGGTTCAGAGTTGGCCGTGTTAATATTCAATCCATGCGCAGGGAAGACTAAGCGACCAACAGATCTTTAGAAATGGAAACAGAGCCCCTAGTGTTTCTGTTGAGTTTCTATCCGCTGGCTTGGTACAAATACTTGGGCCGCCTGTATCTGGATCTTTGAAGATAACACGCTTATTAATAAACAAACAGGCCAATTTTCGGAGGCAGGGAGAAGATAGAAATTGGATTAGGTCAAGACAAGCGCGAATTCATTGAAGTCCAAATTGACAAACCACACTTTCAAAGGAGGGTGGCGATACTGATGCAGGACCAACCCAAAACCCAAAGCCCGCCTTCCAAAACCGGGATAATGCTCTCGACGGCAAGAACACACCATAGACTCAAGGGCATCTCTTTGAAACTAAGACCTTGTGAAGCTAGCAAAATAAAATATTCTAAGTAAACATTTAGTCATGCTAAACAGTCTACAAATCTGGGCTTTGTAGATATTTAAGTAGAAATATTGAGGTAAGAAAAAAAAGTTACAGGGTAAAGACACATTCTGGAGATTGTCATGGCCACCTCCTTCCCTGCATCTTTTCATAAGAAGAGTGTCCTGAATATTTAATGTCCATCCCACACTGTAGGTGTATGCGGCTGCACAGCTCCTCTCTATATTAGGTGTGTTAAATAATTCACAGAAAGGCAATAAAATGTGGCATACCTCTGGTCATTACGATCCCCGCCAGGGCCTTGTGGCGCGCGTGCATCGGGGAGCAGCCGCCCGCCAGCTCGCGGTACTTCTCCGTCACCAAGTGGAATATCGCATCTGCAAAGGCCTGCAAGACACAGACAGCTATTCATTCTTCTCACCTGACCGATATTCTCGCATATGGAGACTGAGAAAAGTCCGGACCGCTTCGGAGCCGGGTGAACTCGAAGGCTCAGTAGCTAGCAGGCGTATTCAAGCCAATGCAAACGAAGCCTGTTTACCCACAAATAAATTTTTGCATGATCGAGAAGTCACACGGAGACATAGTGCTGGCTGCAGATTTTTATGGACGTGCAAATCACCGTTTTCTGACAGAAAATGGCCACAATGATAACCCTGAGTCAGAAAGAAAGAGTCAATGAAGCCACGACCCGGGGATCTCTTTGCTGTAGGCTCCTTCTGTTCATTCTGAGGCTGCCCGGCTAATTTCTGCTTTAACTGGATCAGGCACCACACCCGGAGTAGTAACAGGCCTCATCTCCAAGCTGTCTTTCGGAAACGCCCTTGCTAAGAGAGCCAGAGGTTAGTTGTGCGGTTTTCCTGCCCTGATGTCTTTAAAGATGCCATCTGTGCTTCCTGTTTTGCCGCATCAACTCCGTTGGCCCGTTGAAGACGTCCACCGTCTATAACGCTGTTCTCCTGCCGAGCAGCTGTCACCTTCCTGCACAATGCTGGTCCTGCCAGCATCTTGACCCGGTGTATGTTATTTTGTGCTGTAATTATCAGCTTACCCTACAAAGCCCCCCAGCCAATCAGAGATTAACCGGGACGAGAGGGGCCCGCAGCTGGCCGACTTTGCGGCAGATAAGACATATTGCAGATAGACACCGATAACGATTCACAGGTCTGACTGAGCAGCTCTGTAACTCTGTTTTCTGTAGGGTGCTCCTATGTTAAGGGCTTGTGGCATCAGTAACCAACAAACATCAGCTTCAAATGTCCTCAGATTTAGACCTAATCCATAGCAAAATTTTCAGGTGTAAAAATACCTTATTCACACTGTCATTTCTTTGGATTTACAGTTTTAGCAGATGCATTTATCCAAAGCAATTGTTTTTTTTTTTTTTTTTTTTGAGAAAGTAGGGGGAGACAGTCCCTCAAGCAACTGGGGTTAAGGGCCTTGTTAATGGGGGCGATGATGGAATCTGTCTGCTGGGTTGGGGATTTAAGCCAGTGACCTTCTGACCATAGGCACAGTGAATTAACCTGCAGAGTTGCACACTGTCCCCTTATTAATGAACGTGAGCTAAGTTAAGCCAATTGTAAATATGTAACCTGTCTTTCTGAGTGCTTTTGGAAGTTATTTAAATGATTGGTGCAGGGCCAGTGTTATACAGGCTGTAGTGTCGGAGATCACAGACCACAACAGACAGAAGAGTGCGCGGTCGGGCCTAGTTGTGAGGGACAAACAGCCTGCTGGAGAACTTTCTGGATCGTGGAGTCGAATTTGCAAAAATAACGGCCCTCAGACCTGCAGCCTTGCGTATGGTCAAGAGATTCATTTCATTATATTATTGTGAATGGCTTCATTCTGGTTCCCCGTATCCATGTCCAGGCCGCCATTCTGTACATTTACGCATGTTTTCTGGCTTTAAGTCCCTTTTAAAACTGTGGGGAATACAGAGCAGGAGCACAGCTCTCAGGCAGCTAAACGAAAGCAGGTCAGCAAACGACAGCGAATAGACAGAAGAAGGTAACAGACAAAAAGCGATCGGCTCCTGCAGACGTTTCAAAGTAAAGGCCCCTGACAGAGTCCCATCTTTCCTCACACGCACCTTTATACAAGCGTTTCCAGCCTGACATGTTAATATCTACTAAGGCCAATAGAAACCTAGCGACAGCAGAGAACAGCAGCAAAGAAAGCTGCCTATAGGTTCTGGCTGTATTCAGAGTGAGGCCTGGGCTTTCTACATTCTTCACCATTAAAGTCCTGCCCCAATATCTAAGGAGAAAAATTTGGAAAAAGGAAGCGGCGTCTCTGGGAAATCACGCGGTGGTATCATTTGGAGTCTGTCAGACCGCGCGTCATAAAGCCATCTGCGGCACAGATCTCAGTGAAGCCGCGAGCTGTGAAGTAGCCCCCCACGAGTCCGTGTTTCCAGAAAAAAGGCCC
The DNA here is from genome assembly GCA_026780845.1 of Petrocephalus sullivani. Classification (NCBI taxonomy): domain Eukaryota; kingdom Metazoa; phylum Chordata; class Actinopteri; order Osteoglossiformes; family Mormyridae; genus Petrocephalus; species Petrocephalus sullivani. Next base: position 15,537,578 of record JAODKM010000001.1, on the reverse strand, counting down.
CCCGAATGCGTCCTGCCCGGCATATGGCTGATGGAATGTGTAAATTCGCAAACGGAGGCATTCAGAGACCATTGCACTCCACTTCTGGGGTCCGTTCTGGTCTGTGACAGACCATCTGACGTGTTTAATCGGAAAACGTGTCTCAGTCAGAATCTGAAAGAAGTTCCTATAGCAGAGGAAAGGGAAAGGCCTCTCTGTCAGGAAGTGTCTAACATCTCATCTGAGAGATGGAAGAAAAGAAAATACTGTGCTATTTGTCTAATTGCACGTATTTTTTAGACTGAAACCATTCCCTATCGCGTGATTTCAAAACAACACAATCCTTCAGGACAGCAGGTGGGGTGTTGGTTAAGGTTCTTTGAAATATTACAGTTCTTAGCTCAATTCCAATAAAAGGATGTACCCTTGAATCAAACATCTCGCCTCTGACAGCATCATTTCCAGTGTGTACGGGATAGCATATGTCAGCTACTTGTGAACAAGCTATCCTAATAGCACAACGCACGTTAGATGTCACATTACAGTCGCGGGTCTTCTTCGCTTTTATTTGCTATTTCTAAAAACAAGTAAAAATCTGTAATTGACTTAGACGCTCCGTGTGCTGTAATCCTTGCCTGCCGCCCTGTGTTTTTATCGACATGTACGGCATTCCTGCCATTCTGCATTCCGTCTCTCACAAGTCAATATTGTGCCAAGAAGCAAAATGTCAACAGGGAAATTTTCGCCACCGATCCCTGACCCCGGAGTCTTTTCCTCCACGGGTCTAGCTGACACGGGGTTCAAACACGGCTTAATTTCCTGCAGGGTAAGAATATTATACACTTTGCGTGTTGGACTGGGTTATCCGTAGTGCAAATGCAGATTTTTATATCGCAGAAGGCTTTTCACGGTGTCTCAGCAACTCCAAATCTGTGGATACTGGCGATAAAAAAATTACCTGAGACTGTAATCTAGTGTGTGTCTGCGTAATTGGCTTACGAAGTGAATAATAAATTACATCTTTACATTAATATTTGCCTGAATGATGTAAAGAATTTGCTTCTTACATATATATATATATATATATATATATAAATTGAGTACTATTCCATTCACAATGTTTTTTTTTCATATTTCCAGATGTAGCACAGAGACGTACCTATTGGAATGATTTGGATCAGCAATCTCTGCTGTGATAGGAAAGATCTGATGTTCATTAAAAAAAAATGAACAAGGTGAATCCTTTCTTGTGGCCATTAAAAGTGTGACAGCGGAAATGTGATCTCAATGGAGGACAAAGCCCACATGCCATGAGCTATCTCCTATGTGCGGTAACGTGCATCTGCTGTCAGGCATCCCGGCACCTGCTTCAGGGATGTGATCATCCTTCTGCATTTGGGACTGTACGTTTTCTTTTTTTTTTTTATTAAACCCTCAACTGCCTTATCAAGCTCCACCAGAGGTGTGATGACAGCATAAAAATGTTCTTAAAGGCATTTAACGATGTATTCCTCAGGTAGTAATAATGTCCTCTTGGCACAATTTCATCCGTAACTCTCCTGCAAAACTCTGTTTTCTGGATTATCCCCATGGGGCAGGTAGGGTCTCGTCCCCTGTGCTTTTGAGAATCTCAAAGCCTCCCCTTGTTTGTACTCTAAATCTTCATTCAACATTCCGATGGCACTCCAAGCTTGAATGTCAGAGCCAGCATGCTTGTGGAGGAAGCGAGCAGGTCGGAAACCGGACCTAATGAGACGGGGAGTTCGGAATAGTCCGGAACCCTTTTCACAAGCAGAAAGGGGGACGGAGAAAAACAAGACAGGAACGCGAATTCTGAATAAAATAAAAAAGACATACACATACGCACGGGATTTGCAGGTTGGCCATTAAGGTCCACCACAAGGTGGTTATGGTCCTGGTTACTCCTTATTGTCAATATAAAAGCAGAACACACCGACATCTGCATGTTAGTAAGGAACATCCTGAGCCAATGAAAATGAACACTGTTGGTCTCCTGACCCTCCTGACACCCTTCATTGTTTGGTTGCTAGTTTGTTTTTGCTTGCCCCCCCCTCCCCCGTGGGCAACGCTACTGGCTTCTGACGCCTCTCGCGTGGCCGGTAATCAGGGCAGAGAGTCACAGGAATGGGTAAAACGTTTCCTATTAGCCGCGCTCAGCAGGGCATGGAGAGAGCGAGAGAGAGCGAGACAGGGGCATAAAGCAGCACGTTCGATTTGTTCACCCTGTGAGGTGCTGCGTGCAGGTTCCCCTGTAGGGGGTGCTGCTGTACCCAAACCTGCCGGCGAGCATCGCTTTTAGACTTGACCTAAAAAGATGGACGTCTACCTGCCAGACGGAAATAAAATCTGCGACAAGGAAAAAGAAAGGTGAACGGTCAGTAATCTGACACCTCATGCAAAAGCACCGGAGGGTGTCTCTTTCGGGAAGGGGACCCAGAAGATAAGAGGACAGCAAAACGGGTCAGAGTGACGATGCCGGCCTCATTATGTCAGTGAGAACGCAATCAGAAGACTCTCCGCCTTGGTCGATTAGAAGGCAACAAGTGAGCGGGCGAGCAAGCAAGGAGGCCCGTTGTCAAGGTGAAGCACGGCTAATATTAATAACACGTGAAACACAAAGAAGCACGCAAAATAACAAATGGCACCTGAAAGGTTCCTTTGTGTACAGAGACAGTGATGGCAGCACGAGAAGCTTAATTACTAACGAGCGTGTCCTAACGACGCACACACCATAAATACAGTCGCTGTTCTTTACCCTACCCTTGACATTACAAACATCTTCGGTGGCAAGAATCGCAAATGAGTGCTCTCATTTTCTCTCGCCTTCAACGTGGGGGGGTGGGGTGTGGGGTGTTTAGGTTTATTTCATAGACCATTGCTATGTAATACCAGCCCGGATGACAGATAAGGGGTATTTTTGGTTCATTTGACATGGAATCAAAAACGCGATTCTCGTGTCAGAAGAGGCACTATCAGATGTGGCGGGATCTCTCTAAGGGTCATTCTGCGAAATCGATGCCGTTTGCCTCCCCAAGAGACAATCAGCCATAAAATCATTATTATGACAAATAAACTCTCCATTTTAAAATATGCCATTTGTCTGTCGTATGTGCTCTACAGAAAACCTATTTTAAGCCGAACAAATAGTATTCCAAACAATTTAAACCCTTTTTATGATGCTTTTGGCCTGTTTCTTACTCAGATCATTCAAATTCAGGAGGACTTTTAACTGGTAAAATATGGATAATATGTTTGAAATTTTACATTTTGTGTTGCTTAATGATAAGCTGTTGTTTAACATACACTATATTGCCAAAAGTATTGGGATGCCTGCCTTTACACACACATGAATTTTAATGACATCCCATTCTTAATACATAGGCTTTAATAAGGAGTTGGCCCCATAACAGCTTGACAACTCTTCTGGGAAGGCTTTCTACAAAGTTTAGGAGTGTGTTTATGGGAATTTTTGACCATTCTTCCAGGAGAGCATTTGTGAGGTCAGGTTCTGATGTTGGATGAGAAGGCCTGGCTCACAGTCGACGCTCTAATTCATCCCAAAGGTGTTCTATCGGGTTGAAGTCAGGGCTCTGTGCAGGCCAGTCAAGTTCCTCCACACCAAACTCGCTCATCCATGTCTTTATAGACCTTGCTTTGTGCACTGGTGCGCAGTCATATTAGAACAGGAAGGGGCCATCCCCAAACTCTTCTCACAAAGTTGGGCGCATGAAATTGTCCAAAATGGGTTCTTATGCTAAAGCATTAAGAGTTCCTTTCACTGGAACTAAGGGGCCAAGCCCAACTCCTGAAAAACAACCCCACACCATAATCCCCCCTCCACCATTTGTCAAATTTTGATCAGTACCTGTGCGAAAATTACCTTTCAAATACATTGCGTGTTGGCCTGTGACCTTCAATTGTTAGCTAGCAATGAGCAAATTATCTTTAACTGATCAACCCTGTTACTTTTTGAGAGAGCATTAGGTTGGCCTAATAAAGCCCATTTTAAAGGTCTTGCTCATGTAATATTAATATTATTCAGGAAGGGTAACATAAGAGTTGTCAGTGTAATGCTACAGCGTTTAGGTGGCACAGTGCTGCAGTTGCACTCTTCTGTGACTGGGGTTTACATTTCTGCGCAGGCTCCGTGTGCAGAGTTTGCATGTTCTCCTGTGTCGTTCTGGGGTTTCTTGGATAGTCAGTGCCCCCCAAGTCCAAGAACTTGTAAAGCTTAATTGAATTTGTCATTATTGCCCATGGGTGTGAATGGTGTGTATGCCCTGTGATGGGCTGGCATCCCATCCTGGTTAATTTCCTGCCTTGTGCTTTTAGCCTCTGGGATAGGCTCCAGACCCCTGCGACCCTGCACAGGACAAGCGGGTACAGGAAGTGGATGGATGGTGCTGTGTTTATTTAAATGCATCATGGATATGCTTCATGCAATGCAATCAACTTACTCTGCTTATTGTCTTACTTTATATAATGGTGTCATTGTTTAGTTGACTTGTTTATAATTTAATGCACTTTTATTGGAGTAGTAATCCGAATGAGCTGTACGATATTGGAAAAAAAATCAGATATCGTGCTGTAATTTTTTAAATAAATTGCAAAATTTATCAAGCAAAAAGAGAGTTAAAAATAAATATTTCATAAACCTATGAGTAATTTAAACAGCAAGGATGGAAATGATTATGATTGGCTTAGCGAGCACATGCAGAGCTCCTTAACACATAATTTCAACATGTACTAGATAAACTTAAAAGGACCAATCATTAAAATTGGAACAATTATTAATATTTCTATTCGGCCATTAAAGCTAGCAAAGTTTTGTTTCCTATGACAGAGCAAAAATGTTTTAGTAAAACTTAAACTCCCTGTACATCCATGTCCAGAAAGTATGAAGATGAAAAAGCCTTATCTTAACCCAGCCGGCTATTTTAGGCCTTGCAATGTGAAATCTGCATGGGCATAACATGCGGAATCAATATTAATATCGAGCATCACCCAGCCCTAATTAGAAGAACAGAAAAGGTGTTATTGCATCTGTAGAAATGCACATCCTGAGAGAAGGACAAAATATCTGGAAAGAGAGACGAGGTGGAAGAACGACAGCGAGCTGGATGAAGAAAACCCAGACGAGCTCAGGCGGCAGGGTCAGAGGTTACAGTGGGGAGAACGGAGAGTAGCGTAGGTAAAACGTAGGGCAGCGTCAGTCGTGCTTAAGAGCCTGACGGCAGCTGCAGAAACCCCAGAACCACAAGCAGCAGCTTCCTCAAGGTTAGAGCTAGGAACCCACAAGACATTAAGTAGTACCTACGTTTTTGTATGAATTTGCATCTGTATAAAATTACTCTTACAAGCTAAATAGGTGAAAATATACTGTTTAGTGCCTGGTTGAGTAAAACACTGGCAATCATTGCTAACCCTGCTACAATCTTAAATTTGGAAAGGTATACCTTAAATGGCCTTTCACCCATTACATATGGAAAGGGAAAAGCATTTTGTTTTGCACTTTGGCATGCTGTGAAGATTTATTTTAAATGTTGATATTTTTTTCCCCCTTATTCACATGTGATCATCACATAAAAATCGAGTATTCATGCATAATCTGTATGAAAATGCTAATAATAATAAAAAAAAATCTAGAATCTTAAAATGAACTCAGTAAATACAGGGACCAAAGTGCTTTTCATCTCCTACTAGATAGATATTTTTTCAGAAATGTCTTATTTATTAATGCACATGTCAGTAACAGGGCTGACAAAGTAACCACAAACATTTAGCAAAAATTTGTCATGAAAAATTAAATTATACACGGCAGACAGTACAATTTCCTGTCAAGTCAAATCGTCCCTTTTGCAAAGCTATGAAAAAAGTAATGATTAAAGTCATTTTAAATTTCGACTTTTCAAAACTGAAAAGGCAGCGATTTCATAGAATGACCCCTAACATCCATCCCTGGCATTTCAGTCGACTGTCTGAGCAAGCAGCAGCCCGGGCTGTGAAAGCAGACGGCGTTATCGCCGCAGACACACAAATGGGCGCATTTGCCTAAACCGTGTTTCCTCCCGACGGCGGCAGAGTAAACAGGTAGCGAAAGCTGATTTCCGCTGATAATCCCGATCTGTGCTGCGAATGCAAAACATGTCCTGCCAGACTCTCGGAAAGCGGAGGGAAGAGAGAAGCATGCGGAATTTGTGTGCCGACAGATAGCTGAGGGCCATTAACCTCCGCAAGCAAAGTGACCGGGATGCGCACACAGACACGGGGGGCACGTTACACGGAGGTGCAAAGCCAGACACCGGCAGTCAGGATGGTGCCGCCGGAGGTCAGGAGGTCGCCGAAGGACAACTGGCCCCCACCCAGGCTATAGAGAGGGGGTATCACAGCAGGATAAGGGGGAGAGGGCTTTGGGAAGGGAGAAGGAGGAAGTAAGGGAAGGGGGAGGGTGAGGAAGGAGAGAGACCAGGGGCTGGTGAGGGCCAAAGCCTGAGAGCCCCTTTTTCATATCTCACTAAATTTTTACCTTCTGGTCTACAATTTTTACAGAGTGCCCGTGCTGGATCACAGACGGTCACACAAATTTTACAGGGGGTGACTGGAAAGTCGGCGCACAGCCCCGGCAGAGTGAGATAGGGAGTGTGAGACAGACTGTATTAGTAGCAGGAAAAGGTGCCATATTAAAGTGAGGGGAATGAAATGATCTGCGGGGTCAGAGACACAGAGCTGCTTCTCCCTGCACGTCTGAACTTCCTGGGCCAGCAAACAGGGCCTGATCATGTCACTGATTAAGCGAGCCGCACATGCAGGCAGCCATGCATAATGCATCAGCAAACAGGCGGGGGCACGACCCAATCAGCGGGGCAGGATGGGGTTGGGGGGGGTCACGGTTAACATGCGGGGCCCACTACACGGGGCCAAGTGGACCAGGGGCCCACCGGAACCCGCTCATTAATCTGCTCATGAATTGGGAAGACCCCCTGACCCCCCCTCGGAGAAAAAAAGAAAAGACGTAAGAAGTCAGCGATTTGCCCAGTCATGGAGGAGTCTGCTCGTCGGCGCCACCTGCCATTATGCTTTGTCTTGCACATGTCCTGGCCAGCACCACATGGGAGCCATGATCCCTCCCCTACAGAACCGACGCCACATGCCGTGGATCCCACCCCCCCCCCGGATTTATATTTATGAGGTGAATTTTTTCAATCACATACTCACATAGTCATATACATGGGTAGTGGTGGCCTCATGGTTAGGGACTCAGACTTGGGAGCAGAAGGTGCCAGGTTTGATGCCCTGACCTGCCAGGTCCCTTGAGTGAGATTCATGCCCCAGGTGCTAAACAAGCCACCCCTGGTATGTTGCATGGGTTAAATGCAGAGGGCACATTCTGTTGCTGTGGTGTGTCAACAATGAACATTAATCATTACACACATCATGCTATGTGTGTGTGTATATATACACTGCATATAATAAATTGTGTTTATATTGATTTTCTTCAAGTGAGTACATTGAGGTATGATTTCAATAATAAAATTCGATTTTTTTAGAATGTCAATGGACCGATCCATAAACTAAGTATGCCCTCACATCAGCACATTAACTGCATAAACTCGACGCCAACACATTCAATTTATGTAAGGGGACGAAACCGAATTATCTCCCAGCATGCCTCAGTCAGAGACGGGGAAAAATATCAGCGATTCCATCTCTCTGGGGACTTCCTGCCGCGTCGGGGTCTGGCACTTCAATGTGATTGAAGCAAGCAGGATGGAATCACACATAAGAAGTGGGAAGATCTTCTCAGAAGGATGGCTCTACTGGCTGTGCCCTAGCCGGCAGGGCTAACATACCTGCGCTATTGCAGAAGATATCTAAATAGATGCCTTCAAATGAGCACGGGGCATTCTCAGAACCGGCCGTTCCATTCTTCCCAGTCAGGCATTCATGACGGCTGCCAAGGCTAAAAAAAAAAACCTGGCAAGTTCCTCTGACAATATGCCACGGATGCAACAGATGTCAGTCTTCCTGAAAATATGTAACAGCCACCGACAATGACAATGACAACAATGACAAGGGGACCCCAAAACTCTAAACTCCGAATGTGGATCTTATAAATTTCATGCTCAGGTTCCTTATTCAGAACATAAGCACTAAAAAGCACAGCTCCCTGCCCTGCCGAGGCTCACACGCGTCCCGGGCCACGCCGTGATATGGCTGACTGGGCACAAAGCACAGCCCGTGTCCTGTCTGGCAGGCCCCGCTTCCCTAAAGCCTCCCAGCTAGCCATTCATCATGGAGTACTCATACGGTTCCACTACGCTGCCACAGCTGACATTTGAGTCATACCTTAAGGTGTTCTTTTTAATTCTGAACAGTCAACAAGGGATCAAGGGAAAATGTCAAATGTGTGCTGTTTGGAAAGCAGAAGTGCCACATGTGGGACGGGTGAAGCGAGCTGGCTGAGGTACCTCCAGACATGGTGGTGGCTGCTAATCTGTCTCTGGCTTCATTTGTACCCTACCCACCTGTCCCAGAGACACTCAAGCAACATGCCATAGTCTCCAGCGCTGCCTGATTTCCCACATGTCAGCTGTATTTATTATTAATAATTAATAATGAAGGTTTTCATCAATTACCCTGATGTTCCAGGACTGCAGGGATAAAGCCCTGGGCTGTGCTGAAGGCAAACCCTCGAGAAACCACACAACCCTGTCAGATCTTTGTGATCTTCACCTCCTTACCTGCTACCTCTTAAGTAAAGAAACTATATTTTATTCTGCTGTGAAACCATATTCCATCCATCTTACAGCTACTTATCCACTGATAAGACTAAATTGCCCACAGTGCGTAAATAGAAGTATATGTGCCCTGCGATGGACTGTCATCCCATCCAGGGTGTCCCCCCCAGGCTCAGGCAAACTCCCTTACTACCCCAGACTGACGACGATGATGATGACGATCTTTATTATTCAGAATGTCTCGCATTCTGTCTGGATCTTCGGGAATGTCCGTCATTGTGATGACTGAGTCTATCCCTTTGCTGCTCTTGCTTTTCCTCCCAAAAATGACTCCAAGTGTTTTATTGTTAAACTGGCTTTTCATAAGGTACCGTAGCGTATGTCGGTTATTGCTCCAAAAATGTGCTTTCAGCTGAGTAATGCGCTTAGAGTGGGCCAAGTGCCTCCCACGCTGTCATAACACCGATGAGCTGAAAGCCGTTTGGGCTGATGGTGAAGGAAGGCCTCCTCACACCGCGCCTACTCTTTTGACATTTACATGACTATGAATTTACTGGCAGAGTTGAGAAATATAACTTCACAAACATTCACCCAGTGACTGTTAGCCCCCAGCCCCCAGATGGCCCATACACCTTAAGGAGAAATGGTCACCGTGAAAGTAGCATTCATGTCATACCGGGTGACATATGGAAACTATACTCAGGTCCTCTGACAGGCGTGTAATTATAAACTCTAATTTTAAGAAATGTCTGTGGGGTCTCACCCACTGTATATGCATGTGTCCAACTCCGTGTCAGCCAGCAATTAAAACATTTAATTCAAGGGCCTTTTATGCATCATTAAAAATAACATCTCTTCATTATTCATGTGTTTATTTTGGAATTTAATTTCTGCTATTAAGTCGAGACAACGCTCTGTCACCGTACGAGGATGGCGTCTCCAGACTGACGCTTTTTCTTCACTCCCGCGAGGGTTGAGCTTTGTCCCAGGTTTTTACGCACTTGGTCGCCTGTCAGACGCTCACAGATGACAGTGTAGCTATCTGCAACATGCCTGGGCCCTGGTGTTCAAACAGAGCTTTCCTGGTGCACTCCTAGGGCTGAAATTCATTTTAATTCCACACAGGGGAAGTCGTATGTGGACAGTAAATAGTTTGCCGTATGGGTGGAAATGTGTAGGAGTTTTTGAGGCGAGCAGAGTGACAGGAATATCATATCAGCCGTTGCAGGGTGGTGAACTTGCTCTAAACATCATAATTATATCGATATAATTACACCTATAAAAACGCGTTCAACGTGTGTTGACAGGACATCAATGACACTCAAACATTCAAAACAACATTACAGTCACCTGACCCCAGGTGACCTCCAGTATTCCTGAAAACATGCAGAATTTAATAATTCCAGAAGTGGATGCCTGATTAAGCTAACACCCACGGGGTCCAGAACAGTCCTCATCAGGCATCAAACCAGTACCAAGGCCTTGATGTCAGGTGACCACTATCTGTGTGTGTAGACGTGGGGAGTGCATATCGTGATTGGTGAGGATTCCAATTTCATGACCCCCCCCCCCCCCTTCCCACTCAAAAACCCTGCAACATCTCGGCTAATTTTTTATGAACACACGAATAGTCATTACCAAGTTTGTGTGGATTTTACAACCAGGGGAAGCTTTTTAGGTCCCAAAGTATAAAAACACAGTGCCAGATATAAGCACTGAATCTGTAAATTAATGTAATATGCATCAGTGTAGAAAACAGTAAAATTTATTTTCACCTGCGAACACCCCCCCCCTCCCCAACCTGGCCATCAGTCATCGTGATGTGTTTATGTTTCTGTACGCATGGATCATGGGGGCAAGAAGACAAGTGCCCCCCCCCCCGGATTTATATTTATTTTTTCAATCACATACTCACATAGTCATATACATGGGTAGTGGTGGCCTCATGGTTAGGGACTCAGGCAAGTGAGAAGGACAAATAAACTTTGCTGAAGTTTTTTTTTCTAATGGGTAGCTATCAGCAGCTAATGATAGTAGCCTTTTTGGAGAAATAATCATGAAATTTTCTCTGAGCCAATTCGAGGCAATTAACATGATGCTCTGTCATTCATTAAGGAAACCTATCAGCATGGGTATGCTGCCCTAACGGGTAAGCTCTGAGACTAGGGATCTGTGCCGGTGTTCTGTCATTTCTTCCTACTTATCGAGATGTCCTACCAACGGCTACTGCGCATGCGCACGACCATTTCTCTCTTTTCGAGGATACACGCCCATAAATTATCCCTACCACCTCATGTTTGTACATGTTCCTTGAAGATTAACAGCTGTGTGAGCGCACGGTAAGGGTTAGGGGTTAGGGTTATGGTTAGGGTTAGGGGTTACTGTCATAATTAATAATCTAAACAGACTAAATACTGATGTAGTAGGTTCTGACGGGTGCGCCTGATAACGCAGCAAAAACCGATAGATACCACTGTAATTCTATGCTGTGATAGGAAATTCTGACAGCGTAGGAAGATCTGACAGAACACCGGCAATCGGTTGTAAGGTCGTTGGTTCAAATCCCCTGAATGTCAGGAGTGGGCCCTTGAGCAAGGCCCTTAGCTTGCCATTGCTTTGTCCTGGGTATGACGTTACCCTATATCTGACCCTGCAAGCAGGTCCTCCAACTTCAGGGGAAATTTGGGGGTTGGTGGCAGGATTGGCACTCCAGCCACCGGAAAAAAAAAAAACTTCACACTGTTCCATTCCATTTGAACTAGTGTGGTGCTGAGATATCACTCGCTACACGGCTGCCCTCAGCTTCTCGTCCCTGAGGTGGTTTGTCATATGGTGGGCCTGGGATTCAGGGCTGGGTGGGGATCAATGCTGAGAACAGAGACACCTTGTGCCAGGGGGTGCTGCAGTCGATAGGAAGCCTGTGTCCTTCCTGGGGATTTTAAATGTTCTTATTGTCGTACGTTTAATCAAACAGGAGGAGTCAATGAAGCAAGACAAGGGAAGTGCGGGGAAATAGCCGCAGAGCTGGCAATAGTACAGAGGCTCATTTCAAGAGCTTTAAGTCACACATATTATCTTATGTCAGGCAATTTTAGTTTCTTAATGAATTTCTCCTGGTGTACATAATGCAAGCAGTTGAAAGCATTCAGAAGTCTTATAGGTCACGTTTTGCATAAGTTGGAGACAGTTCATTATCTCCCTAACCTTTTCTTGTACAAAATGTTACCATTAAACATATTATCATTCGTATATTTTTGCCCAATATTCTGTACAATAATAACAAAAGCATGTGCCGTAGCTGAGGTCATGATTATGGCCGAACGCTCAAAGTACTTCAAGGCTTAATTTATAGATGTTATGTATATTAGCACAAAGAGACCAGCTAGTGACAGTGGACATTTGATAACATTAATGGAGAATTACGGCGCTGTCGGCCCACTCAAAGTGTTAACGGAAATATCTGTCTCCACTGTGAAAACTTCACAGAGTCAGAACCGCACTTGATAAACTCTGACACTCTGGCAGCCATCCCGAAGTTGACTGGCTGTGTATGTAGGCTGTGTATTGTCCTGCTAATTGTGTCATTAAGCTAACTACCTCACTCTCCCATATGTCAGCCTGGACGTATTTAAAAAGCAGTAGACGTACATTAATGTAACACTGGAGAGTCACATTTTCAGAATACTTTCAAAAATAAATTAAACAAATAGCTATATTGGGAGCACAGCCGTGTGAAGTGTCTCTCGTGCACGCAGCACCATTTGTCATGATTAGTGAGTATTAACCACTACTTAAGGAGGTTAAATCAATTCTTTAAGACACGTCTGGGATTCTCCTTGAAACTCTTTAGCTGCATAATTGCAACACTGATCAAACGACTAGTTGAGTCTCTCTAAAGTGCTTCTCAAACCAATTCTACATCCTGAATGAATGATAACATCCACAAGTCTAATGGCCACGTTGATCAATTCCCTCTGACCGTGTGACACTCACACCTCCATGATCTAAATTTATATCTGCTTAAATCTACATCCTCTCCATCCCTAATTTGTTGCAGCATTAATTAAGGATCTTCACTTCATGGCTGAAGACTACATATATTAAGATGGATTATAAGTCAAAGATTAAAATAAGAGTGTTTAATATCTGTAACCCTATGGTGGTGCCGTTTTGTTTTTGTTTTACACCACAAAAAGTAAATGAGATTTTGTTTTAATTGCTCAAAATAATGTCTTGCAGTTCTTTTTTGAGTTATATTAATAAGCAATGTATGTCTAAGTTCACCAATCAGTAGGTGTCACGTCAGGTGGAAGGACAAACAGAAAAAGAAAAAAGAATGGGAGTCCTGTGTGGCGGGGGGGTGGCAGATATCTCTGTGCGGCTGACACGCGTAAAAGCCGAAACAGTCAGTCCTGCTACAACTCCTGATATCATAACCGCAGATCTGTTCTACGGCAATTGATATTTTGGTACCCAAGTCCAATACAACGCAGAAACGCATTTGTATTTACGTGATTCTCAGAGAAAAGCAATTGCATGCTATAATACAACGTGATATAGTCTTAGCAGGAAACACTACTTGCAAGAAAAAAGCTGTCAGTGATGTTCATTTCGTGAAAACAATCCTTCTTTTGAACCGGTGTCGAAATCTAAAAGAACTGAACATTTTGTTAAGCCATGAATTTCACAGGTCAAAGTCTTAGATTCCAAATGTCTAAAAATATTTGATAAATTATCTGGATGAATATTGGTAATTTGGGAAATATTACCTTCTCTCTTACTTTAAAAACAAGGTCCAACTGATAAATATTAAAACATAAAAGTATTACTGAGTTTAAGTTAATAGTCCCAGTGTGAGTGAGATTTTCAATTCACACATGAATGTAAGAGTAACAGTTTTGTTACCTTGTAAATAGTCTGTAGGGTTTGCAAACTACCCGCTACACCAGAATTGATGTAGTTAATTTGAGGTTTATAATAGAATAATATAGATTTGCCATAAGATTTCCTGTGTGAGTGTGAAAGTCAGAAAAGGTGTCAGATGCATGAGAGTTGGCAACCCTGTGGTCCACAGAGGCATAAAGATATAAAGTTAAAAAAAAAACACACATGTTCCATTTTACCTTAAATCCCATTTAACCAATATTCCTCCCATATAAAATGCAGCAACCTCCACATAGCATAACACTATGTAACAAATTTTTATTTTTATTTTGTTCCTGGGTACAAAGTGTGTTTTCCTAACCCGTTATGGCTAA
>JAODKM010000001.1:15503046-15519878 GCA_026780845.1 Petrocephalus sullivani | reverse complement strand
ATAGGCTTCAGACATAAGCAGTTGAAATATAACACTTGGAAGCCAGGAACAAAAACTGCGTTACATTGTGTAATCAATTATATCTGTGCTGTACGCATGTCGGACAAGTTCGCAAGTTCGCCACCTTTGGTTCAAGCGGCTACTAGGTGATTCCTGTGACGTAAGACCGATTTATGATGTTAGGATATTATTTATGAACGTAATATTATTATTATTTTTTCAAATGTATATAATTACATTATCGGCCACTGGCGGCACTGTTTTTATTATTCAGTTCATTTTCTCTGGCGTTTTGGAGCCGTGTTCTCCAACCCTGTTCTTCCCATTGGATATGGGTATTACAGTACGCGGTCTTACTGTAGGTAACACCAGATCTTTCAGCAATGCTGAACTGTACATAACTGTGTATAATAAATATAAATATGAATATTACATGTAATGGGCAGGAGGGAAGTAGAGAAGATTATTAACCTTTATTATGGTTTGTTATTATTAACTTCGCATTATTCCCGCAAAGTATTAGTCTCTAGGCCAGGGGTGGGCAATCTTATCCACAAAGGGCCGAGTGTATGAAGGTTTTCACTGCAACTCCCTAATTAGATCACTAATTAGAGGACTGATTGGCTGAAGAATTCTCACACCTGGGTTTGAACAGCTAACCTTAGGGTTATCCCGAAACCTGCATACACACCGGCCCGTTGCAGGTAACATTGCCCACCCCTGCTCTAGGCTATAGGCTAGTCAGCTAAATGGCAATTATATGAAATTAGGTTGATATGAATCCAAGAGGAATGATACATGAAATAGCTGTGTCCTATGTCAAATACTATATAGCAGCTTCCCATATTCGGGGAAATGTTTAAAAAGCACTAAATGGAACACAAATGTACAGATGCAGAGTTACCTGACACAAATGATGAAAACCATTGAAAGGCCAAAGGCTTGTGCACCAAAATCTTTTTATTCGAGGAACATATGGATATAGTTCACTAAAAATAATAACCTGTACTTTCAAGGCTCATTTAAATATTAAAATATTAATATGTATATTGTTTTTACTATACTTTTCTTTGTGTCTGGAGAAACAAAATGTGTTTTCACACCACAGGAACTTTTTTCTGGAACCAGAACTCTTTTCTGGAACCAGGGGCTTTTGTCACTCACACTGCAGGTACTCAGCCCTATGGTAGTTCCTCAGAGGCAGTTCTGGAACCATTTTTCAGAATCTGAACATACATAATTATTTTAGGACTTCAGTTACATGTAATGAATATTTTTTTTGCTTGCATCTACATATTTCTGCATTGGAAAATAATATCGCTATTAGCGGCATACATTACAGCATCTATTATTCTGTGAGAGATGTGCATGTGAGAGATGTGCATGTGAGAGATCGATGTGTCGGTCAGATTTAATAATGAAATATAAACATGTCATAGGTCATAAGACTGTGTCCCATTTTGATCACAATATTCCCCCCCAAAAACTAACAAATAACTTACAAAACAACTTGTTTATTCTTCCTTGCTTTGGGTGGTAGTGAAGTTTCAAATTATGTTTTTAGTTTAACCTACGAGCTTCTTGCATCTCCCATGTTTATTTAGCATAAAGGACCCGGGTCTGTTGTGTGGAATGAAAGCGACACACGAGAGTGGCCAGGAGCTTCAAAAGTCCCAGGCTGAGGCCGCCCAGGGACCTGGTTCCAGAACACACACAGGTAGTGGTCAGGACAGGGACGGAGGAGGGGTCTAACAGCTGGGGGGAGTCCCCTCAGGGGGTTAAATTTGCTATCCCAGGGAGGGCCAGCTCTTGGTAAATCATTAAAAATTTAGCGTGATCATCTGTTATTAAAAAGGGGAAGGGGGTCACCTTGATTTTGCTGAAATTATCTTCAGTCCATTTGTGTGGTAAAGTAGTCTTATAAAATCCTGAAGCCTTTTTAATTATGCTCATGGAGAAGCAGCACAGTTAGAGCAGAAACGCTGACGCATCTTGTACTTGTGACGCGGCCGTGACCCGTCTGTCCCAACGCCAGGCTGCTGCCAAGAGGCCCGTCCTTCATGCCAGACTCTGCCTTTTTGCTCCCTCGTGTTAAACTTGGCACCGCTTCAGATCTTTGTCATACAGAGGAGAGATTAAGTGTCCAATCAACCTTCTAAAGCAGCCCAGTTGTTCAGCCCCCGAGTGTCTCCAGGGTCTTTACACAAAATTACATCTAACTTGAGGAGCCACGACCTGAAAGTCCAGCTGCAGCTTCCGCCCTGTGCCGCCTTGCACTGCCCCCATCATGGCTCCTCATAATCTATAATAAAAGAAACCGTGTGGGGCGAGGGAGGGGGGCCTTCAGGATGACCCTGCCCGTATATGCTGCTCAGTCCATCCCTCCTTCATAAGCACTGTGCAAAATCCCTGCCAGCACTAGAGCCAGCCATTCTGACACAGAAGCTGCTTGCTCACACACGGTCAACTTCTAGAAGCTTCCGTCCCATGTAAACCTCCAAAGCAGCTTCTGGACCGCTCACTAGAATGTTCAGGTACTAATTTTTCAACATCAGCTCTTTGTGTTGTCTCTTCTGCACTAAGTATTTTTAAAATATAAAATTATGATTTATATTGTTATTAACCTTAATCATACTATATTTGCAGTTTGAGTTCTTTTGCTTTGTTTGACAAATATAAATATTGCACTGTAAGAAAAAATAATTCCCTGTCTATGTTCCAGTTTTAATTTAACACATTAATAGTAAAAGATTAATACCTCTGCACTATAAGTCATGCAATGTTATTTAAGATACCTGGGCTGTATTAAGGTGGAAGATAATGCTTAAATGGGCACACACGCGCACACACACACTCACACACACACACACACACACACCTATGAGCTTTACCCAGCCTTTATCTCCAGTCACATGCCATATCTCTGATGCTGCGTGTTGCGTGTGCTGCGTTAATGAGCGTAGGAAGACTGAGCAGAATCTTTCGTTTCTCACTACCTGCGGTTGGGTTTAGCTGAGACCATGGCGCCATGAGAGACTCTATCTAGAAATTGCTCTTTTTGTGCCTAAAACCAACCTCAATGGCTGGTGACTGACACCTTCACCCCTCTGGAGGTCACCCAGTGGTTCATGGTCCTCCCCCACTCCTTCCAGACCTTTGCAGGTGGAATCTTTAGACAGTTGCCTCTGTCAATGACCCCGGTCCCATTAGTTTTACTGATACAGAACCCCACACAATATTAACAGGCATGATATTTATATGAACATTTCCTGTTTAGTCTTTTAGTTTTTTAGCATGCCTGGATGGGAAAACCATCAGGCATAGTAGGGGCATGACCTGGCCCTCCAGATCTGTTCAAGCAATGGTACATGTACTTCACACACACACATGCGCGCACACACACACAGACTCGCGTAAATGGGGACCTTCTATTCATTTCTATGGGAAAAACCCTAATCCCAACATGTCATCCTTAGCCACTATTTGACTTTTGGCATTTTTACTTTTTTTACTGCATTTACCGATCTTTGTGGGGAGCTGAAAAATTGTCCCCACAATGTCAAAATAACAGGTTTCTATCACATTGTGGGGGACATTTGGTCCCCAGAATGTAATATAAACATAATCCACACGCACATACAGACACACAGTTCTGCCAAATGAGAAACCTGAAGAAAGACTGGGGTATATGTGGAACCAGGCTGATTGCACAGGAGACATTATCGAGACATTATCTCTCACAATCAGCTCTCTCTATGCTCTTACACGCGACACATCATCTCGGAATTCTGGCTCGGAATGCCCAGACAAATTTAAGCAAATCTGCAGAGAGGACTGCTGAAAGAGAATGAGAAGGTGTCCTTCTCCAGAGACGAATGGGAATTTACCCAGCTCAGTGGAACGCAGACACACCATTATTCCCTTGTTCTACATTAGAAAAAAATGTCCTGTTTGTATTTCTGCTGACATTTTCCAGTGGAGTAGCACCAGCCCAGTTCACACAGGATGATCCGATAGAATTAGCAAATATTGAGAATACACAGTAAATATTGAGAGCTGCACATTACTGTGGGGGCACTGAAGGGTGGTTTGTCATGCAGTGCATAACAGACTATGTCCAGGTCGGGGGGGCTTCACAGTGCACAGGAGCCATTGTGTTTGAACAGACATGGAGGGCCACGACAGACCTGGAGGGCCACAACAGTAAATTTCCAGGCCCCCCCCGTATGCCAGGGCCTCAAGCAGATGACCCTGTGCAGGTCTGGGAAAATCTGTGTTCCCCGTGTGTCCTTCACCGTGCCCGTTTCACCATCCACCCCTCCCATCGCCGACGCGGCCGCTGACTTTCAGGAATGTGCACGAGTGGCCAATTTCTGGAGCTAAACCGCTGAGGAAAATCCTCTTAAAATCCTTTTAGACACCGTGTCGGGAAAAGAAAAGCTGAAGTTTCTCCGGGGCGGGCGGGAGCGACTTGTGCAAGAGGAAGGACAACATTTTCCCGGCTTGTTGTTTGGAGCCGGGAGGGGAATTTTAATACGACATACTGCGTTTAGTAACACTGTGCTTCGCAGACACGATGAGATTCAGCTGTCTCACAGCCTTAGCGAGGGGGGTGGCTGCCTGGGGGTCTCGCTATAAATAAGTGTATACATTATTTTGCAGTGTCAATGAAGCCGGCAAGCAGTGACACTGTGTCATGTTTAAAAAAAGAGCTTTTAAATCAATTTGCATTTCTATGCACATCACTATGTATATGTATGTATGGGGTGATCTCTCATGTTACCATCATGTTTGATTACAAGCCCTGGGCGAGACCGTGGAGCAAGGCTCCTCAAGTTATCTCCTACACGTGATTTACATTTCCCATATATATCTCTACCACACTTGTAATGCACACACTTTAAAAATCCATTTGAAAAGTTCCCAAAACTAGTTTCCCCTGATTGCTATTTAAATATTGTACTAATTTAAGGCTGGAATTGGTTTGTGGCTTGTTTGTCTATTTGCCCTTTGTTTCTCCATCTCCTTAGGGCGACGGACTGAATTAATGTTTATAGACACTGAGATGCCACACATGAAGAAACAGGAGATTGTGCAAAATACTTTCCCAATTATAGCTCGATAAACACACAGGGGACCTCATTGCCAAGCAATGCTCATTCTTTTCCCCCTCATGTCAGGGGCACAATCGCTTACCCGTTCCCTTCCACACTTTCCGTCTGAATAGATCACTGAGCAGATTCTGTTGACTCCCAACCTCAGCTTGCACGCGGCTCCATGAGCCCTTCCGTCCAAAATAAACATCGACTGTGCCTGCTTGCATATCCCACCCTCCCCGCCCCGTCACCCCTCCCCCTTAATTAAGCTTTGAATCACCATCCCATAATTCCCCGTGCTCCAGCTGCTGATATTATTACAGGATACCATAAGGAACAGCACACACTTGCCAGGAGCGAGTTGGCATGGCTCACCTGTGGGAAATGAGGGCATTTACTCCTGCTGGGAATATGGCAGCTTCTCCCCTCGGGTGCCAACTCGAGAGCCTGTAACGCAGACAGCGCCGCCCGGCCTTTCGCCAGCTTCTTGCTGCGTCCAGAGCCCTCGAATATCCTCCCGTCCACCCTGACGGCCATTAGGAAGCTCCTGCCGTGTCTGCTCTGCGTGCTCTCCGCGAGGAGGACGTACCTCAGGCCTGGTCGCAGCTCATTTAACAGGACCACCGGGCTCTTCTCGGCCTCCACGGGGGAGCCCATCTTCTGCTTGTTTTGCCCGGCCCAGGCCACTAGGCCCAGCGTGGGGCGAAGCGGCCTCCCGTGCCAGAGGGGTGCAGGGACCGACTCATTTTCTGTGGACCCGCACACCGGCAGGCCGTCGGCCCGGGACTCGGGCTCGAACTCCTTGAACAGAGAGTCCGGAAAGTCGGCCTGATCCGAGGTGAAGTCGGCCGCCGGGTTGCCCCGGTTTCCCATGGCCCGATGGGCCTGAGGGGCATTGGGGAACTGGACGAAGGACCGGAGGGCCATTTCTGCTGCCCTCATCTTGGCCTTCTTCTTCGTGGGCCCCGTACCCTCGAAGGTGAGCCCGTTGACCTCCACGGCGATGGAGAACACAGGGGCATGCACTGGTCCGGTCTGGGAGACCATCCGGTACTGCAGGCCGGGCCTGAGCTCGTTCAGCTGCACCAGCGCGTTCTTTGGAGCGTCGGACCAGCTCAGCCTTTTGTAAGACAGCTGGAGCTTACAGAGGTGGCCATTATTCCCCTCCTCCAGGGGTCGCTTCCTCTTCAGGCCAGACGTCCCGCCTCTGGAGGCATCGGAGCGGAAGATGGACTGGTGATCGCCGGGAAGTGGGGCGCAGTCTTCCAGGTTTCCGACATTTCGGTTTTCTTTCACCTCAGCGCTGCTCGTGCCTGGAGAAGATTGAAAGGGAACATGGTTTCCATGGCGCTCGTGCTCCTGAGATACACGCCGGGGCATCACAGCCACCCCAATGAAGAACTAAACAGGATGTGCTGCTTTTTGGGGATTTTGGACGTAAAAATCTGAGCGACACGGGGCATTGCAAAGCCATATCAATAACGGCATTAATCACCATATACAGCTTCGGAGTCTTCCTTGAGTCTTTTCAGATCCATGTATACATCCCCCCAGATCATGGCATCACCTCCGAAATTATTCCGTAATCTTCAGTGAAATTAGGTGCGATTCTGCATGTAAAGCCCCCCGTTTGCTCCCTGCTTTCAGCGCGAGGGCAGCACGGATCCCACTGTAATAGACGGATAGCTCTGATAGCGGCGGCCGCTAAAGCCGTTGGAGATAAAGCAGAGGATCAGCCCTTATTTCCCCCACTTTATTCTGTAATAAAAACAGGATGCGGCGGCACCTGTGTGCCGCACAACGCAGCGCCCGCCGGCTCGCCGCCAACACACTTCCAGGTGCGTTTAACGCACCTTTGTGAGCGGCTACTGTGTTTAAGTTTTTATGTTGCTATGGAAGTTTGTGCTCAGGGCTAAATTTAATAATGTATTTTTTTTTTATCAAAAGATAAAAAATAAATGACTTGTATGAAAAATGAAAAAAGACAATATGGTCTGAAACAAACAGTGAGAACAGGTCTCCTTCTTTCCCTTTTTTACCTGCCAAGCCCAGTGAAATACCTTTATTTTTGCTGTACAGCGGATTACATTACAAACTCAGCTACAAAAGTAATAAAACTTCAATAGATCCAAAGCCTAATTGCTTGACCAATATTAAGGCTGGTGCATTTACGGGATTAAACGATTATAAAACGATACTGGAAGATTTAAAAAACTTACTCAAATTATCTTCATCCTCTGCGTTTACTGTCCCGGGATTCATGCATTTGAAAGGTGTTATAAACGCAGAAAGCATGCTGGCTTTCTCTGAAATCAAACAGAAGAGCAAAATCACTGTATGAAATATCAGCATCTGCAGTGTGTGTGTGTGACAGAACTGTGGCAAATTCAGGTGGATGAAACTGAGAACTACAGAATGAAACCAGAGCATCACATTACAGCTGTCTGTAAGCTGCTGGTGAACGTTGCATTAAGCATGAACCTGACTTATGGTGGTGAATTACCTCCCTGTGCTAAAGCTGCAAGGTTTCTGCCAGGAGCCTGTGACTGCATCCGGCCTCCTCTCAGATCTGCTCACTCACACCTGCCTTGTTTACAGACAACGCTCCCATTAAGGACTTTGCTCGCTCTACAGAGCAGAGAGTGGAATCGATGGGCCGAGCGGCACCTCAATTAGGTTCTTCACAGCTGGACATCCTTTAATGATCAATAGTTTTAACGGCCACACAACAGTAGGAGCAGGGAGTGTGATATCAGAGAGCACTACACTCATTTCCAGTAGATGGGCAAGACACTTAGACACTTGAGTACTGTCTTAGAAAAGAGTTTTCTGTTTGACATCATTTACTGCTTCTTGAACCAAAGGTCAGAACCAAAATAATCAGCATTTCTTAAAAATGTCGCAATTAAATTGCACATTACATACAAATCTGTCTTTGTCTTGTTCAGTTACAGGAATGTGACACGATGGGTTCTGAGATGTAAACTTTATTATTTGCATGGAAATGTTTACAGCTTACTGCTTTACAATGCTTGCAAAATGCTTTACGGCACAGTTAAGGCTTCCATAAAGTGCTGGTACAGACGAGGACACTGAATGGTCAAAAAATTCTCCCTACTGCCAGACTGACAGTTTAGCCAGCCAACCAATTTAAAGGCCTCCGTGGGCGATTAATCTGCATTTGGCTCAGTCATAAGGAGCTGCTAATTGCAAAATAGATGTTAATGCTCGAAAAAGTGGCTTAAGTGTTAATTAAGTCATACAGAAATTCGTTCGACTGTGAAAGATAATGGCTATGATCTTGTGGGAAGGTTATCAAAATTAATGTGACTGTAATCCTCTATAAACATAAAAAAATTAAACTGAAAATTATGAGAGGCCTTTAAATTCAAAATTTTTTCTTCCATTTTTTTGTGTTCCACTCATGAAACATCTTCTGAGTTTATCCGCATGCATGTAGCACAACCCCCTAGACAGACGTACCACTGGCTGAGTCACAGAGAGAGATCAGCCAGACACCCCTTCCTCAGGGTTTCTGGGAGCGGCGTGTCGCAGAGATGAGCTTGCTTTAGCCAAAAAGGTTTGGTGCATTTCCTGCGTCTGCTTGCGCCCAGGTGTCGGGCCGTGAAACACATAAAGCGATTTAGAAAAGCGTTAACCGGAGATAATGTTGTGATTCACCAGTCCAGCAGTCTTAAAAATCACCGGAACACCAGAGGACTTGGCACCTCCCCTGGACTTCCCGGATTGTGACCACCTCTAACCGAGAATGCACCAAGGAACTGAAATCCAATTATTTCTCCTAACAAGCAGCAGTCAGGATTGTTTCTGAAGACCACTGGGGTCTTATGTGCCCTGGACACCTCAGGAGACCCCGATGAAGAGATAGGCAAGAGGAATCGTCCAACCATCTGTGCGTACCTGGCTGGACAGCTTGCTGACGAGTTTACCTGCGTCACACTAACAATCTGCATCAAAGTCGCAGTCTGTCATTGGGGAACAGAGGAGGGCAGTCCTAGGGGGTTAATATGTAATCATCATCATTATTATCATTAATATTATTACTACTACAAATGTCCCAAGGTTTTCATCCCACGCATGGAAAATGCCATGGATCTGAACTGAAACCAATTAAATGGACCTAGGGGGCATGGATGGAATAACCAAACATGCTTTTGAGGCAGATTCCTTCTTTAAAAATCAGGCTCATTTATGAAATTTAAATTTTAATGGAAATGGATTTTCCATGGACACAGGGATTGCACCGAGCAATAGATTACACTATCCTCTCACAACACTGTCAGGAAAAGAAGAGACACAGACCTTGTGAAAAAGGCAGTCAGACACCTTTGTTTTGTCATCAGGTAACACTATGCAGCCTGGGATGCTGGTATATACTGAACTATTAGTTTGTCACAGCAATAGCTATGCAGTGCGAGGGGGTAGTGATTCATTCATCTTCCTCCATGAAAGAAAGCACAACATCCAGGTGAGGTTTTTGGGGCTTGGCGGATAGCCGTGATCCCTTGGGAGAGCCAGGACAGATTATAAGAGAGGGGATAAGCCACCTCCTTCCCGCTCCGCGGCTGAAGATGGTAACGAGCCCCATCAGAGCAGCCCTGACTCAACATAATGAACGACCGGAGAGACAAGTGGAACGAGCAGGAAGGCGCCGCTCAGCGTCACTGAAGCGGCAAATGGGAAAGGACGCCTCCTTCCACGGTCGCCTGCGCGAGGACCAGGCACTGCTGCCGATAGGAGGCGGCCTGCCTGGTCATGTGACAGGTTAGCAGCGTCAGGTCAGACTCTAAGGTCACGCAGATCCACTTTGACAGTGACAATCTGTGCGGGCTTAAATTGTGTATGCGAAAGCCAGATTTAATTTGCAGGATTAATCATGCCCTGAAGACCTGATGGGCCTACATCTCTTTCATATCACAAATTGTATCATATATACAGTACTGTGCAAATGTTTTTGGCAGTTTAAGAAAATGATGCTCAAATGATCTTCATGTTGCTGCAAAACTATGATATTATGTCTGTCAAAATGTGGCCGCTTAGCCATTTTAAAACCTCTCCTAAAGTCACCCCAGTGTTTGCAGCAACCATCCAACACACTCATGTTTTTTTGACTCAGCCACTACCCAACCTCCTTTGGCTAATGAACACCACCCTGACGTTTTTCAAGCTAATTAAATTAAGTCATTAATTAATTAAGCTGGATGTGAAATGTAACAAATACATGGAATGGCTATTGTGCTCTGGAACGGAAGCAGTGCTCTTCTAGTCATCCATCAAGTTATCAGGTAATACTGGTGATGGGATCACTGGCTACCGCAGTACAAATTGCTGAAAAGGGTAGTGTCAGGACACACAGTGCATCGCAGCTGGCTGCATATGGTGCTGCGCAGCTGCAGATTGGTGAGAGTGCCCATGCTGACCCCTGTCCATCTTCAAATGTGCCTACAATGGGCACGTGACTGTCACAACTGATTCATGGACCAATGAAAGAAGGTGGCCTAGTCCAATGAGTTTCATTTTGTGTTACATCATTTGGTCGGCTTGGTACATGTGCATTGTTTACCTGGGGAAAAGATGGCACCAGGATGCACTTTGGGAAGATGGCAAGCTGGTAGAGGCAGTGTGATGCTCTGGGCAATGTTCTGCTGGGAAACCTTGTGTTACATTGACACGTACTACATACCAAACATGACCAAGTACACCCCTACTTGGCAATGGTATTCCCCGATGGAAGTGGCCTCTTTCAGCAGGATAATGCACCCTGTCACACTGCAGAAATTGTTCAGGAATGGTTTGAAGAACATGAAAAAGAGCTCAAGGTGTTGACTTGGCCTCTAGCTTCCCCACATCTCAGTCCAATTGAGCATCTGTGGGATGTGCTGGGCAACCGAGTCTGATCCATGGTGACTCCACCTTGTAACTTTCAGGACTTAAAGGGTCTGCTCCTACTGTCTTCACGCCAGATAGCAAAGGACACCTTCAGAGCTCTTGTGGAGTCCATATCTCGATAGTTCAGCGCTGTTTTGGCAGCATAAGGGAGACCTGCACAATATAGGGCAAGTGGTTTTAATGTTATGGCTGATCAGTGTATATACGTATATACATACATATTTATATTTATAATGTGGCCTTTTTTGGTTAAAAGTACTTCTGGAATGAAATATCAAAATATTGACTAAGTAAAATTCATGCAAGTTATGTAACTCTGCCTTCGTTGTGCGGTCCCATTCACGCTGTCTTGCCGTAACCCCCCTCACCTTGGGGAAAATTCCGTCTCATGCTGGCAGGAAGACTCAGCCGTTTGGCCCATATTACAGCCACATTTGTATTTAAAACACGGACACGCTGCACGCCATAAACCCTGACTTACCACCCCGCTAAAATTGCTTCATGGACACGGATGGATAATTCAGGTAGCAGTTTTTAAATTTCCTATAGTATTCTGCAAACTATAAACATCTGGAGAGGTGTGGGCATTGAGGGGGGGGGGGGTCATAGTATTTCACTCTGCCCTAATGGATATTGAAATGTGTTTCTGTTTGATGTACAGATTCACCTAAAGTAAAGCATTATGTTCAGTGAACACACAAAATGTAATAGTTATAGGACTTTCATTGTTTGACTGGTGTGTCGTAAGTGGGATTCACTGGCGACAGGACTGAGGGTTAAAAAAACCAGGCCATTCGATTTCCAGCACCTGGCGGGTGACCTAGATGACCATCTGCTTTGCGCATGCTATCTTCACCTTTGCCAAGGACAGCGCTTAAGAAGGGTGAACAAGAGAATTTGGGTAGGAGTCCTCATTCGACTCGGGCTCCATCAGCAGGGAAGTCCAAGGGATTACAGAGCACAAACACGTGCTAACTGTATAAAGAAGAGATAGAAAATGCATGAAAAAAATGAAGTTAAAAAGTACATTAAGGGAACAGCAGGTATGAAATATCATATAATCTGAATAAAGTTTGATCTAAGTAGATACATTTTGTCTGTAAGGAGCCTAGCAAATACCAGCACAATTATTGAGATGAGTCGTCCCTGTCATTTCTTCATCCGCCAAGAAGGGGGGTGATTCCTGAGAAGTACTACACTAAGGTGAAGAGCATTTAAGAGTGTTTGTGCTTAGTCCTGAGAAGCTACTCTTCATTTACGACAAGAGGTTAGAAACAAGTGCAGGGGAAAGGCTTACTGCTCAAAGAGGCAGGTTCTAAGCAGAAACACTGCCTGAACATGAACAGAATTACATGTGAAAATCAAGAGAGATTGTCGTTGAGATTTGAGCTGTTTGAGTTTATTTGTGTATTTATCTATTATATTTACATATACTGTACCTGTATTTATTTTTTATTTGTGCACTGTATTTCACTACACACCATTCCATCCACCCCATTCATGTATATACTGCATGCCTGCCCTCCTATCGTTTCATGTGTGCTATGTGTGGTCCGTGTCCAACCCCGCTCCCCCCCGTAATTGTGTACGTGCTGCTCGTCCTTGTGTCTTATGCTGCACTGAGGTCCTGGCAAACGTTGTCTCGTACTGCTGTATACTTGTATATGGCTAGCACGACAATAAATACACTACTACTACTACTACTACTACTACTACTACCACTACTACTACTACTACTACTACTACTACTACCACTACTACTACTACTACTACTACTACTACCACTACTACTATGAAGACTACAACTGTGCATCAAATTCCTGAAATCCGTTGGGTGAGAGCATGCCAACATTTCCAAAAGACCTGCAAGGATCCTTATTTTAGATTTGCAAGTATCTATTGAGGACATACGCTATGGTAAAGATGTGCTTATCAGGTCCATCTTAGGGCAAAGAAAGTGAAATCTACTAAAGATGTAATTGTTTATTCATTTTCCTGGTTTTCCTTCAAGCCAATGATTCACACATTCAGAGGAGGGTTAGCCATTACATGATAAAGCTTTCTACTGAGAGCGTGCAAGCCTTTTAATGGTTTCTAACATGGACTGGATCCCCTTGTCCTGTTCAAGACATGCTCATATTGGTTTAAGCTGGGTCAATCACCGAAGAGCTGCCATTCCAGTCTCAGCCTACAGGACATCATTTCCTACCACTAATTCTCACCTCTCTCCAAAATGAACATATTCACAGAAATACTGATTCATGATCTTTAAAATATATGTTATTATATGACCATCACTTTCACTATCTGCAGTCTGTTCTCTCACCACATATTACTTTGTGAATATTAGATTTTTATACCTGATTCTAAAGAGGAGGAGGGATGTTTATCGAAATAAAGTGCAGCATATGACATGACTGACAGTTGCTCTCCCAGAAAGAGAGGCTCTTATGATCCATACACTGACATTTCCTCATCACTCTTCAGTGAGTCGGACACATCTCTACCCTCCCCTGTCCCGTAGTTATCACATGGGTCTTTACTCATCACTCGTCAGGACACATCTCTACCCTCCCCTGTCCCGTAGTTATCACATGGGTCTTTACTCATCACTCGCCAGTGAGTCGGACACATCTTTACCCTCCCCTGTCCCGTAGTCATCACATGGGTCTTTACTCATCACTCGTCAGTGAGTCGGACACATCTCTACCCTCCCCTGTCCCGTAGTTGTCACATGGGTCTTTACTCATCACTCATCAGTGAGTCAGACACATCTCTTTACCCTCCCCTGTCCCATAGTAACACACAGGTCTTTACTCATCACTCACCAGAGAGTTAGACACATCTCTTTACCCTCTCCCGTCCCATAGTAACATGGGTCTTTACTCATCACTCGTCAGTGAGTTAGACACATCTCTTTACCCTCTCCCGTCCCATAGTAACACGGGTCTTTACTCATCACTCATCAGTGAGTCGGACACATCTCTTTACCCTCCCCTGTCCCATAGTAACACATGGGTCTTTACTCATCACTCATCAGATAGTTAGACACATCTCCTCTTTACCCTCTCCCGTCCCATAGTAACACGAGTCTTTACTCATCACTCGTCAGTGAGTTGGACACATCTCTTTACCCTCCCCTGTCCCATACACTCTAAAAAATACTGGGTTGTTTTTTCAACCCAAATGCTGGGTTGAGGCTGCTGGGTCATTTTGTTGGGCTGTTTTAACTCTTTTTGGGTAGTTTAGGGTAACCCAGCCGCTGGGTTATTGGCTGGGTCAGTGTCTGTGACAAAAGGGACGCACGGTGTGTGCTGCTGTGACCCCGCTGCTGGGCTACAGTAACCCAGCCGCCGGGTTCTTTGGGGCGGAACGCGGCCGTTTGTCTTTGCGCGGGCTTTTCGGTGGCTCGCTCGAGACCGAAACCCGAGCGCGCGGACAAAGCGGCGGAATCCGCAGGAAAAACGTTTAAAGGTTTGTTTCCGTGACAAAGTCAAATTATGTCAAACTAACTGAGAGGGGTCTCTGTATTTAGCCTTGAAATACTGAAGGACACAGTTGTGTTAGCTGGTTAACCTTAATTGTGGCTATACTTACTAACAGTAAATGAAAGTTAGTCCTCTGATGTTTGCTCTAATTTACACGTTAATTAAAGAAGTATTCCGTTTCTGAACTTCACCCGAAGCACTAACAGGGCATTTCCACATTAAAGGGACAGTTCGCCCCAAAACTGGAAAATATATATGTTTTACGGTGACTTCAGTGCCATTTATGTGCTGCTGGATGGGAGTCGCCTAGATTGGGAGATATCGGCCATAGAAATGTTGGGCTTCTCTCGAAAATAACGGACTGGATGGGGTTCTTTCTGTGGTGATTAACACGCCAAAAAGATACATTTAAAAAAAATCAGCAATAAATCATGATCCGGTTATACTGACTAGAGGACTTCACGGGACCGGATTTTCACTCCCACAGGAAGATTCCCAGCCCACCCCAATACCGCGATAGACCCACGGGATTCCCGAAAAACTGCCACCCTCTGTCACTGACCAGAAGGATGTGTGAGCGTACCCTGTTACTGACCAGAAGGGTGTGTGAGCGTAACCTGTTACTGACCAGAAGGGTGTGTGAGCGTACCCTGTTACTGACCAGAAGGATGTGTGAGCGTACCCTGTCACTGACCAGAAGGGTGTGTGAGCGTACCCTGTTACTGACCAGAAGGGTGTGTGAGCGTACCCTGTTACTGACCAGAAGGATGTGTGAGCGTACCCTGTCACTGACCAGAAGGGTGTGTGAGCGTACCCTGTTACTGACCAGAAGGGTGTGTGAGCGTAACCTGCGGTGGGTTGGCGCCCCATGCCGGGGTCATCCCTGTCTTGGGCCCGTAGCCTCGGGAATAGGCGCCAGACCCCCCGTGAATCATAGGTAAGTAAACTGATTGTGCTAATACTATCTAATATTATTTAAGACAGCCCTGGCTTAGGGTTGGTAAAGCTATAGCCTGCATGTTACTTAGTGATAGCAAACCAGGTTAAATGCAGAGAACTAGCATTATGTTCCTGGAAAATTAGCCCATGTTTCCCTGATGGTGAAAGCACCATGCAAAGCGACCCGTTAGTAAACTAAAAAGTCAGTAGAACTGGAGTGATTCATGCACTATATGCCTAGTTAATGACAAACATCCTGGCCAAACCGATCATTCGTTGGGTCAATTAGCCTCTCGACTTTGCTAATA
The DNA here is from genome assembly GCA_026780845.1 of Petrocephalus sullivani. Classification (NCBI taxonomy): domain Eukaryota; kingdom Metazoa; phylum Chordata; class Actinopteri; order Osteoglossiformes; family Mormyridae; genus Petrocephalus; species Petrocephalus sullivani. The sequence continues at coordinate 15,504,137 of JAODKM010000001.1, read as the reverse complement.
CAACCACGGGTATGTAAAGATAACACTTATAGAAAAAACGGGCAAAGTACTGTAGTAAATAACAATCCCATGTGGCTACTGGGTTTTGCCTGCATGTTAATGCACGTTGTTGATATGTGAATTTTAATAACGCTAAATCACTATCCATATAAAGCAGGTAATATCCCGGGCAGACAGTCAGTATGGAAACATAGAAAAAATTTAATGGTCTCAGAGGATTGAGAATTTCTTCATTGTGAAGAAAACCAAGGTAGCAACAAAAGCAGGAGGTATAGTGAAGGGCATGCCAGGGAGAATGAGTACAGAAATGATGGTACGTGAATGGATATATGCAGAGAGGGGAATGCTGAAACTAGTAACCTATATGTTAACTCTGTTATGTCTTGGATTAAAACATTTTGAATGACCATATCTTCTTACGAACTTTAATTAGTGAGAAATCAAGCAATGAGGAAGCCCTACCACGTGCTACACAGCATTCAGCAGGTAAAGCATATGTACTTTAACAGTATATGCTCTGTACAGACAAAAAATGTCTAATGTATAAAGTTTTGATTTCTTTATGTGACCAGACACTTCACATGGTAAAAAATCTGCAGAGTTGAAGAGTATCAGTAGCAGTGATGCTGAAGAGGCTCCACATTCTTCTGTTCCATCCAAACCACATGGCATTTAACCACTAATTTTGCTTTTAAAATAATTAAGATGCATGTACAAACAGTAATGATTTAGTGTATTACTAAAGGAGACCCAGCTTTAGTCAAAAACTAATTTTAATGAGTTTAAAAGTTAAACTCTCTCCACTGCCACCCCTGTTTGATTCTCTGTCCCAGTCTGGCCTCCCCATCAAAAGTTTTCTACTCCCTCCCCTGCATCTGTGAAGTTCGTCCATGCATCATTACAGGCCTGTAGCCCAAACCAGGCACCAGAAAATAATTTAGAAATCATGAGTGTTGTTTCAGTGTGTTTTTAATATATTGTTCTCTTTTATCTCAATGTTTTTAAAACAGTGTTTATATATACACTCACCTAAAGGATTATTAGGAACACCATACTAATACGGTGTTTGACCCCCTTTCGCCTTCAGAACT
>JAODKM010000001.1:15472108-15502946 GCA_026780845.1 Petrocephalus sullivani | reverse complement strand
GACTGTGGGGGCCATTTTAGTACAGTGAACTCATTGTCATGTTCAAGAAACCAATTTGAAATGATTCGAGCTTTGTTTTTGACATAAACTACCCCAAGGAGTGTGCCCCTGTGTGGGAGCTGCTTCAAACTGCATTCTACGAATTGGGGGGCAAAGTTTCACCTGCAGTAAGTTTCCTTGGAAGTCAGTTGATTTAGGTTTATTTATTTTTTTAATTTAATACATTTTATGCTGTTCTAAAGTGTTTCTGAATGTTTTAATGTTAATGTTCTGAACTATTATTATTATTGCTGTTGTTGTTGAATATTAATTGCTAATGTGCATTATTGTGATTTTATTGTGAATTGTTTGCTTGTGATTGATTAAACTGAAACCATAACATATTTTGCTCATTTATTCGTCATATCATTAGGATGTTCTGGCACAGGTCAGAATATAGATGAGAACATACAGTATAGATTTTAAAACATGATAAAATGTTTTGAAAAAGATTTTCAATAATTCATTGATTATTAGCAATAAATTGTGACGACAATGGATAAATTAAATAAAGTCATTTATTAATTAATGGCTTAATAAAGTACTTTATTAAAGTACTCCCTAATTGGGTCAAAATAACCCAACACTGGGTCACAATAACAAAAAATGCTGGGTTGTAAAAGTAACCCAACATTGGGTTGGTTTAACCCAACAGCTTGTTAAAATAACCCAATAGATTTGGTTAGACAAACAACCCAATTTATTGGGTTGAAAAAAACAACCCAACTTTCTGGGTTGAATTAACCCAGTGCTGGGTCGGTCCACTATTTACCCAGCAGTTGGGTTAAAGTTGAGTCATTTTTAACCCAACATTTTTTAGAGTGTAGTAACACATGGGTCTTTACTCATCACTCATCAGAGAGTTAGACACATCTCTTTACCCTCTCCCGTCCCATAGTAACACGAGTCTTTACTCATCGCTCGTCAGTGAGTCGGACACATCTCTTTACCCTCCGCTGTCCCATAGTAACACATGGGTCTTTACTCATCACTCATCAGAGAGTTAGACACATCTCTTTACCCTCTCCCGTCCCATAGTAACACGGGTCTTTACTCATCACTCGTCAGTGAGTTAGACACATCTCGTTACCCTCCCCTATCCCATAGTAACACACAAGTCTTTACTCATCACTCGTCAGTGAGTTAGACAAATCTCTTTACCCTCTCCCGTCCCATAGTAACACAGGTCTTTACTCATCACTCGTCAGTGAGTTGGATACATCTCTTTACCCTCCCCTGTCCCATAGTAACACACGGGTCTTTACTCATCACTTGTCAGTGAGTCGGACACATCTCTTTACCCTCCTCCGTCCCACATTAACACACGGGTCTTTACTTATCACTCATCTCTTTACCCTCTCCCGTCCCATAGTAACATGGGTCCTTACTCATCACTTGTCAATGAGTCAGACACATTTCTCTACACTCCTATCTCCCCTAATAATACACAGTCTCTGCCCATGTGGACTCCCAGCTTCTTATCTGGCTGTCATGACATGACCAGGCTGCCTACTGGCCTGCACCTTTCACCGTGTAATCTATGGGTGTTGAGGCAGGGAAAAAAACCCAATAACTTCCCATTTTCTGGCAGCCGTTATCTTCCAGGCTCAACAATTCTTCTCCTCTGCCTCACAGGCCACCAGTGCAGTGCAGAAACACTGGTGCCAAGGCTAGCCATCTCGCGTCACCAGACATGCCAAATAAGGACTAACAGGATTCTGGGGAAGTCTCCGGAAGGACAAGGCTGATGCATTACAAAGTGCTCTGCTCAGTTGTCATGGCAATATAGAGTGTTAGGTTTGTCAGTCAGATAGTATTGTTTTTAACTAGTGAATGCGGTAAACTTGAGCAACTGTATATTCCCCCATGACTACCACAATGCCATGTTACATTTTGTGTTTAACTTCAGTTTAGAGTTAGGTTGATTTTATTTGCTATTTTTGGGTCAACCCCAGCTTCTAGCTTCAGTGGTGCTCTAGGCTATCCTCCATCTGACACCACACCCTTCTCAAAAGGAGAAGGTGGGGTTTACAGCTGGGGTAACAACCAAATGCCAAAATCGCCAGGGCCACAGAGCCACTTCACTCAGATTAAACAGCCACTGCAGTGCGATGTTACCCAGAACACCCCTCCCACCAAAAGTACATTACTATGGTACGCTAAAGGGGAACCTGTTAAGGTTTCTTTGTAAAATGTCACTAATGACAATTATCAAAATAGCAAGTTCTGCCTATTTTGAAAAGACAAAATGAGCACTTGCATCCTAAAAGGGCCCAAACTCTTCAACAGTATGTCTCGTCCGGCTCTGCAATGGCAAACACATACACAACATCTAAACAGTGTAATTTCCTCGAGGAGGCACATTAGCAGAAGCACCTGATTTCTGTGCCACGTTGAACGCTTGATTAGACACACAGTGAGGAGGGTGAGGCTTCCTGGTCTTATGAGGTTTTATTAGGTGCTGGGAATCTCCTTTCCTGAGGTGGTCATGTGCATATTCATTAAATTCAGGAAATGAAACGGTATTAAAACTGTCATTATTGAATGGGCATCAATGTGCCACTCTGTCTTGGAGATAGGGCCATCTGTATAGGGTGTGGCTTAAGCTTATTTATATAATAAATAATAATAATTTTACAGAGATTTGTGTTTACTTTTACAGAGATTTTTGACTTGTATCTTTTCCCCGTGCAGAAGTGGAACTCTGTGCTGCTCATAGACATTTTGAAGAGCTGTCAGTTAAATCTCTTAGATCAGGGGTGCCCAATACGTCAATCACGATCGACCAGTAGATCGCAAAGGTGGTGCAGGTAGATCGCAAAACATTCAAAAAATATCATCTATCCTCCCTTTGGCATTCGCCACTTGATTGACACAAGGGGCGGCAGGTCCGCTGTTGCTTAATGCTTTGTTGCATTAGGTTACTGAAACAAAACACGAATGAATTGCAAGCTAATGCAAAACTCCAGCAGCCCATGAAAGTGACCCAGCTAGCCTTCTGATTTATACAGTGCCTTGCAAATGTATCTTGTTCCCTTATAACCTAGAATTTAAAATGAATTTTGGAAGGTTTGTATCCTTTAATTTACACTACACAATTACCACTTTGCAGATGCAAATAATTTTTTAATGTGAAACAAACAAGACAAAAAAAAGAAAATCTGAGCATTTATAACTATCCCCCCCCCCCCCTGCCAGAGCCAATACTTTGTACAGCCACATTTTGCAGCAATTACAGCGACAAGTCCCTTCGGGTACATCTCCACAAACTTCGTACATCTAGACACTGGTATTTTTGCCCATTCTTCATGGCAAAACTGCTTCAGCTCCTTCTAGTTGGATGGGGGTCGCAATCTTTAAATCATACCAGAGATTCTCGATGGGATTGAGGTCTGGGGTTTGACTGGGCCATTCCAGGACATTTACCCGTTTCTCTTTAAACCTCTGGAGTGTTGCTTTAGCAGTGTGTGTAGGGTCATTGTCCTGCTGGAAGGTAAACCTCCATCCTTTTTGCACAATCCATCTTTCCTTCAATTCTGACCAGTTTCTCTGTTGATGAAAAACATCCCCACAGCATGATGCTGCCCCCACCATGCTTCACTGTGGGGAGGGTGTTCTCAGCATGATGAGAGGTGTTAGGTTTGCACCAGATATGGCGTTGTCCTTGATGGCCAAAAAGTTCTATTTTAGTCTCATCTGACCACAGCACCTTCTTCCACATGTTTGGGGAGTCTCCAATAGGCCTTTTGGCAAATTTAAAAGTCTGCCTGGCAGGCAGGCTTTTTCTTGGCTCTTACTTGGTTCTTATCAGAACAGGTGTATATATACTGAGATCATTTGACACTTAGACTGCTCACAGGTGGATCTTATTTAACGAATTAGGTGGCTTTGCAAGGTGGTGGTTGGGTCTTGCACGCACCATTTTTCAGTTTTATCTTTTTTTGTATTATTTAAAACAAGTTTTTTTTTTCCCTTTTAACTTCATTAATCTGTAGTTTTTATTTGTAGCTCCATGACTTAAAATCAAATTGAAAATCCATTTAAATTCCAGGTTGTAAGGGAACAAAATAGAGAGAATGCCAACGGGGGTGAAAACTTTTGCAGGGCTCTGTATCTACTAAAAAAAAGGATATAAAAGAATGAGTGGGGGGGGCGGACCAAGTAAGAAATCACAAATGTATTGAATTTAATTGCTCTGTACGGGTTCATGCAGTGATGAAGGTTCGCCAACATGTTTTGCATATGCTATATAGATGCTTACATATATAAATACATACATACACACACACATTCGTAATGTAGGTAGATCATATTCACCTGCTCAATTTAAAAGTAGTTCACAAGCCGAAAAAGTGTGGGCACCCCAGTCTTAGATGAACGTCAGAAGCTGATTTACAGTCAGCCTTTATTAACTCCTTTTCTTGGGAGGTGTTGCTCTGTTGCAGCGTGTGTAAACATTAGACGTTAGCAGTCCGGGGATGCGCAGATGGGACGCGGGTGTTTCTGCGCTGCCCGTTCCGTGCGACGTAACCCAGCACATCTGGCATGCAGCAGGCATCGTCCGCGCACTAATTTGTTTGTCACTATACATTGGAGGGGCTATCCGTCATTCCAGCGCACCTTCGTTCCGCTGTGATGTCTGAGGACGTGGCTAGTCATAAGTTTCAGATGCGGGCCGCGTGGGACTGCCTCCCGGCAGCGGGGTGACTCGAGAATGGATGGTGTTCGAGGTGGGAGGAAGGGTGGCGGGGGGGCGGGGCCCCAAGGCGTTCCTCTGCTTTTTTTTCTTCCAGGGACTCGGAGAAATGAGTGAGGTCTCCGTCCCGCTGCTGACGGGGAGAGCAGTGCTAACCTGAGCGACACGGCTGGGAGCCGAGACGAGCCAGGTCACGCTTTAATGGGATTAAAATTTTATAATCACACTTCTAGACATTCTGTGGGAGCATAATGCCATCCTTCTCCAGTGAGGTGTCATCCTCACCGGACGACAGGCACCAGGGAGAGGTGGAGCCATGATTTCAGGGGGCGCTGAGGTGCAGAGCGGCTCCTGCCTCAGCTGCATTCAATGCAGCCCGATCCCATTGTGTTACCCAATCCCAAAGCAATATCGCAATAAATACAAACTGACAGCCCATAATACCCCATTTCCAATTCCATGTACTGCATTAAGAGTAATTCACAGTCAATTAAGGAGCCATTTGAAGCTGATGCATTGAGACTTTGAAATAAATCGCCGTCTCACCAGTTACAATGCGATGGGGCTGCGCGTTTCCATGCATTTAAGTGCTGCAAGCTTATGCATTTTACCGTACATTGACATGTAGAGGGAAAAAAACATAGACGATCATTGAAAACGTACCACGTCTCACTATTCTGCTGGCCATGTAAACAAGAGTTATAATTCAGAATGTAACCACTCTACCTTAACCTCGTCATTCAGCTGTGCAGCATGCTAGAGAACACCTGAAGCACTCAAAGAAAACACACTGCATCACTGCAACCATCCAGTGATATTTTTACACACTGGAAATAAACTGGTAAGTACAACCAGCAAGGAAAATTGGAAATCATACAGCAGTTCGACCCAAACAGCAAAGTCTCAGCCTAATTAATGAATAGTTAAGGTCTCGCAAACTAGAGCAGATTCTCCTTTGTGGTTGCAACCCGGTCAGGAGTCCGGTTCTAATGGCGATCTAAGGCTGACTCAGCTCATGAAGCCCCGATATGCAGCACTCCTGCTCTGCCATGGTTCCTGAGGCACACATGTTCCTCAGAACCACAGTGCACCTGCTGCGTACCAACTGGTTTAGGGGGCAAATGACTGTGTAATTCACCTGCCTCAGACACTGAACCACAGTCCCATGGTGCACTTGGGAACCTTTGTGCTGGAGCAGACATTAGTACTTCTTTGCACCTGCTTCTGTCTCCAGGACTTTATAGTGAAGTGACAGCACTTTCTTTTCTATATTCAGATCCTGGGTCCCGCTCAGGTCCCTGTACCGGGTCTTGTTTTGCGGTTACTCCTTTAGTATGTCGCTGGGACACAGAAACACGGAGGTTTCAGAGAGCAGTTGCCTCTCATCTATTTTTATACCATTGTGTTGTTTCCGCGATTTTCAAGTTGAAAGCGTCCCAGCTTTCTGGCAAGTGTGGCCCAGCACGTGAGAAGCTTCAAATTAATGAAAAGCTTCACTTGCAGGTTGTTATATTTTGGGATATGTGTCATCACAATACTGTTTGTGATAAAAAACATATAAGGTATAAGTGTTGTTTCACGAGCTAGGATGTCTGCGTCACAGCCATGCAGGGTTTTTCCCAGCCCCTGAGAGTCCAAGCAGCGTTTAACCAGCTGCTGTGAGTCCAGTCAGGGTTTAATCTGCTCCTGTGAGTCCATGCAGAATTTAACCAGCCCCTATGAATCAGAGCAATATTTAACCAGCCCCTATGAGTCCGAGTAGTGTTTAACCAGCCCGTATGAGTCTGAGCAGTGTTTAATCCGCTCCTGTGAGCGGGTGAGTCCGAGCAGCAGTTAACCCTCACCTGTGAGTCCAAGCAGCAGTTAACCCTCTTCTGTGAGTAAGAGGAGAGTTTAACCAGCCCGAATGAGTCCGAGCAGTGTTTAACCTTCTCCTGTGAGTCCGAGCAGCAGGTAACCCTCACCTGTGAGTCCAAGCAGCAGTTAACCCTCTCCTGTGAGTCCGAGCTGCAGGTAACCCTCACCTGTGTGTCCGAGCAGTGTTTAACCCTCTCCTGTGAGTCCGAGCAGTGTTTAACCTTCTCCTGTGAGTCCGAGCAGCAGGTAACCCTCTCCTGTGAGTCCGAGCTGCAGGTAACCCTCACCTGTGTGTCCGAGCAGTGTTTAACCCTCTCCTGTGAGTCCGAGCAGTGTTTAACCTTCTCCTGTGAGTCCGAGCAGCAGGTAACCCTCTCCTGTGAGTCTGAGCAGCAGGTAACCCTCTCCTGTGAGTCTGAGCAGTGTTTAACCCTCTCCTGTGAGATTGGATTTTATGAGTTCTTTCTGTTGGTGTCCTCCACATTATTTAGCTTGCACCTCAAAAACCACAAAGGATAAATTTAGATGCGTTCTCACCCATTTCCAGAGTATCAGCTCTTTTCTGAATAATACAGCTGTTGTGGTACTGCACAGAGGCAGGCTAAAAGGATTTTGATGTTCCCCCCACCCCCCAAACCAACTCATAAGCAATTGATGAACACCACATTGCTCAGTGCTTAATATTATTACCAAACTGGCCATGTATCACAGTCATGCTAGGGTATTTTATCATAAAAGGGGACTTATTTTTTCACGGTTCTCCCTTACATATAGAATAAAGTTTTATAAGCTAAAATAACTGTCCATACAGAGGACGTAAGACGAACAGGTGCTTTTGGCTGTCAGACCATAGGACGCCGTGGGACCCGCCTTCATAATGAGAAGCATCTAGCAGAACGTATGTAGCAGATAAATTGACTATGCAGCGTTACTAAGGCTTTTATGTTGCAATATAACGAGCTCGGCAATTTGTTAACGAGCGCCCTTATTTATAGGTGCACTGTGTTTACTTACTCTGACCCACTCGGCCGTTTCAGCAATACTATTATTTACAGTCAGTTTAAATCACATTCGAGCTTTAAATTGCAGACAACCAGAGCCCCCTCCCCCATACACACTATGTTGGCTAACCACCCCTCAGAGACATTTTCAAGGATGGTTAGATAGAAAAGCGAGATAAAATACCTCTTAAATGGGCTGACCATGGAGCTGAGGGTGTTTTAAAGAGAGATATTAACATCCCCCTAATGCCTGAACAATAGCGACACTCCCAGGGGGGCTGTATCGTAACAGGTACTCTCTGGCTTTACAGTCAAGCTTAAAGAGTGCTCTGCACAAAGAGAAAGCCCTGCCTTGTAGCCCTGAGGCTGCCTGACGTGTGATAGACGCTCTTCCTTTTGGAACAGTGATCAGAGTGGCTGTCTTTCAGTGGATGGCATCTAGACGGCCATCACACACGACTGAAGGGACACTTCTGGCCAGGATTGGGCACATTAAAGCCACACCAAAAGATATAAAGTATAGAATTCACATGAGGAATAATCCCAAGTCTGAAATGTACCTACAAAAGGGCGCATTTATGGCTGTGGGTGACACACGTGGGTAGAACTGCAGGCCTCTAAGCCCACAGCTGGCTTCCCGTGAAGCCTAATATTCCATAAAGCAAAGCTATGAAAACTAACGTTAAAAAGAATGACAGGTGTTATTCAACTGTGGTTAAACACAGCAGTGGAAGCTTACATTAATGCACATCTACACTTCAAATGCAATAGGAGACGTTAGTGGAGTTACCACCTACAGCAGCATATAACGCCCACCCAGGAGCACAAAAACGGCACAGCTACTCATGGGGAAACATATCTGCTAAAAAAGATTAAACAATTAACCGGCCACCAAAATATGAGTCAAGAAAATATCCAATAAAAAAAATGTGTTACGTTTATCAATTTAACAAAATAAGTAACTAGATAAAATATACATAATTGCATCTTGTTGCATCTTAATGGCACTCTATCAGGAGGAGAATGGATGTTGTACCCTTGAGGAAGATGTGTAAGCCCCCCCCCCCGCCCCGATAAAGAGGTGCTGCATGTGAGAGGCGCCGATGCAGGGACCATGGGGTCTACGGAGAAACTGCAGACTACCACAGTGCTTACGGTAATTAAAGCTTTCATTAAACTCATACCTTAATCACTTTGCAAGGCATAGCAGGATATTACACAGTACAGTTTAATTTCAATTACCTGCTTCTTAACCCACACTGCGGAGCATGCAGATAACTCATTCAACTTGGATAACTTTTAAATACCATATGATTGCAAGTTCATTAAATCATCCTATTGTGTTTTGGGATTTGCTTTGCGTATTCCATGCAGTCTAATACGGTGCGTTGTTATTCATTATTTATTACTCATTGCCTTAATAAGGGCCACGGTTCCAATTTCCCCATATAATCTAGGTGTTCATTTTCCCACCCTTGGCGAGGCAGCTGCTCAGCCAGGCCCCTGATGGCAGAGGGAACGCAAACTCCTGCCAGATTTAGTGCTGTCACAAATACCTCAAACAACTTAACGAGACCTTGTTTCTACACACACCGTTGTGGTTCCAGCTGGGGGGGACGCCCCCCCCTGACCCCGGAGCTGAGAGATGACACCTGATCCTGGCGAGTCCGGGATGGTTGTCTGTTACACTGGTGATCTATCGCTGGCCGTGCTGCTTATCAGAGCCGAGCGGAGGGCAAATCCATCTTCTTCCTGGCAGCGGGTCAGCGGCTGGCGGTGTGAGTGCACGACATGTGCAAGCCCCCCACCCGCCGGCCTGCCGTGAAGCAGGCCCGCTCCCCAACCTGTGGGCTGCGCGGCCACGGAACACGGGCAGCTTAAATTCATGCACTGGTGATTTGTGATGTACAAAATACATGTCTACAGTAACTCCATAAATAAACATTTGGGTCAGGAGTAGCTTCCACTGCTGGGAGTTTTGATTTTCCTTGGATCACGTTGTGGATATGGGAATAATGCCGCCAGTTCCAAGGAGGACACTGCAAATGGCCGCTGTCCAAAGACAAAGGTTACACTTGGTAAAACTGGCAAACTTTTAATTTCTTGTAGTGCTTTGGGCATTATATATGTAGGAGGTGCCTTAAATTCATTCTGAAGCATTTTTAACCATTCTTGATACATGCTACTCATGCTGAACACTCATAAAATCTCTCACAGGATAGGGTTAACTGCTGCTCGGACTCACAGGAGAGGGCTAAACAGGCTAAACACCATTACAAGTACATAAATTACTAAAGGATGCCAGCCACCTTTGATATCCCCCAGCAACACCTCGGCACATTTCAGCTCCGTGCGGCGTGCCCCTGTACCACAGTCGGCAGTGAGGAACAAGTGTTGAAACAGGGAGCTTGGCTTCATCCAACCCTTTGTTCAATCGACCCCTTGGGGAGGAGAGGTGGGTTGGGGTTAAGAGCAGGGGGAGATAAGACATTGGAAGTATGTATCATCATACCAAGTCCCAGGAGGATGCATGAGCTGATTTTACTCCACCACTGGGACCAGAGGATGATGGAGTGTCCGCTGTGTGAACTTCTGGTCTCATCATCTTCCGAGATCAGTGAATGCTTAAGTCCGTGTGATATCTGAGAATGCACCTCGCAGCCTGGAGCCGTAATCACGCACATGTAACACGTCTCTGTCAAGAACCCCGGCGGCATCTCCTGAGCACGAGGCCGACATCTGTTTACCTCAGTGTCATGGAATCTTCGGGCGAAACACGGTTATAACGAAGGGGGAAAAGGCAAAAGCGGGGCTTTTGCCATGCGACTTGTCAGCTTGGCGAGAAGCGACAGATTCCCCGCAAGATGTCGTTTTGGAACTGCTGCCCGCGAAGGGGCGTGAAGCTGTCAGGAATTACGAGCTCGCTTATGTGCAGCTCTGTCTATAATTACAATGCCTTCATATTTGCTTTGTGTCAGACTCGCGCGTCGATCACGGAGAGCACGCCCACCGTGTCGGAGGGCGGGTGGTTCCCTGCACCATTCTCTCATCAGGCACACGTGTGATTTTTAACAGCGCCACCTGTGAAAGGCTAATCCTTTTCAGACTCGGGGGTTTAGGCCTGTGCGCAAAGGCGCTCCCCTGCAGGGCCCCTAAACAGTATTTAAAACCGCAGACATGTAATTAATCTGTCTGAAGATGCCGCGAAGGCAGGCTCTCAATGCTTAACAGGCACAGAGCTTCTCTGTGACAGCAGAAGCGCGTCGAGACGGGGGCCGGGGAGCCGCAGTTCTCCTCGTTAACCTACAGGAGATAAACAGGCTTCCGCTCTGCTCGGGAGGGGGGGGGGGGCACTTCCGCTCCCTTTTCCCCCCTTTCATCTAGATTACAGAAATTAAGTTTCAATTTAAATTGCAATTGTAATTCTGCATGACTCTGCCTCCCGATTCCCCCTTAATTACACAAGCATGCCGGGTGCACCCTTCCTACCAAGGTTAGGAAGGTGTGCCTCGTGTCTAATGAGATTCATGATAATTCACTGAGTAATTGCTAACAACATGTTACTACTTTGTCAGCCCCTACAGTCCCTACTCGGAGCGCTCCTGAAACAGATGCTCGTTAGCGCAGACATTCAGGTATACGAAAGCCAATCTGCCGCGCGGCTATCGCCTGCTGCCAGACGGCTGTCAGAGTGCGCCAAGCCGCTGCGCCGATTCGCAGTGTCGCGCTGTAAACGCGGCGCGTTATCTGTCCTCACGTTCAGAGACACCCAGATCTGAGTGACCGTTTACCTAAGCTGCAATATGTCCACGTACACAGCTACTATTTACACATCTGGATTATTATTTTAATACCATGATCGGGCAGCATCTAGTCACTGATTTAAGTAAACAGAAATCCCCACACAAATCTTCAAGAAGATGAAATCTCTGATCGTCCGCCATCTCATTTGCTTGCCATTTCAAAACAATGAATGATAATAGAGCGAAAAATGTTTCGCTTGTGGAGCAGTGACAGGATAATAGTCTTTTAAAGCGTGCACATATGTCACTGAGGCTTTGTTTGATCAATCTTGGAATGACCAAAATCTCTGTCTGGCTGGGGCTGTATTAACTTTAAATGTAAAACAATGGTCTGTTCATCTGAGGGAGATGGAGATGAATGAACATTTTACGACATCATAACCACCTTCTGGGAGATCACAGCCGATGCTCAACCCTTAAATATGTCAAATACAGCTTAGCACCTGCCTTTATACTTGCGGAAGATGAGACAGTATATAGTCCATATTCCACAAAATGCTCACCATTGGCCAGCAGAGATCCAAGGAATTTTTCGTGACTCCTGGAAGTTAAGAAGTGACTCAATAATTCACACTATTTATGTAATTTGTCATACAGCCTTTCAACTCATATGATCAGGTCAGTAAATGCATATTATCAGCTTGTATAAGGCACCATGTCATGATGCAGTTGTGCTATGATCTAATACCGATTAGGTCTATTTCCCATTATGCTGCTTGTTTGCAAAAGCAGGCTTTAACCTTAACAGAAAAATGTCCATTTTATAAAGTAGGAAACACTGCATCTATTTATATACAGTAAGAGTATATATGTGTGTGTGAGTGTACTTGCGCAAAAGTATATCTCTGTATATATTTACTCCCTGAGTTTCTCGACAGACATATTGGGTGCTGTCGTTACCAAACACACGTCATGGTCATGCACAGTCAGTAAAGCTCTGATTTTAGTGGAATTGACATAAGAACCTTTGCTAACTGGCAAGAAACTGAATGCAGGTACAGCAGCCACTGTTACTGTGGCAACACCTCCCACCAATCGGCTTCACCGTCACCTCAGCCGGTGAATCGTTCGAGAAACATCAGTGGTGTCAACGCAAAACAGCTTTTTGGAAGCATGCAGTCTCTCAGCCTCCATACCGTGGTATGTTCCAGACCCGGGCACGCGACACGGCACTGCTGAGCGGCTATGTGTCCTGTATCAAAGGGCAAGAGATCCTGTTTGCCAACAGAAACGTCAGATCAGATCATCAGTCTGCTCTAAGGGTGCTTACGTGGTGTGGAGACTGGCTTGCTGCTCACGCATTCATTACTATTTGCTTATTCATTAGCAATGTGATTTACGTACAACACAGCTTCACCTCTTGCTGAAGTACTATAAATTTAAATGTTCAGGGAACCATAATGTCTTTGTAGAACCCCCCCCCCCTTACAGCAAGAGAGGGAAAGAATGAAGGAGGGAGGAGGAATGAGAAAGAGAGAGAGATATCTCAATAATGGGAGCACTCAAAGATAATTATATTTCCTGAGGAACAGCGTGGTTACAGTTTAATTCATAGCATTTGGGACTTACTGAATAAAACAAAAATCCTGAATAAGTAACCCTCTCTTCAGTTTTCTACTTTTCCTAATTAATGTTTATACATTTTTAAGCCCAGATTTCTATAATACATATTTCAGCTTGCCTAGTACTCAAAGATCAACACTGTGCTGACTACCAACGTGTTGAGTAATCAGTGACTGCAGATCAACACTGTAGGGATTGGGGATGACAGGAGGGGGTAGGCGACCCCCACAAATCTGTCTTACCTGCATCCTCCGTGGAGAAACAATGCAAAGACGTTTGGGTGGGTCTCATTTGTCTCGGGTGTGAAATGTTCCAGAAAAACGTCACATCTGTCAAATGTGTTCGTGTTAGAGTGAGTGTACATCCATGGGGTGTAATCACAAAGCTGCAGCCAGGGCCCTCTGTAAGGCTGGCAAGGGATGTACGCAGCCATCAGGACCAAACAGTCCGGCTTTTTCTGCGGCAGACTGATAAGATCCGAGTGCTAGATTCTGCTCTGCCACAAAGAAGCTTCCAGAATTTACTGGATAGATTTTACACAATTAAAAAGAACACCTTAACAGGCCAAGTCTTTGCAATACAAAATAAAAATCATAAAAGAGTAAAATAGCACTGCTTCTTTAATGACGGTGATATGTATAATATATTAAAGAGTGTACAGTAAAAGTAGTTCATTATATTTAGGGCCTTTTAATGAGTAAACTGAATTTACTCAGGTTCCTAGGAAGATGCCTGCCCTTCACTTTGTGATTTTTGGAGCTTCTGCAGCTAAGTGAGGCTTTTTCAGTAACCAAAATATTTATTTCCCCAACTAATGTAATTCAATTAAACTGAACTGCAATAACCTGCAACACTGTGATCCCCCCCCACCCCCCAACTGGACCCAGGAACTTAAACTCCACCTGAAATAATATCACATGCTGGTCAGGTGATATACAAAGAAAGAAAAATTTAATTATTATTATTTGTACAAGCTCAGGGCAGACATTTTGTCTGAGACACAGGCTTTGGAATCTCTGGTTTCAATGTTGTGTTTTGACACAAGAGACACTGGAACTTATTACATTGTAATTGTTATTTGAAATGCTCATTTGAATTGTGGGATGATGCAACATCAAGTATCTACTACAGCATGGGGACATTAAGCAGATGAGTGTAATACTGCTGGAAACCAGGCTCCCCGTCAAAGACAGGGACTCGCACCTTGAACCCAAACCCTTCGGGGCTCCAGAGAAGAGGAAGTCGATTCACTGCATAGTTCCCAAAACAATATTATCTCACATGCACAGACAAATTGCTTCTTTGTTTGAGGACACGGAAACCTTATAAAAACCCCATAAATAAAAGCACTCAAAAGGCAGCTGAAGTGGTTCTCAGCGCGGCTAATGTAGAGAGTATTGGCAGAGGGACGCGTTCTGCTAAATGGGGTATTTTTCCTCTTTGACTGTCGTCTAGATCAAGTGAAGGTCATATTACCCTCTTACACCATTGATATTATGAGAGGGTTACCTACATAATTTGTTTTAGCACGAAAAACTAATAGCAGTTCTTAGCGCATCTCAGACTTGTGTTTTCATCATTGCTGAATTCAGAAATACGTTAGACACCTATCGCCCTGTGCGGAGTCACAGCATGGCCTTGCATGAGCGCCTAACCCCCGTCACAATGCCCGGGGTGATATTCATCTTTCGGTGTGTGTTTAGGCAGGTTAACAGGACATTCACCTGTATACAATTGATTTACAATTGAATGCATTTTATAATACATGTAATCGGAGGGATTAAGTTATGCAACAGCACTGAATCAGAACCAGTATCTTTTGGGTCATAAAAATACAATTATAGGGAAAAGGTTCACCATATATCAAGCTAGAGCATGAATGGCAAAGTCGGGGTAGTAATTTAAGCCCCACAATAACGCTGCAGAAAAACAACGGTCCATTGCTGAATCCTGTGTTACGTTGTGGAAGATGGAGGGTAAATTCGGCGGTGGATCAGGACGGGAGGAGGAATTAAGTGTTCTGAAGATTGCTGACCTCCTCACACCGAGTAATAACCTCCCCGCTTCACGATGTAATAAGGAAGACGCATTTCTAAACAGAGCAACACAAACAAACACGGAGAAGCACAGACACCACCTGGAATTAAATCAGAAGCCACCTCACAGATGCCAGTTTTATTAAGCCTGAGCACCCAGCTGCACTCTATGTATCTGCAGCCTTATAGCCATCCCTACCATTTGCCAGCCAAACACACCCTTTAACACAACGTTTGCATGGAAACATGCAGGAGAAGCCCTTTCCATATGCCTGGTAGTTAAGAGAGCTATATTACACGCATGTAGAGGCCAAGGAGACCCAACCAAGGTCCAACCAAAAGCAGAACCAATGTAGAACAGCCTGGTTTACATGTTCCCCATCAAATACTATTTAAAGCAATCAATGGGTGACGGTCCCAGTGGAGCCTTGGTCTTAAATGACCTAAATTGTCTTCCATAGCTTGTTGTGTTAGCGGAGGGTTATAAATGCCCTTCACAGGGCTGAAGGAAAAGCAACAGCTGTCATACAATCACCTAGTCTGACAGTTCATCTAGATAAATGGACCTCTGTGTGTGATAGAGAGCCAAAGACACAGCTGGGAGAGAGCAACCCCCCCCCCCGTTTGACTTACAAGCCATCAATATTTAAAACGTTCTATTTACCACTCCAACCCCAAGCCAAAAAGCTAATATGTGACACTGTAATGGTGTAATATTAGAGCCAGTTAAACAATTCAGCCAATTTATTCATTTTAATAGCACCTGAATTCCATTAGAGATATTCTGGGGGTGGGGGGGGGTTGCTGTCATCACCTGTCAAGAAACCAGCGTGCCACTAAGAAAGACTTCCACATTTCCACTAATGACACGACCTGACCTGGGCAGCCAATGATCTGTGTCCTGAGCATTCAGACGGCTGTAATACAGCTGCGACACAGAGCTTCAGGCACTGATTTTAATTAAGGTCTTTGCCAGAGTGCAACCTTCAGAAATGGGCCAAAAATAATAGAAACAAGCTAGTTGCTACACTCTTATTATTTAAGAAATAACAGTCGCTTGTTCAAACTTTCTGGTCTCCGCCTGAGAGATAAATGTGTCCCCAGGATACATTTTCAATTATACTACTCGGGAAAGTAAATAGAAAATAAATATTATGTTTTCATCGCATCAATTTATATTGGGGGAAAAAACATATCATTTCCAGTAGTTATGCACAATGAAAGACTGGCATCCCATCCAGGGTGTAGCCCTGCATTGTGCCCTGTGCTGCCTGGGATAGGTTGGTTCCAGGCCTCCCATACACATATATACAGTGTACACACATGTATATGCGAGGGGAGTGGGTGAATGATGACGATGGAGGAGATCTCATCATCGCAATCGCCAAGCTTGGGATCTCAATTACACCCTGTCTGTACTTGAATTACTCTGCTTTATTTAGGTGACACGAAGCTCTGCTGCATTGGTAATGATGTTCATGAGCTCGGCTAGTGATATCACATGTGAATACAGCATTTGCCGATCAGAGCTGAGAAGAATGTCAAGCGGCTTCAGAGTGCAACAACGGCAACAATTAGCTTTTTATTGATGCTAAAATGACATTGTGCAAGAAGTCTGGGGAATTGACCGCCTTGCGTGGCCAGCGTTTTCATTGATTACCATTTTACTGTGTTCACAAACCCTTTCCAACTTCAAACCTACTGACATTTTCAAACCTACTGCAAAAGAAAAAAATAAATTACTGATTTCCTGTGACCTCATTTCATTGGACAAAATCACTGTGGCTTTACTGCACTAAGAGTGACTGATCACAGTTGTATCACTATAAGATCAAGTCTCCCCAAGCTCCTAAAAAATGAATAAATAAAATGGCCACTCATCATCTTTACCGCCAGTGTTAACACACGACAAATGAGAAACAAATTGTCAGTTAACAGCCTCTTCTTCCAGCTACAGCGATCACACCGCCCCATAACCGCCACAGTGAAGTGATCCAGTACTCACACGCGAACATGGTACAGTGTTAGACACACGCCTGCTTACTGAGCGTACAGTGTTAGACACACGCCTGCTTACTGAGCGTACACAGCCAGTTAGGGTGTCACAAAAATAAGCTTACACAGACATGATGGTGCACATTTTTAAAACAGGATGGGAAGGTGATACACTGAAAGTTGCTTACTTATCTACTTGTTTTTAGGTACTTGCTTTAGATATTTACTTCATTTAAAATTAGCTAATATACAAAATATTAATATACATTTAAGATCAGCTAATATACAAAAGAACATATTTCATCATTTGGTAAAAGTAGAGGCTTGATTTAAGCAGCCTCAGGGGCCCTGATTTGCCCACTTGTTTGGTCTTCCATGAGGTTTGGCCCTGACTGATCACAGAATCCATCTTGTTTGTTCTTTCTTGAAGTTTGGCCCTAATCAGGTCATGGAATGCCACTTTTGATCTTCCATGCTGAATGCACTAGAGACTCAACTCTACTTTCTAAGCTTTGGGACTATAATGCGACAGTGTCCACTGGCAGAATCCGGTGTTGAAGGTGCAGTGAATAGGAATAGATGCTTACCTGGACGAATAGATAGATGACATCACGAGCATGCGCCGTGAAGCAGAGGGAGAGGAAGGGGGAGAGAGAGAAAAAGGCCAGGATTAAAATGGAGTACCTCGAGGAAAAAGAGGAAAGTGGCACACCTGTTACACACCAAATAGTTTCTCAAGGACAAAGGGAGCAAAGCAGGTAAGGACTGGGCAGCTGAATGAGAACATTTTAATTAGGTTTTTTTTTCTTTTTGCTGTGCAGTTATTCTATTCATTCATGTACAGCAGAAACTTCAACACAAATCCCTGCTTAGGCTGACAGACTAGTCTGCCGTCTCCCATAACTGTGTGGCCAAAATCAGAAATTACCATGTAGTCAAGTTTGCCAATGATACCACAGCAACTGGTCTTATCACCAGTAATGATGAATGACATACAGGAGTGAGGTCTTCAGCATCAGCAACTGTGCCCGAACGTCGGTGAAACAAAGGAGACTGTTGCAGACTTAAGGAGTCACATACTGATGGTCACCAATGGCTCTCAAGTAGAAACTGCTGGCAATCACAGACTATGACAGTTTTATAACCCCCAAGCTGTCCACATCATCAATAGCATAGACTGATGCCATATGGAAATGCATATTATGTGAATTATTGTCACTGCACAATTGCGCATCTGTTGTATTGTAATTCAGTTTTATATATTGCTAGCTGTTTGTTGCTCTGGCTGTGGCTGGAATAGCAAGTCTTCCAATGCACTTGTTGCACATGGTCAATGAATCTACAGTGAGGTGAACATTGTGTGTTCGAGTCAGTCCAAGCATGCTATGTCAACAGCTGATAGATGTTTGCATCCTGGAATTGGGGATGGGAACAAATCACTCCTTGGTGAGCCCGAGTCAAGTCTCAAGGCATGTGCCTTCAAGTCCATCCAAGTCATTACATCATTTCTGCTGTCGAAAACTTATCAGATTTGTAACTCAAGTCCAAGTCGAGTTGAGTCATGTAACTTGAGTATTACCTATGTCCCCTTAGTGATTAAAACTTGCTGCCGCAAACACCCGCCACAGTACATTGTAGGTCAAGTCCTCATGGTTGTCCTCACACAGTTTTTATGCCCCTGTAGATGCAGGGAGTGATGCATCTTTCCAGCAACCTACCTCAGGAGACCTTGCATTCAGCCAAATAAAAATGCAGACAGCAGAGAATTAATATACACTAAAATTATAAAATTAATGTAATGGTATCCAGAGACTATAACCTCAAGTCTTCTCAAGTCACAGGGTCCAGTTCGTGTGCAAATTTTGAGTCATCTGGCAAGTCATCATATATACACACAGACACACACACACGCACCCACAGGGCCAGTGACTGAGTCAGACCGCTTTCGACTAAAGTCCATTTCATCAGGACACCGAAACTCACCTTCTGCCAGATGGCTGTATCTTTCAAGGTATCACCCTTCTGCAATACTGTCAGACTAATAAGTGTTCTTGTGTTTGGTTCTGTCTTATCTGGACAGGGGACCCTTGAACCTGTGCTCCGTATATACTGTACACTCAGATTCTCAGCACCTAGGCACATTAATTCCAGATTGCCCTACTCGGAACATTACACTCCACCCGAAAAAGTACAACTCTTTGAAAGATTTATGCTATACTAGTATCTATGATCAAAATTTAAAGTTACTATGCGGTGATTTACTTAGTGCTTGTTGTTGGTATTGTATTTAATGAAAGAAAAGGAAACATCAGAACCTGAATGTTATAACAATGACTCATTTCACTTATCTGCTTTCACAGAGATACATAATTTCTTTATGTAAAAACATTTCTTTTTTTCCACTTTCCAATTTTTTATTTTTATGCTACCCCTGTGCCTGGTGGCCAATCAGAACGGAATATGTGTGAGCAGGTGTGACTGTGTCAGGTCCCAGCCGCACTGGAGTCGATAAAAAACGCTACTCTCCTGCAGGTTCCCTGGCTTCGGCTGGTTGCATCCGTTTGCCGGCCTGTCAATATTACATCGCTCATCAAGGTTCATTTGCAGCGCACAGACAAAATAGATTTAATTAGTCTGCCATTGAAGGGTTTGCACGTGTCTGTCTCTGCCTCGGAAATAATGACATATTTGCATTTAGCCGTCACTTCTAATTAGACTGTTGGTTTTATAAAAGCTAAAGTTCAGCAAATTACAAACATCTGTGGTTCCAATTAAACGAGTGGAAAAGCAACCATTTGTAACTCTGTTCTTGGTTTATTTATTTGGAAATTTTTATTATTACACACTTAGCCATCCCTTTACAAGAGCGGAATCCACTGAACTCCTGCTTGTTTACAGCTGGTTTCAATTTAGTGATATACACGAATAACAATTTAACCTTCTTCAAGTTTCTTGAGGCTAATATACAGACTTGCTCAGTTCAGCTTTTTGCTGTACTGGCCAGTTAAAACATATTCTATTATACTGAATTATAACCAAAACTACATTTATTATGTAATTTTAATTTAAGTACTCAAAAAATGGGTCATGCTTTACATTACATTAACTGCACCATCATAATGCATTCATTATGCATTCATAGAACATTCATAAGGAGTAGTTAAGTATACCTTAGCATCCGAACATACTTTAACAGTTATACTTATTTAATGAACATTATATGATTACACAATCATGTTTGTTATTAAGGTATATTGAAGCTGTTAAGGCATGTTAGAATGTTAAGGTATACTTAATGCTGCTTATGAATGTTCTATGAATGCTTAGGCATAAGGAATGCATTATGAAAGGGCACTGAATGCTCTATGAATGTATTGTAAAGGCATTATGAAGGATCCATTAATGTAAAGCATTACCAAAATTTGCATTGTGTTTAATTTAGATGCATGCTGGCTGCAGTAGATGATAAAACTATATGATACTGCTTTCAAAAGGTAACCAGCCCAGCTTGACATTTGTACACAAACTATCACCGGGAAATATACATATGTGTTAAAAACAGTCTAACTTTAAGAATTATTTCAGAAAAAAATCTGCATTGTAAATATGCAGTGAGCCTTACCATAGCCAAACCATAGAGGTTATTACAGTCCAACATTAAAATGTACAGACAGGCTGTTCTTTACATAAATTACATTTTTGCTTTGTATGTGAGTGAATAAATGCTTTGACATTGTGGCTTCAGCCAAGAATGACTGATCGCAGACTGAGGAGCTTTCAGGAGATTTCAGAGGATCATTGCATCTTCTCTCATGGTTACCAGTCACCCAGAGGCACGCGACAGAAATCCATCTCCGTCAGCCTCTGAATAAGCAGGCTAGTCCATATATTAACTGAAGTCACTGTAGTCTCTGTTTTATCCTGTAAATGGACGAGCAGAAGATCCAACCTCAACCTCAGCCTCATCCACAGACTTATCTCTGTTTCAGGACCTAGCTGGCCCATCTTTTTGACAATACTGTAGGTAGACCTGTTGACCTGTGCCACCAGGGTCCCCCGTTAATTAAAAAAAATGTGGCCTGGAGGCATCCTGCCCCCCTAGAGCTAGACAGTCTTTCCCTGTTTCCCACAGCAGCTCTGCATAAACAAGAAATTAAAAAGCCAATGTCCTCCAGGACTAATTAATACATTATATGCAGTACTGTGCAAAGGTCTTGGGCAGTCAAAGGAAATGTTTAAAGCTATTTATCTGAGTAGTAAGGGTATACGTACTCAAAACAAAAAACACAATTTAATATTAAAACATATGAGGGAAGAGAGGAACACAACAAAGCGTTAAATATTCTCCGTTCTCCAAAACTGTGCTGATAACGTGCTGCTTCAGCCCCCAGACCTCCCCGCAGGGGCACCTCTGCCATTTCATGTATTACTTACATTTCACATCCAGCTTCATTCATTAATTAAGCAATTACTTCATTCATTTAATTAGCTTGAAAACGTCACTGAGGTTGATTAGCCGTGTGAGGTGGGTAGTGGTTGAGTCAAAAATACTGAAAATACTGAAAAAAAGGGTGTATTGTATGGTTTCCACAAAAAATGGGGTGAAATTAGGAGAGCTTTTTAAATGGTTAAGCTGGTAGACTTTGACAGACATAATATCGTAGATTTACAACAGCATGAATATCATTTGTTCATCATTTTCTTAGACTGTCTGAAACTTTTGCACAGTTCTGTATATAAGGCTAGCATTCTCTTTTGCATGTCCCGCTCAAACGTTTGCTACAGCAGGTCAGAACACCGTCACTCTCTAGTAATGCTAGCTGGTCTCACAAAGCAGCCTGGGCTTACCCCAGAGCTCATCCACATGGGACTCCAAAGAGTCGATTCAGGCTGGTGCTCCACCACCATTAAACAAGCCTGAGAGTCCTTGGAGGATCTCAAGTACCGCAAACACTTCAGGAGCTGTTTCCTGTGTTATGGACGCAGCCTGCCTGGGGAGAGGGGTTAAAATGCTGGTCCAGCACCAGTCTGCATGACGAGGAGGAATGGGGCATAGTGTCGCTAAGCCAGACACCCTGACGGGGCTGCCAGGCTGTTTGTCTCCTTAAATTTATAACACCAGGCTAACAAATGAACCTCATGAAAGAGGCAGGGGTGGGGGGGGTTCTACCTCTTGTTAACAGCATAAGATCCATAAGAAGCAGTGAAATTTTATCAGAGGTGACAGATGCCCCCCCCCTCCACCCACCTGGGGTTACAGCATCTTGCATGTCGACTTGTAGCTGAGAAAATGTGTTGGCGCCTGTTCAGAATCCACGTGGCCATGTCCAGTTTCTCTTAAACAAAAGACACTCAGCCCAGTTCCCAGTTTAGCTGACCCTTTTTATGTAAAGGTTTTTTTTTATTTTAACCCATTTAAAGAGCTGCATTTTGTTTGCTGGAGGAATTCAGGATGAGTTCATTATTCAGAAGTAAGACATAGAATACACCGCAAGAGCTCCGGCCGAGGACCATCAGGTAGCATGTTATTAATGGCTTTGCTACCTGTTGCTGCACAGAACTGAATACTCATGATATACTGTGATTGGGGTGGCATTGATTATTCATGATATATTGTGATTGGGGTGGCACTGATTTTTCATGATATATTGTGATAGGGGTAGCACTGATTTTTCATGTTATATTGTATATTGTGATATCTTTAACATCCTGGGTGAACCTTACACAAAAAATCAGCATAAATCCACCACAAATATCTAGGTGATGAATTAATTTTGGAAGAATATGACAGTAAATAAAAAAAGTCGCTCACCAAGTCATTTCCTGTACGACAAATATTTTAAGGTCAGGTTTCAGTGTACAGAAAGTCTGTTACACACTGGCCTTAAAGCAGGGAATGAGGAACCTGCTAACAGGATTAGAGCAAAATCTCAACATAGCTCTCTCATAACTGGAGACCACCTGTTAAGGTGAGATCCCGGTGCAGGTCTCACTGGCGCTGATCAAATCTATTTTTATATCCTACCGACAGAGCAAGAATCCAGCTCCGGCATCATTATCACTGCATCTCGATTACTGCAGATGCCGTCGTTCCGGTAAACAGCAACTGTGGTGCGACGTTACTGTGCCATCAGTCTGCATTAAGGAATTATACACAACTTGGGCAGCACATTAACTATTTCCTTTAGGCTAAGGAGTTTTGCTTCCTGCAGAGAACCGGGGAAGATTTGCTTGCCTTATCTCTGTGTTGTATTTCATAATGTTTACACTAAGGGGAAAAAAACTAAGATGGACAAGTGCAGCAATAAAATATTTATGAATGAGGATTTTGAATATAGGATTGTATTTGGGATACAAGTCACAAGTCATGATGATATTTTATTTTTGTGGCATCACGACCATCGTGAAAATAGCAAACTGTTCTGAGATCATTCATTTAACTTCCGTTGATTCTTTTCTGCCTTAAAATTGTATCTTCACCGCTTACATTATAAAAGCTGATGGGCTCTCATATTGACAAGCAGAATCGCTGCATTCATATATCCAGTTGTGCAAAATTTGTAAGACTGCAAAACAACTTTGAACAAATATCGCACTGCAAAGCCCTGAGCACATTAAATGAACAATTGAGAATAAACAGGTACAAATGTAGTGTTTTCTTTGGGAAATACTCTGAAATTCAGGCCATGAAGTTTACTTTTGTTCTGGAGATAATATCTGGAGCCGGTTCCAGGAATGTTACATCAATGTGCATGAGTTCTAAATGTGACCGTTATACAAAAATTCAATGAGAATAAATAATAAATACATTAATAAACAAAAGAGAAAATGATATTTTCTTGAATCATTTCACTTTCAGCTGTGGGTGGTTTAAACCACTTAAACTGTGCAAATACTATTTACAAGCTTATCACCAACTGACATTAAAGTAACGTGATCTATCAATCAAAAGTCTATTTCAGACTGTTAATAATTTGTTTAACAATGCAGTACTGGCTTGGCTGTGTGAGAGGAAACAGGGAGGACCCAAATACAGGGAATTAAACAGACTTTTTTTGGGGGGGGGGGGGTAAACGGTGAAACTGGAGGTACAGAAAGTTCAGTCAGTAAAGCACAGCTCTCTTTCCAGTTATGACTCCATTAGTTTGATAAGATAATTGAATGCCACATTTCTCTGCTTCTAATCAATGCTTTCGGTAAATTGCAAACAGACATCATTATTTTGAATAAAACTTTATTAGTCAACACCATACGACTATCAGAATTAACAGTGCAGCCAAATACAAGCAGAACTGGAAATCTAATTGAAAGAAGGGTGAAAAATAATGAATTGTCAGACCGCTGAAGAGAATTTGTAAAATTCTAATTACTTTGCTCATCAGCCCAAGACATACATGTCAAATCTGAGATTCATCTGAGAATCTGAGGGCAGTGTTTGAAAATGTATCCTTTTGGCACTGAAAATGTTATCATTGTCATATTGTGTGAGAGTTGCAAGGTATCGAGGAAATGCTGCTATGGATGCTAAGCGTGCTGAATCACTCATGCTCACTTACCCGAGGAACTGACCTCGGGAAGCATTTCCTTACAACTTCATCAGTGAATTCCCAAAACAACATGAACCGGACTCTATCTGGCCCAATTTCCAGTATGTTTTCCCAATTTGTGTTGGTTTAAGGTCAAGTCAAGACCCTATTCCCGATTCCAACTAAGCCATGGTCCTGTCAAGTACACTTGACTCAACTTTCATTTCTAGAAGTTAGTATATTGATAGTTATAAAGTGATTTATAACTCCTTCACTGGTATATATAAAAATAGCCTCTTAGTTAAGTGTGAAGCTGAAATATGGAGCACTGTGAGCCAGTTAATCCCTGAGTTATGTTTGACTTATTCCCAGAGCAACACCAGGATACCTTGTAAATCGAGTGGCGTGTTTGATACAGAGAGATGCTGACTCTCACTCAGGCATTCACCAATGAATATTCATGCTGGCAGGGTACACCTCCTCAGTCCCGTGGCAGCCAAGAAAAAAGTGTAACATCTAGAGAAATGAAACAAATTTAATGTAACTACAGAGTGTTCATTCTGTTGAGTTGCCAGGGATACAAGAGAGAGTCAACTGCAAGACATCTGTAAAATCTGACCTGTTACCTGCTGTTAACATCTCGAGGAGCAGACCTTCAGGCCACAGGGAGAATCAGAGGCAGGACACACTGCCTCACTTTATGGGCCTGATCCCGCCTCACAGTGCATGTGGAAGCACATTAAGGCCTGCAGATTATTTGTGAACGGAACGTGTTGGATTCATGGGCCCCCGGGGATTAAACACATCTTGTGCTGAGATTTACACCTCACAGCCTTCTGAAGACCATCTAGAAGAGCACAGGCACGCTATCATATTTGCCTTTTGCAGTCGTAACAAACTACAGTGATTTATAATATCTTTCCTTTCTTTTTCCTGTTCCTTATTTGTTTTTGATGACAAGATGTTGCCATTGGTGAGTCTGTAGCCCATCCATTTATTGTGCTTCGCAGATGACAGTGAGGCACGTCTCTTCTGTGCCCCCCCCCCCCCCGCCACCACCTATTTAAAACTGGATCATCGATTGCATCTTCATTAGCGTCAGACACAAGCAAACGGGAGACTGTTGCTACCTGAAAATGTGCTAATGGGGTGAGACCACTCTGAGCCGGACTCCGTCGCCTCCCCCGTGTCAGTAGAATTTAGGGATCTATCCGTCACGCTTAACACCTGCCGTCCGGACAGCCTGGCGGGGGGAGTAACGCACGATTATATGCCGGCTTACGCTTTGGCATCCCTCTTCGAGAGCACATGCTGCCCAGGGCTACCACCCATCTGAATTCAACACATCATAATGAGGCCGGTCCCAACATCCACTAATACACTACAACATTTAACTCCAGTTATAATACAATCACCGGTTAAAAAGGGGGCTCCTGAAATGCATAAAATGATATAAAAACAGGACAAGCCTAACCTGCTACTTTGGGTAAAGAGTCAACTCAAATGTGATGGAATTCTGCAAGGGTTGCTTCTCTGATGCTGTATCACCTTGCCGCTGATCTCCCCAGTATGATGTGGTACCTGTTATTCTTTCATAGTTGCACGTGTAGTGTGGAACATTACACCCCCCACAAAGATATATCCAATACAGCTGCACAATAATAGCTGAGCAGTATAACTAATTTAATAAACCTCATTATCACTAAATAAGACAATGGGTTGATTAGGCCTGAGGAATTTTTTGACAGCACACAGCAAGTACTATAAATGGCCCCTTCTACCCCTTTAAGGAGTTTTTAATTAAAGCCTTGCACTTTAAGGACACATCATTAGGACACAACAAGATCCACAGGCCGCTAACAGAAAAGAAACACCCTCACGTCGAATTCATTTGGAAGTGTTCTGTACCTTAATTTTCCCAGTAAAGCCATTTCAATAAAAGCAATTATCGTGATGAATTAAGAAATGCTACATTTGAGAAGTTATCAACAGGAAAAGCGCATACATTTCTTGTGATGACAAACATCCAGATTATTGTTGGATATATTTTAGCTACTACCCTGCATCCTGCGTCAAACTGGGTCTAGTGAACTGAGTGATTTTAGGAGGGGTGGAACGGGGCAGGCGAGGTTATTACTGCTCACTCCAAATCGTGGCTGGGTTTAGCCCAACGGGAACCAAGAACATAAGCAACAGTAAATGAGTCTTACTGACAGTGAAGGATAACCCCACCCTCTACTGGCTTTAAGTCATGGTTTGTTCCATCACTCCCAAATCCTTGTCCTTTTTGGTATATGCAAAGGATTTAAGACTTTGTTCAGCTGCCAGGATATTGAGTACAATTAGAAAACTTCTTGAAAACAATGATAGAGCCAGCAGAGTGACACTTTCATTGATCTCAAATGTCTCATTCACTACTAATAGGGACACGCCAACATAATAGCACTGTAGCTTATGCAAATTGTGTTTTGTTGCCTTGAGCTATCTAAAAAATGAAAATAATGTAACTCTTAAGTTGGATAGATTAAAGAGGAATAATATACACTTGCAAGCTCAAATATCCCTTGAGGAATTGTGTGGTTTGTGTGGGAGTGATTATCCTCTACAAATTAATATTAATGACTTTAATTCTCAGCCCTTCGATGTAAGTCATATAGATGAGACCGTACGTTGATACTAGATGTGTAAGAAAATGTGAGGCTGAGTTTTATTTAAAAAGAAAAGATGTGGTTTTAAGGCAGACATGAAAGGCCACAATGACAGAGTTATCGATTTGGCTTCAAAGGTGACCGCCGCGGACAAACACCTTGGAAATCCCCGAGGTGATCATCACTATTGAGCGAGTGTCACTACACATCAGGTGATATCAGTGGATTCCCGCTAAAGGGAAACAGGGGCTTTAGAAACACAATCAGCCCTTATTACTGTTTCCTTTAGGATTACAATTGATCACAGTAGGCAGATGTGCGCCGCAGAAACACCACAAGAGCACTGGTCGCATTGAAAGTGTCTGTGCAGTGCAGACTTTAGGAAAATGAGCCTGAAGTAGTCGGGCAGACCAAGAAAGGCAATATTCAGGCCTTGCATTTTGCCAAAGCTGGACACATTCGTTGCCAATTTCACACGAGGCAGCGGAGGACATAAAACGCGACAGCACTGTTTCCTTGATGAAACCAGTGGGTTTGGGCTTTTAGGTCAGAGGTCAGTGAGCTATGTTCTCTACAGCGAAAAATTCATGACGAATATCACAAGGTCCATATAGCAGGAAAAAATCAGCACGAGGACCTTCAGGGAGAGAACATGCGAGGAAATCAAGTCAACACACAGCTACTGGACCTTCAGCACAAAACACTGCTTCATATGATGGATCATCATCACCATCACCATCATCACCATCATAACCATCACCATCATAACCATCACCATCATCATCATAACCATCACCATCATAACCATCACCATCATAACCATCACCATCATCAGTGTCACCATCATCAGTGTCACCATCTCAAACATCATCATAATCATCATCATAACCATCACCATCATAACCATCACCATCATCACTGTCACCATCATAACCATCACCATCATAACCATCACCATCATCAGTGTCACCATCATAACCATCACCATCATCAGTGTCACCATCATAACCATCACCATCATAACCATCACCATCATCAGTGTCACCATCTCAAACATCATCATAATCATCACCAGTAACAACTGTACTGTTATTTAAGAATGCAAAACATGCCAATGGTTTCTTGGAACAGACATAAAATAAGAAACACAGTCCAAATGAACTGCTCAGCAGAACACGGAAATGAAATGTGCAGTTTCAGAGTTTAACCCAGGGAGTCTGCCTGCCAAAAACCGGAGGGAAACACTTGTCCCATACAGCTCTGCCATCCCTCTACCAACAAGTGAGATGCTGCTATGTAAATGAATGGTATGTTACATCGGTTAGGGAATTATGGGCTGTATGTGATGTCAGCTTTCTGCTCAGTTTGCCAAGTAGAATCTAATTCCACACAAAATGTTCTCTACAACAGAGCTGCCAAACACAGAAAAATAAATTACCCACAACACATACTTTTATGTGCAATTTGTTTTCTGTTTCAAAGAATAACATTCCTCCAATCTGGCAACCCTGCCTCTCCATTTAGACGGTGTTCAAGCCTGTCACATTCAAAAAGACCAGAAGCGCTGAATCCGGAGCTTACATCAGTGCTTGGCAGTAAGCTGCTAGCTAACCACATTGCCTCATTCTGTTTGTAGGAACGGCCGACTGCTTCTTCAGTGAAGGGCGTACCAGGAGCCTCACCAGTCCGGCCAGAGGACAGTCTTAAGTTTTGGTGGGGGAAAATGGAGATGTGGCTGGGAATAGGCTCATGTTTCAACTTGGTTTTACTTTCAGCAGCGCCTTCTGGGCAAACATGTATTCCATCCATCCATCCATCCATGCATCATTTGCGACCTTAAAATACCTACACCCACAGCCCTGTGTATTGTCACACACTGTGGTGAGGATGCCATAGCAACCTTCCTGTCAGCTAAGAATCAGTCCCTTGTGAAATAAAACAAGAGATTTTTATTTCAAAAGCAAGTGAAAGTGTAGCAGGAGCCTGAAAGTTACTATGTATCATAGACACACATAAATGACCGAAACGAATGATAAATGCAAATGGTGACGCTACGTAACAGAAGACAGCACGTGCAGAAAGGAGATTCATCTGAACAGAAAACTAGGAACTCTTAGCTATTAGCAGATTAGAGCAGATTTTTTAAGGTCTTCGTGTGTATTTGCGAATCAGACACACGATTAAGTCAGTGTGACAACACAGCGGCGGCACTGTGAAGAACCTGGACCAGATTAATTTTCGCAAATATTTGCCATCTTCTCCAGCGGCCGTTTAGCGTCGGCTGTATTTTGACAGGTGACAGTTTTGATGACAGATTTCGTACGTCGTTTCCCGGTCAGCGGGTTTCACACGCTAGTGTATGTGATGTCGCACGAGCCGCTCGCACTCCTAATTAATTCGCATTTTATTCAGCTATTTACTCATAAACACGACCGTGCTTGGGTTCTCTTGGACAGCGATATTCTCATGGACCAGTGAACCGCTGATCATTATCGTCAACAGCCGAAAAAGACTGTATTTGTATTTTTCGGCTTCCAGTGAAGCCATGCACAGAGGTTTGAAAGCAGGCTCACCTTTCCAGTGGTAAACAGGGTATCCGTTTACACTGCTCCACCGACAATATGGCGATTGATGCCTTGTGGGTTTGTTTGGCTAACTGAGAACAAATATTCTAGCAATGATTTAATTTTAAACAGAAAATCAATTATGAAAAAAAGTAATTAAGACTTTATTTTCAACTTCATGTGTGCTCGCATAAACTGCTGTGTTGCCAAGGTAATGTTGGAGTTTCACAATAACTTCACTTAAAATCGATTAGGGAACTTAATTAGATGGCATTAAGTAACTGTGTGGAAAATGGATTTAAAAAAATCTCTGCAACCAATAAAAATAAAAGTATGTACAGCATTTACCACATGTGGCCCAGGAACAAAACTCAATGTTCAATTTTTTGCTGGATTCACGACCGGCCCCTGGGACATGGAATCGTCTCATAAAACGAGTCAGAAACTGAAGCAAAAGGTTAATAATGTGGTTTATGACCGTGATGCCCTTCAGTGTCAGAGGCAAACGTCCACTCAACACGACTTAAATGAGAAAGAGCCTGTGCTTAACGTTAACAGGCAAAACTGACAGGACAGCCAGAGCAAAGGAGCATGCAGAGTATGGAGAGAGGGGAGCTGTGAGGGAGCGGGGGGCGGCTGCCCTAAGCTGGGCGTCACACGCAGCAGCATGTCTACAGGGGGGCCGACAGCTCCAGCCACTCTCAGGCCGCTATGTTACACTTAAAACATGGAAACCACTCGTAAGACGCCGTGACTTTCAGAAATGTCTCACAGAAGAGCACACAGAAATGAGCCACAACGTCTGCAGCAATTGCTCAGGACTTTTTTTGTCTCATGCTTACTTTAATGATCTTTTTTTCATTCCTGTGCAATGTGGATATATGAGAAGAACTTTGAGCTGATATATGAGGCAAACATGATGATGATGAGATGATTATTATTGTTGTTATCATTGCTGTTTACCATCGGGGAAGCTCTGGAATAGCACCCACAAAGCTGCTCACTGCCCATTTACCATCACTCAATTACTGCAAAGGGCTTAATCGCCCCCCCTCGCCCGTCCCCGACCCCCACCCACCCCCACCCAAGACCCCTCCTGCCCCCACATAA
>JAODKM010000001.1:15448451-15458724 GCA_026780845.1 Petrocephalus sullivani | reverse complement strand
GTCCTCCCTCCATCCTCCTGCCATTCTCCCTCCATCCTACCGCCATCTTCCCGCCGTCCTCCCACCATCCTCCCTCCATCCTACCGCCATCCTCCCTCCATCCTCCCGCCATCCTCCTGCCGTCCTCCCTCCATCCTTCCGCCGTCCTCTCACTCTCCCACTCTCCCACCGCCATCCTTCGCCATCTTCCCGCCATCCTCCATCCATCCTCCCACCATCCTCCCGCCATCCTCCATCCATCCTCCCACCATCCTCCCACCGTCCTCCCGCCTCTCTCAGGCCCTGTTTTTCCGTGACAGACATTTGTAAGCTGAGATACTGTGCTGAGAAATCACTTTACGTTGTGTCCTGGTAATCGTGCGTGGCTGCCTGGCAGCTTCCGTGTTGTTGCGGGTGAAATCGAACCCCCCCCCATCCCCCCAGATAGACACCAACACCAGTACGTCATCAGCGACACGACACTAAAGGTCACACCGCATCATGCATCGTGCTTCTCGTCTAACAATGCGAAATTTTACATAAGCAATCAAAATCCACAACTGAGAAACGATTCTTTTAGTAATTAGCATGCTATTAGTCAGTGAGATATACTATTAATTTTTTGCGGCACTTGAGTAATGGTTCCAAAAATATTGCTTTAAATCTTAACTAAGAAAATTGTTATAGCGCTGTGTAGCCAGTAAGCAGACAGTGGTGTGGTAGCTGCATAATTAGGTATTGTAGCTATACATGGTCATAAGATTAAACACTCTACTAGTTGCTTAATGGGTCAGAACGAAAAAAAACAGGTACCCCGCAGAAAAAGACAAATATCATTGATATATAAATTGTGAGGAGCCCTCTAATGGGTCATCTGACACATCGCATACTACAAACTCACATGACTCACCTGCCCAAAGATGTGGCCACACATACTTTAAAGGAGAAACACCAGAATCTATCAAGGGAGGTTAACGTCTCTCAGAACTGGGACTGGGAGATGGAGATCGGGGCTGATGGGTATTGGGGTGTGGGGGGGGTTGCAGGTTAGCCAAACCCGATACTCTGCGCTGACTCTGTGTGGTGGTGACAGTTTCGCTCGTGTTTCCTCGGGGCAGCAGTCGGGTCCTTAATTATTGCAAACGTTTAATTTTATTTTTTTCCTGAACCAAACGCAATGTGGAGGGGAAATGACTCTCTTTCCATCTAAGGTGTCCAGAGGAATCACTACAAGTCCAGCAGACCGCGACATCGCAGACAACGTCAGGCAGGCTTTCAGTTCATAAAAAATAATAAAAAAACATACAAGGCCAGAATGAATTATCTTGATTATGGACATCCTCCTACACTTGGAGACACAAGATGATTCTACAAGGGGCTGTAAGTCATGTATGGCATCCAATTGTATATTAAAAGGCCTTAAATCATTTTGCTCGTGGGCTGCGTGTGACCCGTGTGAATGGCAATGCTCGCTCTCTTCCCAGGCACTCTGTGGGTGGGGGGGGGGGTGCACAAGAGCAGCCAAAGACGTGTCACGGCCCCCACGCTGGCATAATTAGTCACATGAGCTGGCTGACATACTGCCTGGCCCCCAGTAATTGCTGCTTGCAGCTATATTTCATTCCCAAATTCATTCAAATTAATACAAAGGAAGTTTTTTCCCAAGAAAGTCCACAGATCTAACAGATGATTGAATTAGCGGCTAGCCGCCGGGGACCGGCGTGGCGTTGCGAGAGCATCGCCCAGCCGGCTCGCCGATTGGCCGCCCCCCTGGTGGCAGGACAGGAGGCTCGCGGTGCACACGCCGGGCCCCGACGGCTCCGCCCGTGACCTCACAGCCCCTCCTGCTGGGAGATACACGCCCGGGGCGGCTGCCGGACGGGCTTAGGTGTCCGGCGAAGGTCACCGAGTCCTGGAGGGGACGGCCTGCCGCAGAGCTGGTAGACCTCAGACAGGAAGTGACATGTGTTTACCGTTGCTTGGAACAGAAGGTGAAGCTCTGCTTCCCGGCCCAGAGGCTTTGCTCTCAGCTTGTCATTTAGCTCCCACACGAAGGGAAGTCAGCCGTACACAACGATCACATCCCCAACGAGAACGCAACCCTGAACACTGCAACTTCACTTGGACCAGATGAGGCTACGGCCGGCCCAGCATGTTTAAAACCAGAGGAACCATGATTACAGATGGTCATGTCCGTCAGAAGAGCTGGGAAAGTCAATTTAAATCCAAAAATCATACTAATTCTTCCGTACTCTGGAGTCGGAAGTTGGCTGAATGCCACGCAATGTGCCATGACAGGGGTGGGCAGTCTTATCCGAAGGGCCGGTGTGTATGCAGGTTTTTGCTGCAACTCCCTAATTAGGTTACAAATTAGAGGACTGATTGGCAGACGAGTCCTCACACCTGGGTTTGAACAGCTGAACTTGGGGTTATCCCGAAAACCTGTATACACACCGGCCCTTTATGGATAAGACTGCCCCCCCCGTGTTATGATAATTGATGGAGAGAGAAAAAAACCTGTCATAAACGACTTCACTCCACCTCACCTTGCTAGGTTGGTCAAACACCAGCCTGCAGCTTTCAGTGGCCTGCTAGCCAATTATGATGCAATCGGTCAGCCTCAGACTTGTTAAATACTTTGGGGACAAAACATCTGTTGTAATAGAAGTTTAATGATGAAACAAAACAGAGGTTTGTTTGTTTGTTTATATATGCAGAACCATCCTATCTATGAAGGCCAGGTTCACACGAAGGCAGTGTCCTCTGTTTATCCAACGGAAGCATTTTGAAATCACTGAAATCAACCACAGCTGCTATATTTGATGTCCACAGAGCAAGGGCAGAATCACACAGCATGAAGATCGTCTGTCCATGAGAAAGGAAGTGAAATTAAAAACAATAAATGTTTGCTTAATTGTATATTTTGCCCCAATCAGCATTTCAAAATGAGGGAAAAAATTCCCTGAGTGATCATTTGGTTATGCAACGCATGCAATAAAAATGTGCTGTCAGAAAGATCCCGTTTGGATGCCTGGCCTTTCTGTTCAAGGGGCCCGTCGTCAGCTGCAAAGTAACGGAGCGGTTAGGGGTCGAGCGCAAAGCCGCGGGTTTTCTTAATTAATCCAGCGTGACTCTGGGCTCCCACTGAGACCCGATCCCCCCAGGGTCCGCCAGACGGGCATCTGCGAGAGCCTAGGATGACAGAGCCACCTTCATGTGGGGGGATTGGGGGGCGGCTACGAATATCTGCTGACGGTACACACACCATTTTCCCCACAAGACTGGACCCATGTCTGGCACAAAAGAGGGGTGAGCAGGAAGCACCAGCCAGCGCATAGCCAATAGCCCCACCCCCGCAGAGGCACCATGGTGGCACGGAGATGCGGGATGCCAGCTGCTTCTCTGGGGACGTTTGGCATCACTGTGTTCAGAGGAGCGGCCACACTGTGGACATGATTATTACACAGCACAGTGTGTCTCTGACCTGCCAAAGAACCCGGGGGGCAGACACTGAGGCCCCCCGGAGATGCGTTTAGAGTCGGGATCAGGCTCTAAATTGTCAGTGGGGGCCGAGACCATCAAAAACGGGAAGCCGTATGAACAGACTTAATGTTCAGAGCTGAATAAAACACTCCAAATGCTTACAGTCTAATATATCACACGTCTGAAACCTTTTTAAAATGTCACATAAAATGTATACATGTTGTGATTTTCTAACCCATGGTAAAAAAAATTCTGTTTCATGGCTTATTTGCAGAAATGCAGAGTATTTATGGCAGATTAACGGCACATCTTGTAAATTCGGGTAATGGGAAGAAATGGAGAGGCTGCCTCATAAATGATGACCTAAAGCAGAGCTTCAGCATCCTCCTGACCTTCAGATGCAGAACACATCAAACATCATGTCAGGGTGTGCAGAGAGCGACGGGCGTGTCCACACGGGCGTGTCAACATGGGGACATCCACCCGGGCGTGTCAACATGGGGACATCCACACGGGCGTGTCAACATGGGCCTGTCCACACGGGGACATCCACATGGGCCTGTACACACGGGGACATCCATATGGGCCTGTCCACACGGGGACATCCACATGGGCCTGTCCACATGAGGACATCAACATGGACCTGTCCATATTGCTACGTACATACGGGTGCATCCACATGAGGGTGTCCAAGTGGGGGCATCCATATAGTAGTCTCCACATGGCGTGTTCACACGTGGGGCATCCACACAGGGGTCTCCAGGGGTCGGCACACAGGGGCATTCACATGGGGATGTTCACACGGGGGCTCTCCACACCGGGTTGTTCACATGGGGGGTGTCCACTTGCGGATGTTCACATGGGGGGTGTCCACACGGGGGGTGTCCACATGGGCACATCCATACAACTGTGTCCAAATGGGCGCGTCAGGTGCCACATGTGGGATTAGCCGTGTGGCCACTAACAGCACATACATCATACTAATGCCTTGCTGTCAGCCCCGTTTTCCCTTAATCAGGGCGCATCTGCGTCCCGCCTCCACTGCTAAACCTTCTAAACTAGATGCTTGAGTCGGACCGGTTCCTTTCCAGTGGTGGTATCGGTGAGCCGGCAGCTCGAACCTGCAGCACGATCCAGCATTAATGGGCAGCTGAGCAGAGCGAAACGCCGTCGGCAGCCAGCAACATGCACATTTATCGCATTTATCAGTAGCATCGCTGTTATAATAACTGGCAGGCTCACAGTCGGCACCCGGCTCGCTATACCTGACCCACCCCACTGGGGTTATGATTGTTACCTTGTGGCCGATTATGGGCCTCTGACGTTAAACGGCAGGATGCCCAGGTGGCAGTCCGTCTGGCCCATTTAGGAGGGGCACTGGCAGTCCCCTGCGACCCGGCGTGGTGCTCCGTTGCTCACTCTAATTGTAGCTGATTCCTCTACCCAGCTGCCATACGGCAGACGCACCCTGACTGCGGAAAGATATCCAAGCATTACCAACATAAAGGGCTTCATTTGTCTTAAGGCTTCACAGGAACAGTGATGGCTGGAACACTGTGGTCAGGGCGCCCAGCAAATAACCCTCCTCTTCCTCCTTTCCCTTCCCGGGCTTCCTCTCAGCTGATCTCCACAGTTATGGACTCCGGTAAAACGAACAAAGGAAAATTGCTTTGACCAGCATGAGGTTCCCCTGCGATGTCAGCACCTGCCCGGCCGCATTCAGAGCCGCGGCCGTGAGGGAGCCCACCACCGTGTCCGGTTAAAGCCACTCCACAAGGGGCCTCTGGCGTGCACCTGGCTCGCTGCACTGAAAGCAGCAAGTCCATCTGTCCTTCCATCCAGCTCCTCACCAGTAATCCTGTTCAGCGTCATTTACATTCTAATTCGCAGAGTGTAAGACAATCATGTATACCGTCAGTAAATAAACTACAATACAAATCGAGCAATATGTGGTAAACTTCGGAGGAAAGCAACAGATGTGGAAATCAACACATTACATGATACATATTTTTTATGAATGAAGGGACCTATAAGTGGTTGATAAATGAACTTCTGTAGAATACTGTCATAGCATACACATGCACATTGCACAAATCTGCGAAAAGTGGATCAAAAAGAGGTGTGCAGAACCCCCAAATGAAAAGCGTGTTTCCACAGTGTGCATCGCTCGACTGATAATCACCCACCTTCATGCATTATGAATCTGGTACCTCAGAAAGGACCAGTTTGTGTACTGATGGCAGAAGTGGGTCGGAATAAACAGGAAGTGACTTTGTGCAACCAGTGCCAGCCTGTGACACGGTGATGTTACACATCTTCTCATTTGGTGACCATCTGAGCGCCGCATGCTCGAAGCCTGACAAATGTCATCCACCGCTCGCCGCATTCGCTCGTTTCTGAGAGCAGGTCTTTGTGTCCACAACTGCAGGTTAAGATGCCGGGAAAATGAGCTAGTGAGAAACAGACAAACATCCGGCTTCATTTCTCCAGCAGAAAGGCCAGTCCATGGAAAGACAGGCTGGAATGGGCTCTCCCCAGGTTATCACATCAACACATGGAGGGGGGCAGGCGCACGGCCCCTGGGGAGTGGTCACTGTCCCGTTGCTCGCAGGGACTAGCCGACAGCAGAATGCGCCAGTCAGCGGCTCCCGGGATGACAGATTAGCCCAGCGACGGCACAGGGGGTGCACCATCTTTCCTCATCGCCCCCTCCAGATGGACCTAATTAAACTATTAGCCAATGAGTGAGGGCTGATGGCTCCATTAGGAGCCATTTTGTGCTTAAATAAACTGTGCAAATAAACTGTGTTGGCTTCGAGAGCCCTGCACTTCTGTGCATTTACACCACGCATGCTGAGGAGGGCGCAGTTTATTCCCCCCCCCCCGAACTCCACTTTTACCCTGTAGGAAAGCTGGGAGGCTGTTGGCTTCCGCTTCCACTTTAAGGGAGCTATAATTTAGAATGAAAGGGGGGGGCAGGGTGTGCTGTC
Source organism: Petrocephalus sullivani (assembly GCA_026780845.1). NCBI lineage: Eukaryota > Metazoa > Chordata > Actinopteri > Osteoglossiformes > Mormyridae > Petrocephalus > Petrocephalus sullivani. Next base: position 15,452,272 of record JAODKM010000001.1, on the reverse strand, counting down.
TCAGTGGGACAGTTTATCGTGCCAGTGACCCCGTTCATGGGCCTCTTTTATCTCGATCGCCCCAAATGTCCCATATATCCCAGCATGCATTCCATGTGATTCAGGCCCACCATCATTCACCCGCCGCCAGCCTGGATCCGCCTCCCCACTGTATTTCCCAAGTGTTGCCCCCCCCCACCCCCACCCAGCACTTGACGGCCCCGTTTATTGCCGGATTATCGCCGTCTGTCTCATCAGACACGCGCCTCTCCTGACGGACGGCTCACCCACCTGTAAAACTTTAACAGGGTCAGGATTAACATTTGACATGGGAACAAAAACGGCTTTCAGCAAAAGATAAGAGGGGGGAGGAGCCCCCGCCCCCTCGACCAGCTGTCAAAGCTGAAAGAATAGCCTCCACATGACAGCTTGTCAGATGTGTGTATTTCTGATTTGATCTCCTTGTGTTTATCAATTACACCCTAGACAGTAATGCAAAATAGAATACTCTCCCTCCTGAAAGCAACACTCCTGTTAAAGAATTAGGGCATGCGAGAGGACCCGATCCGATCACCTCAATCCATTACATAAGAGAGCCGCTCAAGCCCCCCGAACGCGAGGAATCCGTGGTGGGTCGGACGGGGGGGGTAAATGACAGCATATACGGATGGGATCAGAAGTGAAACAGGTTCGGGAGAGGAAAGCCGGCCGTGATTTTTACACCATTTTACAGAAAGAGCAACTGTTTATCTCCTGTCCCGAATAACAAAGCAGCCAGCACCCCCCACCCCCCACTTCCCGCCCCCCACCATCAGGCAGAGTCAGATGGGCCGAAATAGGGTTCCCTTTCTCCTGACAATGAGATCCAGTGGCACAGATCTGCACGTCCCCTGGTGATGGAGCACAGCTGTGAAGCTGTCCCACTTTCCGTCATCGAGAACTTGTTTCCCGCTCAGTCGTACCAGCAGAGAAGCAAAACAGTGACAGTGTCTCCCCCCCAGTCTGGATGACAAACATCCCCGTGAAAGGCGCGGGCCGAGGCAAACGTCGGCATCGCCTTGAACATCTGCTCCCGACGTAAATTCCCTTCTCAGATACCGCCGTTTGAAATTTGATTTTTCTCCAGGGATTCAAGCTCAAGGAGCATCAGTGTGCGATTCTGACAGGCTTCCAGGCTGCCACGGCGAATGAAGGATAACATATGTTGTGTCTTTACAGTACATTCTGAGCAGTACTTTAAAAGTGCACAGAGATGTTCAAACGAGGCATCGTGTACCATTTCCTGTACTGCGAGTGGCATCCAGTCTCAGCCCCTCGACTTAAGCTAACGGAAATGGCAAGCCTCTCATGGGTACTGTGCTTGTCTTCATGTCTACCAACTTGCATGAGGTCTGCTGATGCCGAGTCTACGGCTCCAGGAGACAAGCCATTTCCGTGACTCATCTGAGACCGGATCACCACACTCCATGCTAGATCCGGGAGCCATGTTGTTCTCGCTTTCGGACCTCTGAACTTTTGACACCAACATTTTAGTTAGGCGCCGTCCAGAAATACCTGCACCTGTCAACCTTAACCCCTTCACTGCCTGCAGGTAGCTGTACAGGGAAGCAGGGATCCTGTCAGGCTGCCACGACCTCCAGCAAGCAGTCTGGCTCGAACCCGGGGAATGTCCTCCTCCTACAATGATAGTTCAGGTCATGATCCTGGGCAGCTGTGGGGTTTAAGATCAGTGCTGAGTGAGGAGCAATTTGACAGGAGAGGTTCCTCTGATGGACCTTAACCCCCCCCCCCAGTGTCTCTGCAGCCCTTTCGCATGTTCTGCGGCACATCCATGAGCAGGAATGGTCTCAGCGCGCTGCCACTTCAAGGTCACCCTTAATGGTGCATGCGTCGAGCACCCCCCCCGTCCCTATGGGCCCCACGTTCTGTGGGCCACACTTCCCCCATCACTCGCCCTAAAGTCCCCTAGTCCTGTCCGTCAGAGAGCCTGTCACTTTAAACGCAGAGCCTAATGCCTCCTCCTTCTGCAGGTACACTTCCTGTCTCCTTCATCCCTAATAAACGCTTCTCTGTGGAAACAGGAGGCTGGACTGTATAGCCACTCCCCCAGGACATTTAGCCACGCCCCCTCATTCATACACCATCTCTTGTCACCCATCAACCATTTGACTATAAGACCCTCCCATGCCAGCAGGCACACTAGTAGAGCCCCGTGTGAAAGCTTTAGATTAAAACAGAAAAGTTAAACCGGGACATTGTTTTTACGTCAGGCAGACATTCACATATATGCATGCGAAACATGCGACTGGCTTTCGATCACTGTCATTCCTGGCTAGTGAGTAATAGATGCACTGGATATGCACTAATCACCTGCAGGGTAAACCTAAACCGGGGGGGTCTGCAGGCAGTCTGACAGGGCGATGTGCAGAAACACACGTCGCTAAGCGGGATGCATGCGGTGAGTGCCTCCCCGTTTATTGGCAGCCCGTGTGTAACGCGCCTGCGCCCTCTGCGTGTAACGCGGCCGCACAGGGCGCCGTGCGCGACGCGCTCCTCCCCGCGGCGGGTGGCGCTAAACGGCCGCCGTCGCCGTCGGGGATCGCAGCCCGAAGATTGATTTCAGCCCGGATTGCATCGTTAGCGACATTATCGCTCAGCGAGGAGGTTAACCGCAAATAAATATATAAGCCTGAGACGAGTTAGCGCCTCCGAGACCCGCCCGCGGACTGTCAGTCTCATTTTAAAGGGCTAATTACGACGGGTATAACTTAGAAGGACTGCTTAGCCATAAAGTCCTTGCTGTCAGGTGTAAACAAGGCTGGCAACTGTAGAAGGGGGAAAGGAAAAATCGATGGACATCTGTTAATTTCTCCCAGGCAGAGCACCAAATTGAAAAATGGATTGCCCAATGAACCACAAATCTGCATTACGTTAAAAGACCAATACATTTCCACACCTGCTTAATAAATGATAATGGGCATTTTAATGGTTCGCTCTGGGCCTCCGTTTGCCAATAAGGATCAAAGTGTAATCTTTACTGGCTAGAGACCAAGCCTGCAGGGCTGTCAGAATGCAAACAAGCATGTGGGGGTGGGGGGGCTTAAAACAGACAGGATCCTTAAATTTGTCTAATAAAAAGAACAACATTTCACCATTCTGTAATAAATCGAAACCAAAGAGCTTAAATTTTCCTTGCAGTACTTTACCTATATGTCCTAAAACAGAGTTCCTGCATAACAAACATGCTGGTATTTCTTCCAGTCAGCCTCCATTGGCTGTTATTTGTCATGCACTCATTAATGCACATAAAATATAGAGCCCCCTGCAGTATATTGATACTCATCACTCTGATTATCATCTGGAATGTAAATGCTGTGAAACTAAGAGGAAGAAGTGTTTGCTGCCCACCATTATAACAAAATTTACCATTATGAATATTTAAATGATAAAAAATATAAATGCATATTCAAGATGAATGAGCATTTTAGGGGTTAACAAGCCAAATCAGGGTCTTTTTACAGATCATTTTAGATGCTTTTTTGGTCTTTCTTGACACAGCTAAATGTCGCATTGCAGACACCTTTCCAGCCCTAACACAGTGGTGCATTTAAATGTCCAAGCTTCACTTGCAAACATGTTTCTTCATAATTGCGAGCACCGTTCCCCCTGAGCACAGTCACTCTTAATTACTCTATCCCCGGGCGAAATCTGCCACGGCGTGTTCTTTGCACTGCACTGAGAGTGAACACCCATCTCCAGCAGCTAGCTGTCAAGCGGCTCCAGGGGGACACCGCACCGATATGGGGCCGGGGGACCTTGCGTTTGGGGGGGGGGGGGGGCCC
>JAODKM010000001.1:15431547-15448351 GCA_026780845.1 Petrocephalus sullivani | reverse complement strand
GCGCGGGCCGGGGGGGGCGGGCTTGGGGGGGGGGGGGGGGGCACACACAGCTAATCGCGTCTCACAAATAATGGATCAGCACTATGTGTTGGAGAGTGTTTGCGTCTGTGGGAAGTAAAAACCCAGCCATTGACAAGGCCAGGGGTATCGGGAGAGGAGTTTGTGGTGCAGCCGGGGGGGGGGGGGGCAGTCTGAGAAGGTTAAACAAAACGACCCTCTGTGGATTGCACTGCGGTTCCACAAGGTGGTGCGGGCCCAAATGAATAACTCCGTGTTACTAAATAAGGCTGCAATGCAAGAATAAACTCCATAATTACTTTGAGGCTGTATTTCAACATAATACACTTTACTGAAGCAGTGCTTAAATTCTTCATTATTACAGAATCACTGAATCTAACAATTAAAATAATTGTTGAACACTTTAACCTTAAGGCTCTACATTGACTTGCATGTTTTGTAACCATTTTAACAATTTACATAATTATTTTTTTCCTGTTCAGTTCCATCAAAGCCAATCTATGTGTAAATTACAAAAAAGGTGTGAATAAAACAAGCAAATGTCACACTGCGCAGTTCAGATGTCCAGCACAACCACAGATGGCCACACAGACCCACAGAGACCTCGAATGAAACTCGCAGACCCTTGCAGACACACGTAGACCCACGCAAATCCACGAAGACCCTGATAAAAAAAAAGCTCTCGGACCCTGAAAGAAACTCGCAGGTTCTCGACGACCCACACACCCTGAGAGAAACTTGCAGACATGCGAAGACCCGTGCAGAGCCTCAGAGGCCGCACAGACCCACGCAAACCCCAACAAACCCACACTGGCTACATATTCACAGCTTTGTTCAATGGCAGTCCTCAGGAAGCACTCAAACCACAATAACCACTCAGAGATTAGCAGCTTTAGCCCACACCGAAAACGCCCATGGTGAGAATTCAGGCCAGTCAAAAGCTCAGGGAAGACCACGTGCCTCCCAGCCAGGACCTGCCTCCCGTCAGGAACAAACACAGCATCAGATGTTCTGCTTCCAGTCACGGTCTCTGGCTCCGCCCGCCTCCCTCCCCTCACCTCCCCTTTGCAAACATGTTTTATTCTGAGTCTTCTCCAGGCACCGGCGTCCGTCATCACCTAACGACGCTCCAGCATATAAGCCATGGCGCCATCTTTCTTGCGGGAAACCATGCCACTGGTCGCATTATTTACCCAGCGGTGATGTGCATTTCTCCGGGCGGGGCAGACATTATCCCGGTTGCCGGGCTTCCCATTCCCAAACACAGATTAAAACAAAGGCTGCATCTTGTGGGGGACACCACAGAACAATGAGCCACTCTGCCTGCAGCTGGCAGGACAGGATCACCATCATCATCATCATCATCATCATCATCACCTAAAAGGCAGGATCTCAGTCCAGCGGGTCACGGTCTGCTCTCAGCGTTTTCCCACCGCGGAGTGGAACAGGTTGATGGAATACTTCATTAAGAAATTCACGCACAATAATCTCACGCATTTCCTGGACAGGATGTTGTGATTGAGAGAGTGTCACATTCCCGCCTGTTCAGGTCAATCACGGGACGCCACTGCTCCCGTAATGGATGGGTCTGACATCAGAACGGATTTGGAAATCGCTGGTTTGGAGAAGATTTGAAGAAGCTGTGCATTTTTTTTGTGAATTTGTGCAAGCGCATAACTTTGATGCATTTATGTAACAGTAATTTTAGTGGTGAACAGTCTACAATGATGCACTGGAAATAACATACACACCCAGTGGCCAGTTTATGAAACATTCCTGCTTGTTAACACAGGCAGAGTATAAATACAGCCCACAGACAGGGTCAACAGGTTCTGTTACTGACCAGCTAAAATGCCTGACTTGAGCGATTCTGAACAGGGTTATGATTGTTGGTGGTTCCAGTACTGCAGAATTGGTGTTTAGAGAGAAATGGTATGAAAAATAAAAAAATAAATGCAGTTAGTGGCATTTCTGTGGCTGAAAACTCCTTGTTAATGAGAGAGGTCAGAGGAGAATGGGCAGACTTGTTGAAGCTAGCAGATAGGCCACAAGTGCAAAAATAGCAGCCCAGCATAACAGTGGCTTTCAGAAAGCCATCTCTAAACACACGACTTGTCAATCCTTGAAGGCAAAAGTGGGTCGTACCCAGCAGCGGCTAGGGGTACCTAAGTAAGTTTTTACCAGAAGTGAATAATTTCAAAGATGCTCTTACCCAATAAAAAATAAACTTGATCTTAAATCTGACTGAGACTCAGACTTTTTTTCTGACATATGATTACTGTGCTGTGCAAGTCTAACAATCAGTGTAAGAGTCTGGTAGACACGAGTGTTTTTAGAGGCCCTGGAGTAGCTGAGAGCAGCAGCAGACCAGCAGACCACCCTGCCCACGCTAACATGCACTCCACAGTGCTGGGTACCTGCCTCTCCATTGTGCTTTTGGCATTTGACTTTTTGATAATTAGCCCTGCAGGTAACAAAGAGCGGGGGGGGTCAGAACAGCAGTGTAAACAGAACAGGACCGACTGAGTGAAAGCCTGGGGACGACTCCCTAAATGCCCGCCAGCCTGGCACTGTAAGCGGGCACGTGCTGATGGACCCTGGTGCGGCAGAGAGACTACTCAGCCCCCCCCAGAGGCAGAGGGATGGAGGCTGAGGGATGGTCCATTTTGACAACAGAATAGAATAGGCTGAACATGGACGAGTCAGTTTGCTGCACTGATGAAAGTATGCAGACCTCAACGCGGCTGTTTAGTAAGAGGCAGCATGGAGGAAAGTCCATGAAATCCACAAAGGCAAGCTACTCTTCCTCAGACCGGAGCCTATAGCACAGTGTTCCCTTAAACACCAGCAGGACATCCCTCCCACACCAAATTCTCTGCCAGTGTAAAATCTAATATGTCTGACAGAAAGACACAGCAATCGAAATGGAGTTTAAATGCTGAGTGAAATCTAAACTAAAGTGGAAGGAGGTTTTTTTTAAACACCATTTAAAGGGATTTGGTGGATAAGCCTATTTTTTTACCTAAAGGATGTTAGAATCAATGGATGAGAAAGGATTTGCTGGTCAGACCCAGAGGGGGGACTCCTTTAATGCCGCGTGTGAGAGGAATCATTTCAACAGGAATTCCTCCACTTTCAGAGCTGTGTTTGCATGACGAGGACTCGACCTGGCTGCTCAGAAGGCACATCAAAGTCTCCTCAGCTGAAATTCTGATGGGCGGGAGATGACCTCACCAGATTTATGAAATACTGCCGGACGGGATTACAGCACAGCGGGACGTTTTCCGGAATATGCATTTCTAGGCAAACCATTTAAAAGAAGGCACCCCATAGTAAATCAGTCATTGCCATTAGTCAATTTCGTTGATTATAACCCTATATAGCTCCTTTACAGTATTTTAAAAGCTGTGTTATTTTATGTATGGGCATGTATTAAAATAGTAATTATGTCAAGTAGCAGTGATTTAAAACACTCTCTGGAAAGAATCACGGCAACGGCAGAGCAGTAGTATGAGGCGTGAACTGCATCCGCAGTGCAGACAGTCTGGGAAACTGGGAAAGATTCGGAACCCTGAAGACAGCCTTGTTATCAAGGGAGTATGGATTCTCCTGGCCACATGTAACCATGTCGACACATTTTCACAATTTGCTGAACTTTGTAAGAGATTAAGGTTTTCAGCACATGTGAGCCCTTAATGTGCAACATATCAAACTGCGTAAACACAGTCAACAAATGCCAAACAGCACACCTGGAGAACCAGTTCTGTATGGCTCAGAACATCAGAGATGATGGCTGCATCTAAACTGTCTGGTATATATAACATGCAGTGCAAGAGAGCCTATATAGAGCTGGGCTTTGGTTTTTATTTTCGTAATAATCTCATTGCATCAGCGTCAATAGTAGCTATTACAAACAAAACCGAATGCAGACTTGAGAGAGACCGGAAAACGCGTGGAATTGTGGGAAAAGAAGGAGTATAACAGATGAAGAAAATTAACGCAGAGGTATTTTGACATTTTCATACGCAAATTTTAATTAACAGTGCACTACTATGATCGCCATATTAAGATAAGCTCCGAAAATTACACAGGAGAAAAAAAAACTACTCACAAGGCAAAGGAATCTCGTAAATGCTATATTAGGGTAGCCTACTGTCCGTTTTCCGCCTTACACAAATACTATATGAAACAGCAATTACACAACTAGCAGTAGACTGAATTAACTTGCGCCGATAACTGTATTTTCACCGTTCGACACTAGTTGTCCATCATTAAAAATAGTTAACGGGTCTTCTTTGAAATTTGATATTTGATATATTTAGTATATCCTGGAAAATTCGACTTGTGCCTAAAAACGTGATGAAGTATTTCACGTAGTCTGCTGAAAGTTAAGAATTGAACGACCTCCCAAAAATTTTCTGAAGAAACAGGGCCACCAGATTTTGCAGCCACGATTCCCTAAATTCCCGACGCACGTGCTGGGAACAAAGGGGGATTCCCAACGCGGCGGCCAGCGTGTATTCGATGGCAGCGTGTCGTCTGCAGGTCTAACTTGGAATGGTATGACATTAGACTGCTTAAACGCTTGTCACCTAAGGTCCCCTGATCCACTGAGGAGGCTTTTCGGCATGTTAATAAGTGGGCTGAAAAAAAACTGCTGCGTCGGTCCATTTGTAGGATTTAAGGGAGATAAGACACCCGGCAGTGTGCAGTGCAAGGCTGCCCAGCATGACCGTGCAGACCTTAACCTTGGATTCATACATTCACCCCCCCAGCACGGCCGAGGTGATTACCGTAATAGCTGAGCTGTGTTATTGAGACATTTCAGCATGAAATTTGTTTTTCCTCACTGAACTTTAAGCAGAAATTCAAGTGCCAAGTCTCAAAAGCCAAGAGGGGCTATTAAGCGATAATTACTAATTATGCTAATTTGCAAAGTTGTGCTATTCCATCCCTTGGTCATTTTATCTGCGGTGTACTCCTGAGAGAACAGCCACCATTCAATGTTAATAACCTTTTTTCAGTCTCAGCTAAACGTTCAGTGGAGGACAAAGTGTCCTAAACCGGGGAATATTTTACAGTTAATCAGGACGTGGCTATGAAAGCGCCTTGACACCAGGCAGCACACTCTTACAGAAACGACCTTCATTAACCTCACAATCACCAGGGGTGTTTAGCCATATTTTAATATTATTATACGAAATACGAGAAACACAAACAGCCATTTACAACCATAAAGTATCCGATGTGGTCCACTTCAGAATCAATGCGGCTCATAAAATGCATTAATAATAATTTCCCACACTCAGCCGCTGCAATAATTTGTTCCTTATAATAAGTCATACGTCCAATTAAAGCCATTTTAACTAGTTTTATGCCCATCTACTTTTAGAAATGCATTTTATTAAGAGTTCGCCGGTATTTCTATTTGTGCATGTCGTAGTATATACCTGATTTAAATGAAAAAAAAATCAGTATTGTATGCCTTTGTTTTTAATACCTCATTAGATATTTTGTGGGAATACTTGCATGCTTATGTAACCTTTCCTATAGTTGCACCACGCAGCGGTCTCTGCAGCCCAGTCGGACCTTCTGGAATCGCTATCCGACAGAAGGGGCCAGTAAGTCTCCCCAAGCCGAAGACCGGCAGAAAGCGTCTAGTGAGTAGACTGCCAACGGTGTTAAACCGCGATCAGGATCCGGATCCGGATTGGGATTCGGAATGGGATTCGGCGCTGAGTAGTCTGGCTTTACATTAGCCTACTACACACCGCGGCATCTGTGTGGCATGTGAGGGAGCAGAAGCGGGGGCTGCTGTCACTACCCCCTCAGAAAATATCTGAAAACGATATGTCTTGCCACCGAAGGACAAGAGATTCCCCTTCCTGCCCAAGGGCTCAACTTCACGTTTGCGGCAGCAAAGTTTTTTTTTGACTTGCAGGGGGCAATTCATCTGATTTACTAATCGTGTTTCCAACGGACCGCCGTGTGGCAGACTGGAAATATGTTGACCTGGATCCCTGGTTCTGGCAGCCCTGGAAAAGCCTTCCCTTTGGGAGTGTGTAAAATGTAATGGCCATATAAATTATGTGAGTCCTGGAGACAGCGCTTGTGTGGCTGTCACCCCTGACTCTTTCTGGTGGAGCAGGGGGACGCTGTTCAGTACCATGGGCTGCAGTGCGCCCCCTCCCCCGCCCCCCTTTCTTTTTGTAAACGTGTTGCAGTTTCCTCCTGACGAAATCCCTAGCTCTCGGAGGAAAGAATGGGAAGGACACGGAGATCACTAAAATGAAATGCGCTGGCACATTTACTAGCACGTATGTTACCGGCTCTCAGCAAGCAGCACGAAAAATGTTAACTCGTTAATACAATCAACACTGATGTCGGGGGAAAAAAAAACATTGACCATACTTTAAACTCTTTCCCCATACACATTAGAAGACGAGCCAATTTCTTTTAATATTATTTATTGATTGTGTTTGCCTTTCTGCACAGAAACAAAAAGCATAGGCCCATATATACAGGCCCAGCCTATAGAAAGCTTCTTCTAAGCTGCAGATTCTTAGAGCACAAAAGGACTCCTGCTTCTCCGACTAGTTAGAGCGGTGAAAAATACAGTGTGATTTAGAGACTGATGACGTTAATGATGAAATGCTGACCAATGTATTTCCCCCCTGATTCTTTCTATGGCTTGACAAATGGTGCACGAAGGAACCTGTAAATCATGAAGTGAGTCGGCGGCGCAGACGGGGCACCGCCGGGGTCATTATGAGAGAGGACACACCGCGTTAACGCTTTTACACGCACCAGTGCCGCGCGCCGTGCACTTACATTTACCCACACAACAGAAGCCTGCCACAGGGCTTCGGCGAGATACATTTATAGGGAAATCAAGTTTTTAAAATTCTATTAAAATATGGCAGTCAAAAAAACGCCCCAGTTTGTTTTCCTCTTCATGAGCTCCAGACTGCTAGTGTTGTTCCATTGTCCAAAAAGGACAATAGAGTGGGAACGACTAATGAAATCAACAGAAAAATCTGCTTACTGTATTTCCTTTCAATATACAAATAGGTTTTAATGCAAGAGCTGTCATAAAATAATCTGTAGCATTTGCTGGGGATTATTCCATCGAATACCGTGTCCCTGTAATCCTAACACTGTCCTATTGCCAAAAGCACAATAAAAATTATTGTCTGGCCTTTCAAGATGATGAATTCACATTAAAATACCACAAAGAATTACAGTACCATCGCCATTATTATTGAAAGCATTAAATAATCCGTTGATGGATTATCTATTTTCATACTTTTATACGCGGAAAAAGCGTCTGTTTAAAATAGAAGGACTCAGAGAAGCGTGTAAGCCTGCGACTGCACGATCAGATAAGGTGTCCCTATAATCACGTCCATCTACTGTTGTCCAGATAACCGATTCGGCAGGTACGCGCCTCAGACGCAGGCGCGGTCTCGACGCGCGCGTCCGCAGTGCGCGGTCCTGGGCTTCGAGGTACCGAAGGGAGAGGCACCTGGAGGTCAGAGACGGGATGTCAGTCGCCCCATCAAGATGTCAGACATGGAAGTGTTTGGAGAAGCGACCCCTCACGCTGCTGCTACAAAACCAAAATAGTTTGCGAGTTTTCATTCACCATTAAACATAAAAACTGTAACGGCCCCAATAGTAATAGAGAAGATGAAATCAATATTTAAAGTTTAGTATTCATATAGTTACAAGCGAAGCCAAGTTGTACCATAATATATAATAATAGACACACAAACCATAATTTTGCTAATAGACGCACTTTGCCACTGTAAAATATCCATCAGTATAAATGACCAATGACGCAAGTCACTTTGGATAAAAGTAATAGATAGGCTAGTAAAATAATCTAGGCACTGTTTATTTTGACGATGCAATAAAACGGGTAATGAGCACTCTGGGGCTCAGGTAACTTTTACACGGCGCCGCTATTTGTGGGCCGTCCAACGATATCAAACTGAATCAGCAACAGTGATAAATTGCCCATTTTAAAGTATAATGTGATACTCTGAAGCATGTCTCCCGCTAATGTGCATGTGTTTCCCATATTCATATGCAATGCCTAATGTTGTGTAACCAATTCTGTCATTCCATTATGTAAATACATTTCCCTCAACATTATATTTTATGTTTTCCCGTTCTCCCCTAAATTATTTGGGTGTTAATATCGCAGGCTGTGGTGAAGCTTCAATTCTCTGCATGAAACGCAACGTGTACCGTGACATGCTGGGGAAACATAATTTAACGTCCCATCGTCACAAGAAACTTTGTCTGTTGTTTCAGAAGGTTTTTGGAAATTTTGGTAGATGAAGAAGTATCATATGTGCATTTTATTTTATTTTTTATTTTTCGCCCAATGAGAAATACTCAAGTGCAAAAAGTATTAATCATGGCTCTGGATTTATTATTGCAAGTAATAAGGCTCCAGTCATGCCTGTGACTGACACTGTATGAATAGCCTCATTGCAACTAAAATTACAGTCAGTCTAAATAATTCTTTAAAATACAGATCAAATACATGAAGAAACATAGTTTTTGTTTGAGTGATTGGACTTCAGGCTGAGCCCAGGTGACAGACATCATGAACAACAAGTTCCAGCCATTAGGTCTGTTTTTTTAAAATAATTCAAACTGACAAGCATATCGTGCCGAATTTGAGGAGTGCCGCTCGGCCCAGAAGTTACCAGAGGCCCTGGCAGTCTCCCAACACAGGACTGCTAAAGGGAAGAACGGCCAAATAACGGGTAAAATGGCGAAAAAAACCTACGGCGCGACGGAGGGGACAAACAGAGCCGGGTGGCGACCAGGCCAATCAGTTACACGTTATCAGCAGATCCGGGCGTTTCCCCACATCCGTCAGGGGTCATGGAAAGCAGCATGGCTTCAGCACACCGTGCAAACCCGTCACGGAGACGCAGCGGCGGCCCTAACCTGTGCGGACATTCATTACCCTGACGGACAGGTGCAGCGTCCCATGGGCAGCCGTCGCGCCAAAGGCACGCACTTCCTGTGTGTTTCTCTGTATGCTGGTGTAAGCAGGCACTTGCACGGCTAACAGGCCAGCCGTGCGCCTACCAACAGAGGCGCTGCCTTTGTAATTCACCAGCTCTGACTGTCCTCCATCTTGAAATGCCAAACATCTGCAGATGTTTCCATGGGCCTGCCTTTCAAGGTGACTAGTCCAGTCATTCTAACTTCCTGAGCGAGTTCCAATGGCCCACGATAATCAAGGAACATCCAGAAATGAAATGGTGACAGTGCAGAAACACAGATATTTCAAAGGAGGGCATTTGGATCTCTGGCTGTGACCATTTCGCTGGGGAATATTTAATGTATGTGGCAGGTGTGCAAACCACTGTGATGTAACCATCAGGAATACAGTCATATTTAAATATGTACAGTGTCACAAATGTGACAATGATTTAACATCACACTGCAGCACACTGGAAAATAATGCTATGTGAAGAGCAGCTATAAGATGGGAGATCGAACTTGTACACCATTTATTCAAAATATTACGACAGATTATTTCTTACATAAATTAACTTTGTATGGTGGCATTCTTGTAGTAGGTTTATTATTATTATTACTATTATTATTATTGTTGTTGTTGTTTTGTTGTTATTGTTAAATCGTGTTGTTATTATTGTTATTATTATTGAGTTCACATGTGCAAACTTCACCTGCATTATGGTTTTTCTTTTTTGAATCAAAAGCTATTTTTAAAGTCTCCGATTTGCTGTAAACTCATCGGGAATAAATATGGAGGTTTTGAAAATACTGTGTGATTTAAATAAAGTTTATACAAAGTTACAAAATGCAACACAGGAAAGTCAAATGGTAAAACATTACCCTAGCAACAACGTCAAACGGTCAGCTAACCTGTCCAAACGCGCTGTTCTTTTTTGCTTATTTGCTCTTTTTTGCTTATTGTACTGAAACTAATAAGCTATTACAAGAAATAAAAAGAAATGACTAAAGGGCTGTAAGAATAAAATGTATTTGGCTCATAAGTATTATTAAAAGAAACATTTAAAAAATAATCCGGCCAGTTATGTTGTAACAAACAGTTTTACAGAAAATAAAGACTAAGTTCAAATGTAAAAAAATGTGTAAAATGTAATGAGAAAAGTAAACTAATGGTAAAATGTTGCAATAACAAACAATAACAAGCATAGATTAAAATGTTATTAAAAGTAAAATATACAATAATACACCTAAGTATAGCGTACAGTCTAAAAGGCGACTAAGCGGTTTTGCAGTTTATGTATTTAAACGGCTTGTTTCGGCACTGACATACGCATACGTTCAAGTGACGTGTTTGTTGCACATTTATCAGTAACCTAATTCAATTTATTAAGGGAGTCATTTACTCCATAAACTTTGCGGGGGTAGTTTCCATTTGTAGTTTAAAAAGGACATAAAAGTTCTAGCTGGTTCGGAATAACGAGCGACGTACCGTAATTAAGGGGGGTGTTAATTGGGCGGCCCCAATCGAGCGCGTGTTTCCCAGGAGTGGAAAGCGCTAAGAATAAGTCAGCCCATTTTCCGGCTACCTATGTGCATGCCCTCTAATATTATTATTATTATTAATAATAATAATAACAATAATAAATCCATTCGGAGCAGTCTGCTCGTGGAGTGCAAAATTAATAGAGACTGAATAAACCTCCTTAACATACAGACAATCACAACCAGACGGTGATTAGTTAATGGCTATAATACTGTTTCAATGTGTAATTTGCCCTTTTCGAGGACGATTACGGATAGCGGCTGTTTCTAAAGCACAGGTGGACATTTATTGATTTATGGGGGTATATCGGACAAAGTGCCAAAGTGACATGGCGAGGACGCGGCTTGCGGCGATGCCCCTGTCTGACGGCGTTTAACCCGCTTAAATGTCACCTCCATCGGACCCGATTCGCGGCGAGCTCTGTTTGCGCCATAAAAGTTTACCTTTTCTCTTTGACCTCCTCCTCCGTCTCCTTTTGAACTTGCATTTCAGCTGGCTGCTCGGAGCGCCCGGTGCGCGGCTGCCGTGGCCGAGGACCGAAGCCATCGCGGTGCCTCCTAAGTAGTTCAGCCTCACTTTGCGGTCTGGGGCGTCCCTCGGAGCCGCCGGAGATGCCGTCTTTCTCTTTATTCCCCCAGTCTTAAAGGGTGTCCCTCTCGCAGATTGAGGAGCGTCTGCTCGATCACGCCCCCCAGACTCCGCGCATCGGCGGCGGCGCGCACTGCCGCTCCAGGCGCCCCGGGTTCTGCACCTCTGCCTTTTTGGCACCAGCCACTTTGAATCCGACCATGCAGGAAGCCCATCTATTTGCTGCCGCAATTTCTAATTAGACCCAATCATGACGGCGTGCAGGCTGTGACATCAGCGCCGGTACCGCCAGCCCAGCGCCACCCCCAGCCCGGCTTGCAAACTCAGCTCGTATTGGGGCTGCTGAGTGACGGCTGATCAGCGTCCCGCTCCCGACGATGCGTCCTGCCTTTCCGCTCTGGCTTCTCAGGGCTCGGTGGCTGAAGGGGAGCGAACTCGCTTATATCCGCCTTAATATGAGCTCGCAAGTTACTGAAGATGCGTTTCTTCGTCTGACTCCACAGTCTCTCCCAAAGCGGTGTTTCAAAATATCGAATATGACTAGAGCCGCCAAACATACCGCAGTCGGGATTATTGCCTGGGCATGTAATATCGCCCCTAAGTTCATCACTATTTATGATCATTTATTAGTAAATATTTATGATTTCTGTTATTTCCTGCACTTCAATAATACGATGTCGCAGTATATCACTGTAAATGTTTCGCTAAAATATTTCCACTATACTGTAAACAATTACATTTATAATTTAATAAGTGATAGTTTAATAGGGCACAAAAACATTGAAAGGAAATGTAGGACGGATATTGTGGATGAGGAACTTGACCTGCAGTGACAGTTTACATTTCGCACTGAGTTCATGATTTTTAAATCACAGCGGCTGATCTCTCGACTTGCCTTTCTGCTTTCCTATCTCGCTGTCGGAGATTGAATTGGAATTTTCTGACATTCACATCTGAAGGTGAGAGATTTCACTCTTGCTGGCTTTTTTATACAGTTGATACACTTATTATTTTCATATAGTGCTGCTGAAACACTTTTAAGGCCAGTGGCATTTTCAGATTTACAATATTGCTCACACAGTGCTGCTTTTTTGGGTCCTTCACGTTTCTCTAATGCTACATTCGAAATCAGGGCAGCACGCGGCTAAGTGGTTAAGGTGCCATGCGCAGGGATCAGCAGCCGCTGTGCTCTTGCTTCAGCGCCTCCTGCCTGCGACTGGAGGCAGTGCATCTGCTTCCCGACGTGTTCTACTTAGCCGCTGCACCTCTACGCTTCCATCCAACGCGCACGATGACGTGCAGATACAGTAAAATGCCACCCTGCATTTCATTATTTTACCCTTAAACTTTTCATGGTTTGCTGCTGAAAATGTTTCAGTGATAAAAAAGGAAACTGGTCAAACTGTCCGTTGTTTTTACTCTGTTTCCCCATTTTCAATGCTGATCGATGTTTTTAAAAAATTATTGAAAGTATTATTAACCAATTATTAAAGCAGTCCATTGTCTGACGTTGTTTGCGTTTTGTTTACTTCTTTGGCACCATTTCCAGCCAAAGGATTCCTTTGATTTAGATATATGTTTCCACACTTAACTGCTGTCTGACCCAGCAGTTCAATCGGAAGCCTCGAACGCTTTAAATGTCTAACTGGCTGCTGTTATTTATTTATTTTAATGAGAATATATTTACCCTGCTCGCAAAGACCCTGAAGATTAAAGGCTGAATGTCTTTTACTCACCCAGAATGTGAATTTTGCAGAATTAAGAGGCTAATTGAGCTGTCTGTCTGGAACTGTCCATGGTCCTGAATATTGCATGCATTTGTTAGTGTTATTAAAAATCCTATTACTTGGAGCTGATGATATATTTGTTTAGTCTGCTGTTTTAACATAATGTCAATTTCCCTATTAACCAAAATGTGATTCTTTTAAAATAAATAGCTTCGTTGTTTTCCATCCTGATCTGGATGTGTGTGACTGCGTAAGGATTTCAGCACAGTGTCACATAAGAACATTACCATCATGCACTTAAACCAAGTTTTAATATATGATCTAATGCCATTAAATGGTACTAGAAGGGATTAGCTGATCAGCCACCTTATTGGAACATTGGAATACTGCTCTGTTACAATTCCAGGGTAGTGAAACTGGGTTGGGTCCCTCTCTCTGCTGGGGAATCGCACACACACACACACACACACACACACACAGACTCACGTACATATCTAAATGGGGACCTTCCATTCATTTCTATGGGAAAAACCCTAATCCCTATCACGACACCCTTAACCCCAACCCAGCCCTAACCTTAACCATAAGTAACCAAACCAAATACAAGACTTTTGGCATTTTTAGTTTTTTTTTATTGTATTCACAGATTTTTATAAAATTGCAGTAATCCAACTGGGGGACATGAAAAGATGGCCCCCAAAGTAGGGAAATTTCAGGTTTTACCAAATTTTGAGGATATTTTGGTCATCAAATGTGTGCGCATGTGTGTGTATGATTAAACAATCAAAAACACAATCAAATGAGGGTGGGGGGTAATAAGTTTTAAATGCCATTGCGTCCATGACGTTTATAATCTATAGAGCAGAAAAAACACTACCAGATTAAAAAGACAAAGCCATTGAAAACCCCAAAGCCCTAACAGTCTGACGCTAGGGTTGAGTCCTGTTTTTTTCTGGAATTCTTCGTGTTAAATGCCCCAACTGTCAGTGCCAAAGCAGTACCCTTCGCAGTACCCCAACTTAAAGGGGCAGTGACCTGCATTCTTAAAGGGACAGTGGCCTGCATCCTTAAAGAGGCCGTCCTTGAAGGGGCAGTGACCTACCTCCTTAAAGGGGCAGTGGCTTGTGTCCTTTACCACTGAGCAACCTGCTGGAACAGTTCACCCTCAATACCCATATTAGCACTAAATTCTGATCAGAAATTTTGGAACAGTTTGAAGTGCATTTCAGCAGCTTTTGTTTATTTGTTGTTTTTTGGGAAAAGTGTAAAAATGTAACTGTGTGATAACTTTCTGAAACAAGGGGTGCGGAGATACAGTAGTAATGTAATAATCCTGCGTATCCCACAAGATGTTCTATATTTATCTAATACACCTGGCTGTGGGCTCATGTTTCTGCTAAAAGACAGTAGTCATTTTTAAAAATAGCTTAAAAATTTGAAGGTAATTGATGTTGATGACGAGGTTCGGCTTGGGCTAATTGATCAGGGCGAGGAGGTCAGGAAGGCAATCATGCTGCAGGGACAGGGGTGTCCCGCAGTCGGATCAATGATCTGAGGGGAATGGCCCTTTTGAGACCCCAGAGCGCGCTTTTTAGGACCCCAGAGCGCCCTTTTGGGACCCCAGAGCGCGCTTTCTGCCATGTCACACTTTTTCTTTTGCCTTTCGCTTGGAACAGCCATTTTTCTGGAATCTAGTGGAATCAAACTGTGCAGGGAAAACCTTATTCTCTACATAGAAAGTAAACGTGATTTATTTAGTAATAGAAAGTGAATCTATATCACAGCTGCAAGGTGGAAGGATTGATGAATGGTTCTATATCTCCTGTTGTCTCATGCATTGGATCCTTAATCTGTCTTAATCTGTTTTTTATGTTTTTAAGTGATTAAAAACACATAGAGTGATCACTGTATTAGGAAGATCTAGATAGTTATGGGTAGGATCCACTTTATGATGTACATTTTGTTATTACCTGTAGGATCCAGTTAATTAGGAACACCTAGCTACTACTGGGTTGAATCTCCTTTTGCCTCCACAACAGAGACAGATGAGCTGTGCATTCAGAGACGCCATTCTGCACTCCCCTGTAGTACGAAGCTCTTATTTGTGCACTTGTGGCCTTCCTGATAGTCTGCCCATTCTCCTCTGACCTCTATCATTAACAGGGTGATTTCCGCTGCAGAAATGCCCCTGACTGTATGTTTTTTTTTTTATATTTTGCCCCATTTCTCTGTAAACTCTAGACCACAGGTGTTAAACTCCAGTCCTGGAGGGCCGGTGCCCTGTGTAGTTTAGTTATTTCCCTGCTTCACCAGAAATGATCGAGAGCTGTGTGGTAATTAGCGGAAGGAGATGTGAGGAGCTGAATCAGGTGTGTTAATAATTAGAAGAATAATCCCAAAATGTTGCAGGGCTCCGGCCCTCCAGACATCCCTGCTCTAGACACTACAGTGTGAAAATCCCAGGAGTGTGGCTGTTTCTGAGAGGCTGCACAAAAAGCTGCATCAACTAGGTGAGATAACAGGATCCGCTTCAGACCAACTAAGATTGTTAGTTGGCTAGCCAAGACATATTTAAAAAAATATATATTATAATTCCTTTGAAGGTTTGGTGTCTAATCCAGAGTGGATCTTTAACAATCACTATACACTAGAATAGTGAAGTAAACTAAAACATTTTCGTTTTCATTTATGGGACACTCATATGACTTTGTATTGAGTTGCAATTCAACTAACATAAGCAGCTTACGGTCATTATGATTTATGACTTACTATTGAACTCCATTGGTGGAGGGTGGGGGGGGGGTTGTGGTGTGCTGTTATTACTAGCATTATATTTACACTCAAGAAGAAAATGTTTTCTAGAAAAAAAAGAGTGACAGATGAAGTTTCTAGCAGTCGTGCTGTAACTTCCTAAAAGATGAGGGAGAATTAATGGGTACCTTGACTTTTTGGCTCATACCCATGATACATTTTACTTTGTCATCAGCAAAAATCAGTCATTTTGACCCAACTGTCTGCCTGGAAAACGAAAGACAGCATCCGAGCTAAAGCGCTGGGGATGTGAGACTGGAGCGTATGACCGGCATGTGTGTGTCTGGCATGTCTCTGAAGCCACCTGGGTGCAGATGTGTTATTGGAAGCAGCTTAATATACTGTCCCCTCCCTCTGATCTGTGAATTTATGTCTGTCATGACAGATCTATTGCGCCTAATGAGTGGATCATTTTCGTTCCATCAGCGGCCTTGTGGGTTATTTATGATTCTCTCCCCCAGAGGTGAAGCCCTTCCTAGCCCCTCTGCATTGACAGCTGCGCTGGGCCCTGGCCATCTCACTGCTCCCGGCTCCCTCTATTCAAACTGCATCTTTTCTGACTCATATTTAATCCCAATCACTGTCCAACACATCAGATCACTGCAGTGTTTTTAAAAACAGTTTTACACACATGCTGCTACTGTAGTAAGCCATGTAGTAAGAAGGTATTTATGTAAACAAGATCATAAAAGCTAAGTATGATGTTTTAGCAAGCCAGCACAGACAAGAGCATATACATATACCGTATATAAATTAAAGACTGCTTGGAATAGGTTACAGCACCATGACCATGTTAAGCAGGTCAGCTGCATGTCACAATCTGACACTTTGGCTTTGTCTGCCACCTTAAATAGGAATTTCTTTGTTAAAGTTTCTAAATAATGAAAGCTCCTGATTAGTCAGAGACTCTGATTTGTTGACTTTCTGTCATAAGGAGAACACATATGAACAATAACATTTCAGTGGCAGTCTATCTGCTGTTAATGACAGAGCTCTCAGACCAATCTTGACAGTTCTTATATATATACACTAACCTAAAGGATTATTAGGAACACCATACTAATACGGTGTTCGACCCCCTTTCGCCTTCAGAACTGCCTTAATTCTACGT
>JAODKM010000001.1:15420017-15431447 GCA_026780845.1 Petrocephalus sullivani | reverse complement strand
ATTATGAAATGAAATCATGTTTCGGAGGCAAAAAAGTCAACATTTTCAGATCTGTCAGGTGTTCTAATAATTTTGGCTACCACTGTGTATATATATATATATATATGTGTGTGTGTGTGTGTGTGTGTGTGTGTTTTCCTTAAAGCGGTCTGCTTATTTATTTTTTTCCAGCCAGTAATTTTGTTTCTGCTCTGCCTAGCCAGAAACACTTCCAAGGCAGGTCAGCGCTAGAATTGGCTGCTCTTACTTTGGGGAGGATATTGACTTTTAAGCTTTCTGGAAGGGATTAGTCTGATGTGCCCTTATCTAGCACTGAGACTCATCACACAGGGATTGCGCGCCACCTCAGATCAGCCTTCATCTCTCGGCAGCCGACATTTCACTCCACCGCCGCTAATCCCACATTGGGCTTTTTTTTTTAACCTTCCCCTTCCCAGTGGTTATCTTCCCAGCACTCGGATCCAAACTCTCCGGCTTATCGCCACTCCCGTTGCATCCATATGGATGTGGGCAGCGAGGAGTTCGGCGTTGGAGGCGGGTTAGAGGCGGAAGAGGCTTCAAGGTGGCCCAGCCGGGAACTTCAAACGACTCCCGTCAGAACTTAGCCAATCATCCAAAAAGTTTACGATGTAAATGCCCACGACTCACAGACAACCATTTATATTACATTTTATGCCTGTTTATGTAAAATAACGTGCACCCTCAATTACCAAATTTTCCTAATATTCTGATTACTATATCAATGCTTTCTTATATCAAACTTGACTATTACGATGTTTGAAATAATTTATATTGCCGCACTGTTAAAATTCAATAGCCAAATTAGTAAAATCATATTATGTTATTTTCTTGTAGACACACAAAAGGGAGACACCCCATACAGTAGTCAAAAAAAATGTGGTTATATTTTTAGAATTATTGTCTGTTGCTTAATGATATAGATGGGTGCCAGATAATGGCTATGAGTTAGCCTATTTACAGCATATGTGTTGACTTGAACCATATCAGATGATCACATCACTGGGGTGCTTGCATGCCCGTATCTGTTCAGTGTGTCAGGCATGTCTTCACAGACCACTCTGAGCTTTATCAGTTCTGTATAATACCATAGAGCACATGTAACTCAGCTAATATGGCGCTGGCTCTGTTTTTAATTTTCACAGCATCATACCAGGAGTCATTAATCCCTGGCGTCCTTTAGACCGGAATCCGCTTCAGAGTGGTGCCCTACAGACCCCCGTGTTTTGGGCCTCACAAATAATGATCTTAATAACAGCATAGAAACAGCACAGAGACAGACCGTCACTGGCTGGGAGATAAACTCATCCCCGCAAATACAAAGCAAAAACCCCCATCTGTCCGTGAGGCTCGATGTGTCAATAAATACAGTGCTTATGCAGTTATAACGAATAAAAAAAAAATCACAGAAATACCTCCCCCACCCCACCTTGGAGACCCACCCAGCATAAATCAGTAAAAAGATTCTTTCACACCTAATTCTGGCAATACTAAATACAGAAGGCGTTGTGATGAATAACAAAAATGGCTGCATTAATGGGAATTCAGAGGATGGAGGTTTCTTAGGTGACAAAGGGAACAATCACACAACTTCCTGTTCTCAGTGAAGGGGACGGTCTCTCCTTTACAGTCCTCTTGTCTCTCATGAATATATATCACATGGATCTTCTGCAGCTGCTGAAAGCAGCTCGTTGGGATCTACATTATCACAATATTTCTAAGCCACCCCAAGTATATTTATGACATTATTCTCTAGTCGAGTGTGAAGTCTAGTGCACCTGTTTATGCACAATATTGTGTAAAAGGAAAAAAAAAACAGGACGATGAACACTGTGACAGAAAGCGTAATTAACACCGCTAACCATTATTGACGAGGCTCTAATGTATTCATGTTTAAAATTCAGAGATATTGCACCATTCTTTGTATATGAACTGTAGTTTATTTAAATGAAGCCGTGCCCAGGGCGGTCTGGCATTAGTGACCTTAATGTCATATAACATTATTAAGCCGGGTACTTCCTCACAAAGGGCCCATTGTCCCGCTTTCATTCGGTGCTTATCAGAGGAAGGCAGGGAAGAAGCTGCTCTTCTCTTCCCTACAATGAGATCCAGCAACAATTTTAGGACTGCTGGGCAGCCGAGAATCGTGCTCGCATCATTTCCGAAGTGGGAAGCCCTTTGGTGTTCGGAGGGAGATGTTTCTTAAGGCCAGAGAGGGCAGGAAAAAGTTTGATTTCTGGTAAAGGCTTATGGACTCACAGTGTGAAAGTAGCTGGTTAAAATTCTCTCAGCTTTTAATAGGTATTGGAGAAAAATATTAATGTTGCTGTTTGACCGTAAGAAACAGGCATATATTGTTGGTAGGCAGATTCACATTATAGCTCAGGTTAAGGGCAATATTAAGCTGCCTTTTAGAAGCAAATGCACCTCTGCCATACTAATATCAGCACTATTCACACAGGTAAGCACTAATTAAACAAGAATGAATTTGGTATTTTTTCCCACACAGGAAAAGTTTAAGCAATGGAAAATCATCAAACACTGTCAGTTTAAATCACCGTCATTCTGGAGGATGACAATTTACACGATTGCTTTGATGACAGCGCTAATAAGGTGTTTAATATTTCAGCATATTTTAGTCTTTTATGAAATGTAGGTTTTTAATGGATTTGAGAACATTATGGTCTTTATTGAGAAGCCATATGTTTGTTTCTGAACATCCTGGATGAATGATTTCTTCACTTCTTAATGCCCTTATTTATGGAGAAGACACTGTAGACGCCGCTTTCTGCTTAGCAAAGCTGTGCACCTGGGAAAAGGCCAATAATGGGTTCCTGAAATGCCGCCGATGTTACACAGCAACACAAGTGCTATAAAAGCTGCACCCTCTCCGCCATGTGAATGACTGACCTGGGATTTACGTGCTGAAGTCTGGGGCCTTTGCTGCTCCTCCACCTGCTGATAAGTCCATGTTTTATCTTAGTGCAAGACAATATAAAATGTTATTGATTCCCCGGTGACAAATATTTTTGTCGTACAACACTCTCCCATCCCAAAGAAATAAACAAATGACAAGTATTTACAGTAAGCTGAGCATTAACATGGACACCTTGTCGGATGACTAATTTCAGCACCAATATTCATGTGCTGACCAATATTAATTCACCTATTTATTTTCCTTTCTATTTACTTTTGAAATTAAGAATAAAAACCTTATTTCATATCATTTTTTTTTAGTTAAAATGGTGTTTTTCTGTTTATTGGTGGTACTACTATGATACGCAGTAATTAGTCTTCAAAAAGAATTCTGGGATTTTAATTAGATTAGCATTCCTTTGACATAAATGTAGCCTATGGTATGATTCTTGCATCTTATGTAAAGTGTGGCATCAAGATGAATGCGACGCCCCTACTTGACCACGAGTAAATTGGCGAGCAGATGAACATCATTTTAAAAAGGTCCTTCAAGGCCTTTCAAATATATAAAATTCCGGAGCCTGAGATTAATAGCCTCATTTCCGCGCTGACAGTAATCCTCAGAACAGCTTCTGCTAAGCGTGGCGGTATCTTACAGTGCTCTCCTCCCAACTGGAAGGAACACCTCAAAGTGGAGAGGAATCAGAAATAATGCGTTAAGCTACATCTCCAGCATCCCGCCTGACATCCATCGAGGGCTTTTATAACTTCTAGGAATTAGAGGGAGGGGAGAAATCATAACATATCAGGTGCAGATTGGTCTCCACAGATTTCCAAGTACTGCAGCTGGAATGATGGGCAAAGTTTTAATTACATTTCTGCAGAGCATGCAGGTGCATACATATGTTTTAGAAATGTGCTATAATACACATTTTTTATTTGAATGAAGCTACCGTATTCTAGACATGTTGCCTATGCTATACAAGACAAAGCAATGTCAGGGATTGTTCCAATCTGTCCCATTTTATGAAACCATGCGTATGTTGTTATTGCCTACTTATTGCATGACATAAATTTTTTTATCTGCACATCTGTGTGGATTACCACTGAGATTCATGTCATACCATTTGCAGTCCTGATTTGAGGGCAAAGTTCCGTAGAACATCTGAGCCATCCAAGATTTGCCAGTGATTCCTTACTGTGTCTCCCAGCACCACACCGCATAATAGGAGGTATGCTATATTTGAACTATAGATTAATATGTTTCTCCTCCATCAAAGAATAACTTTTCTACTGTAAGCTAACATTTCATGAGCTGTTCTCTAAAAAAAAAATCCATACCACCCAAAGATGAAATGATTTGAAGGACAAGTATTTTAGCATTTAGACAAGGCTTTAACTGGGCTAATATATTATGCCTCGCATGAAAATCAATATACATGGTGCAAGGGAGGTATGACTACTACTGGCTGGGAAAAAAATCACATTTCTTAATTTTTTTGTAGAACAGACATAAGGAAAGGGTGGTTTTGCAAAAGTATGCGGTGTAAAGGTCGACTTATCATTAGGTATCATTATAGTTGTTTTATGACTGAAACAGGTCTGACTCCTATAAAATAAGTGAAGTGTTTTTGTGAAATTCAGTCTCTTGAGAATTTGTCTGAACAAAATTCAAAACAAAATTTTGACACTGGATTCATGCATATTAATTGTATAATAAATACGTAGCTGTGCAATAAATAAGAACAATTTCACGTTTATAACAGAGTGAAGATTTTTAATTTAAATAATATTCTCAGCTGTATCTTATTGCTTTTATTCTAATTCGATTCTAGTTAAGAATACAGATGATTTCAAAAATATAACTAAACACTGGGGTGTCTGCTCAGCTGAGCTTTGGTTGGCTAAGATAAAGACATTGAACTAAATTCTTGTGATTTAATTATCCGCAAGTCAAATCGATTCCAGAATCTCTAGATCAATCTTGATGTCAGCTACAGCAGATGTAAAATGTTCTTTTAAACTGAAAAAAGGGTTCCTGCTGATTTTACATTTCAAAGTAGCACTGCTGAGCCTTAGAGTAGAGGACACAAAATAAGAGGGGCGGCGGGAGGGGTAGAGGAGATGCTTAAATCCTTTAAGTTAAGCCAGATCCTCCTGATCCAACACAGAGAAGCTCAGCTAATCAGGTGCGTGTGAAGTTTCGGGTCTGGCAAATCAGCCAGACACGGACAGCCCAGGCACAACTTCAGATAAAGCAGAACGAAACAGACTTTCTTCAAGCGGGGCCGCTAAACTTCCCGAGATTAGGCTGAAAGGACTTCCTTGATAATTCACAAAAGAGCCAGGGAGGTGTGCTGTTTGAACGCAAAGCTCCCCCAGGTGCTGAAAGATGATTGGCGGCGATAAACTGTTTGAAAGAACAAGGAAAGTCCGCCGTAGAAAGGCAGCCACCAAAGGAAGACCGGTGGATCTGCGCGCCATGCAAAGCAATACGCTCTGTGGAAGAATGGGAAGTTTTAATTAAGGAAAATGTCAGGGTGTCCAGCTATGAATGGGAGAGACAGCCGTGGATTTTTGTATATATTTGGAAAGGCCCAAACAGAAATGACACCTGTGCGCCCAAGCCCACAGCCAAGGCTCTTATCACCATTTCAATTACAAATTATAAAAGACTGAAAATAAATGGGATAGATTGGCTGATGGCAGGGTTAGGAAGCAAAGTGCTTTGCACATCCAAACTAATAATCATGCCACCCCCAGAATGCTTGCAAGCGGATAACTGACCTGCGTAATAAATTTATTTCCAGAGTCATTATACACTGGACCTTCCTGGGATGATTTCCAGCACAATTTTTAAACCATTTTTTGCTCTGTATACAGTGAAAGAGAATCACAATCAGCGGATCCTTACTGCATAGTGTCTGCCCAAGAATTTTTATATAGAGTAACTTGAGTAATATTAAGTTATGAAAAGTTCCATCCATCCATCTTCCACCGAGTTATCTTGAGTAGGATTATGGGGACCCAATGAAAATCATTAACATTTAATTATTTGCATTGCAGATATTTTCAGGACATTCAGGGTGTATACGCTGCAAATTTAAGTTGTTTTTTTAATAGATTTACATAAACTTTTGCATTCTCGTCTTTATAAATTAATTTAATTTTAAAAATTTTATAAATAAATCTATTGCACTACAGAATAGTTAAATACACAGCTGAGTACCGTATTAAAAACGTAGTTAATTACACCGCTAATTTCATGAAAAAAGCAGTTATAACATGCTTCAGTAAGGAATCTGTTTGTGAGGTTGCATAATGTCATTGGTGGTGCCTACCAACTAACCGGACATTTATTACTGTATTTACCAAAATACAACTATAAAGTACTCTTTGCAGACACCCAGGCAGGATTGGTGGGTGGGTGAAGACCACTTTAATGAAGATCCTCTAAATGGATCCACAGGGATCATGCGGAAGCAGAAAGCAGTAGTGTTAGCAGATATATAGTGAGAGCAAGGCTGAAACCGGGGTTTTTTTAGCCGTCCATAAGTGAACAGGCCTCACTGATGGCAGAGTAACGATGCCGCAATCAGGTGCCTGTGTTCTCCGTCCTGAATGGCCGGAAATATCAGCGATGTACCTCCAGGCTAACAGCTAAGTGAGCAGCCTGGAGCCAGCGGCCACGAAACGCCGCGTCACAGCCATAAATCAGGGGCGGGCAGCCACCCCGGCCATGAATCAGGGCCAGGGATCAAGAGGTCATGGACTGTGCATTTCCTGCACACGCACAGGAGATGTGCGCTGATGCCCCTAGAGGGTTCATTAAACAGTGCAGAGGGAGCATGTGTGCGTTCAGTGTGTGAAAGGGTTAAAGCTACATGTCAGCGCCAATAAAAAGTCACCATCATGATATGGCAAACCAGTTCATGGATCATGGTTTATGTATCACACATTAAGCATCTATTTAATTAATGTTTCAATCAGTATTAAAAGCAATTGAGGAACATTGTAACTACAAATGACTGTGTCTGTATAATATGTCTACTAAATCCTGGTATCATAAAATATATTAATTTTGATTGTGAGATAACAATAATAGCATTTTAAAGAGATATAATAGACAGTAGAATAAAAGCCTTAGTCTTTCAGCATAATCCAAACACTTTCTAAAAGTACTTCAAGTAGTCAAAACATATCAGGGTTAGGAGACTTTATATTTCAGTGTAATTCAGCTGCTTAACTTCAAAGAAACTTCAAAGGCCAAATCAACAAATGGATTATATGTGCAACAGCACAAGTTGGAGACACGATTTACGCAAGTTTTTTTTTTAGTTTATTTTTAATCTCAAGAACATGTACAGCTCAGACAGAAGTGAACTTAAATATTTCGTTTTGTAACAATTTTTCTTACTGCCTAAAAGATTCATAAACACTCATAAATACTAAATACTAATTATTAAAATTACTAGTCAAACTTTTGTCCTATTTAAGAAATAACCGCAGTATTTCTCTATCTTTCTTTCTCGTATGATTACTATTCTACCTTCTAAGTTCACTTCATTATGAATCAGTAATGTGTTTAGTGCGCGTTTTGCAAATAGATGTGTATACCATGTCTTTTATGTATGTAATCTTGGTATGTAAGGACCAATTGTTTAGACACATACACGATTGTATGTGAAAAAACACTTTTTAAAAGATAACTCTTATTCTGCCATATCTGTAAACCTTTTCTGTCAGTAAAGTCTATCATCATTTATACTAATGAATCTCATTCTGTGGTTACTTAACCCACACAGTGAGCGTTGATCAGGCTTGGAAAGTCATTCCCTATAGTCCGTCGTCTGCGGCCTGGTCGGAGTCTATGTTTCCCATGATTAGATACGCACCTAGGTGGCATGAAGGATGACTGCATTCGTATGTTAACGTGACGAGGGTTGCTGGATTTGCTGCATGGGATCACCGCGTGAACATGTTGGCATGCTCAGGGTTGTGGGATTTGGTGTGTATATCCTGACCAGATTAGCCATGTCAGGGAGGACACTTTGAGCTTGGACAGGATTTGTAAACTACCATTTCAATCAAAAGGATTGATTGGTCAGTCTCTGATAACTGTGCATGCATCACTAATGTTAATTTCAAACAGCTGAGTCTTTAAAATCGAGGAAACAAACCTCTCAAAACACAGGAACCAAACTATTTAGCCAAGCACAGGATGGTACTGCAGGGCGTGAGGAAGGGAAGGCTGAGCCACATTGTGGCCCCTACAAAATGAAATGGAATACAAAGGGACCGTAGGAGTCTAATCTAAACTGGTAAAACAGAAACTAGGAGCAACACCGAGAATAATAACACCGAAGGCATGAAGGAACACAGGAAATCACAATAACTCGCATCGGAACATGGGAACAATGACCCACTGAGGAACGGGACAAGAACATGTACTTAAACGCACCGTGAATAAAACATGGTGCAGGACAGCTGGGTTAAATTACAGTTAACACGCACTAGAGACTAGCTTTGTCACAATACCAAAATTATTGCCTTTATTCCGATACCACTTTAAGTACCATGATACCAGTACTGCACCATACGAATGCAGAAAAACCTATTAAGTATTGTTCATGGTAAATTATTCAGTTTGGTCACTGAGTCATATCACTGAAATTAAAACACACTTGGAATCATAAACTCCTACTTCGAAAGACTACGGAACATTAAGGACTAAGCACAGAAATCAAAAGATCATAATCACAAGACTGAAACATTAAATAGACAGAAAATGCATAAGAGCTGACCGTAATGTACGGGAGCGTCCTGGGGGGCCATGGGGGGATCACTATGGGTGCCTTTGGATATATGGATCTGAAAGGGCGCTGTGCCGACGAACGGGAAAAAAAAACAAGTGAGCGCGCAAAACTGTAAAACGTATGTCTGCCTCAATCAAACTCATCACCATTACGCTACGGTCAAAAAAGGAAGACAGAGTAGCGATATGAGATAAGCACCCATAAAGGTTACAGCACTTACTTCTGCTTCCTTCCGTTTATCCGCACAAAATTCATTTAAGTGTATACAACGTCCCACGCAGTATGCCTGATTATCTACCTGCTTAAAACTCAGCATACCACAATAACCTGTAGGTATTGGTGCTAGTTTGATCATGTCAGTGCAGCCTAATGTAGTCGGATTTGCTTGGAAATATAGTGTTAGCAATGTCTATTATCATGTAATTAGTAACAGTACTAAAGGTAACAGCTTTCAAAACTGTGGTACCAATGTCCCATGCAAGGCTACTAGAGACCAGGAAACAGTGACAAACACTGAGGGCTATCAATACTAGGAGAGATCAAGGAAGGCAAGCAAAGGAACATGAACAAGGCCCAGGATGGTAATCTTTATCAAGGACTCCAAAGCAAAGACATATTAACAATACTAGGCACCAGGTGATAAAATAAGACCAAAATATTAAACAAAGGTGAGACTGGCTTCAGGCTGGCCTCAACCACATAACGGAAGGGATATCTGCCTCATAGCTGTGTGCACAGCCCATTGAGCCACGCTGTGACCCTAGTAAATCAGGAAACACACTAGGGCAACACCAAATGAGACAGCCAGCAAAACTGCTGGCCAAACGTGGTAAAGGAGCACTGGACAGGGCCAGGCGGGGCCTTTCAATTTTAAACCGGTTCGTACAACCTGACGTACCTCAAAGTGTCCTCACTGAAATGGATTATCTGGTCCGGTGTTTCCCAAACCAGTCCTTGGGGAACATCAGACAGTCCACATTTTTGCTTCCTCTCAGCTCCCAGCACATGTGCGGCAGGTATTTGGTGTTCCTGATTGGCTGGAAGCTGGGAATGTGGACTGCCGGGGTTGGGAAACGCTGATCTGGACAGGTATGTGGGATGTTAGCATGTTAGTGTGTTGAGGGTTACTGGATTTGGTGTGTGGGACCACTGTGTTAGCATGTTAGCATGCTGAGGGTTGCAGGATTTGGTGTTTTGGATCACCGTGTCAACGTGTTAGCGTGTTAGCATGCTGAGGATTGCAGAATTGGGTGTGTGTGATCACCGTGTTAGGATGTTAGTGTGCTGAGGGTTGCTGGATTTGGTTTTCCAGCTTTGAGTGATGTACAGTTCCCAGATTTTCATGTGAATGTGGCTGATAGCTGTTAAACTGTGGATGAACCTTTACACAGTGGAATATTAATCGTCCAAAGCACAGTCCCTAAGCTGTGTTCTCACTGCAGCCTCACTGTAGGAAAGTTACAAATTCACTCTACACAAATAACAATTTTCAATGTGTGTACTTACAATGTCTATGCATTGGGATCGTAAGAGGATTTCTAAACCTGTCTTCACTACCTTCCCATAAAAAAAGTTTAAAATTACAGTTTCCC
Organism: Petrocephalus sullivani; assembly: GCA_026780845.1. NCBI lineage: Eukaryota > Metazoa > Chordata > Actinopteri > Osteoglossiformes > Mormyridae > Petrocephalus > Petrocephalus sullivani. The sequence continues at coordinate 15,421,105 of JAODKM010000001.1, read as the reverse complement.
TTCTGTGAACCTTCAGTGAGGCCCTTGTAAGTTCCCTACTGAGTAAAACCCTAAATGTACCAACTGGGAGAGTAATGCTCCATGGAAAGCTGTAATGCAAACTAATTAAAAGACTCTCTAGCCCACATTATAGAGGGAAGACCATCTGGCTAAAGATCTTCTTGTAGCAAAGCAGTTTTAGTCCCACCCCATGGCTTCCTGAATTCCCCAAACTGGGACTGATGGAGAGAGGCTGGGCTGGTGCTTCTGATGGATCTACAGCATAAAGACATACAAGAAGACAGAGAAAATCCAGACCAATAGAGTCTGAAATCGTGTTCTGAAACCCTTACCTATCATCCCCTCTTTTCAACAAGCTGCAGATCACTCTATCCAGCAGTTTCCACAGCCCAAACATGTATGTGTTAGAAAAATACATATCCATCCTGGGGAAGCAGGCTGATGTCAGAGATGCAGTGGAAACCCTTGTTCCAGATTACCAAATCGAGAACCTCACTCATATGTGAGAAACATGCTTCATGCATTGCAGGAATCACCTTCCTGTTGGGGCCTCATCACTCCATCAGCGAGTGACATTGTTTTTGTCTATATCAGCGGCCCCCTCCCTGCTGCCCCCCCCCACGGCTTTGGGGTCCCCAGGGCCTCGGCTCGCTGTGTTTCCTGCTTCAGAGCAGCCCATTAAAAGCCACAGTCTTCAGCTCAGATCATTACACTGGCATTAATCCTTCAGAACAAATCTTCAATACTGTTTACACAGGGGGCTGCCTTGTGCTTCTCTGATCTACAAGCAAAGGGGGGGGGGGCAGGAACATCCCAGGTGTCTCTGAACATCTCAGTCCCCCCCCACCCGATGAAGTCCACGGGAGAGTATCGACCGCAGGCTGTCCCCTCGCTGGAGGAACTGACAGTGAAGTTGTTGAAAATCTCCAGTCAGAGTGGGGGGTGTATAGTGATTCAGAAGGGTTGGGGTGGGGGGGGGGGGGGGGGGCCTGAAAAAATCTAGGGGATCGCGCCCCCCTGGGTTATCACCCACGAAAAAATTTCCATGTCCACCCCCCCGGGGGGGGGAGGGGGAAATAATGGGTAAA
>JAODKM010000001.1:15389959-15402212 GCA_026780845.1 Petrocephalus sullivani | reverse complement strand
TAGAAACCCGCCGCACATCTCTACTCTAGAAACCCGCCGCACATCTCTGCTATAGAAACCCGCCGCACATCTCTGCTATAGAAACCCGCCGCACATCTCTGCTATAGAAACCCGCTGCACACCTGTGCTATAGAAACCCGCCGCAAACCTGTGCTATAGAAACCGGCCGCACATCTCTGCTCTAGAAACCCGCCGCACATCTCAGCTATAGAAACCCGCCACACATTAGAAACCCGCCACACATCTCTGCTCTAGAAACCTGCTGCACATCTCTGCTAAAGAAACCCACCGCACATCTCTGCTATAGAAACCCGCTGCACATCTCTGCTATAGAAACCCGCCACACATCTCTGCTATAGAAACCCGCCACACATCTCTGCTATAGAAACCCGCCGCACATCTCTGCTATAGAAACCTGCTGCACATCTCTGCTATAGAAACCCGCTGCACAAACGCACCACACATCTCTGATATAGAAACCCGCCGCACATCTCTGCTATACAAACCTGACGCACATCTCTGCTCTAGAAACCTGCCACACATCTCAGCTATAGAATCCCACCGCACATCTCTGCTAAAAAACCTGCCGCACATTTCTGCTATAGAAACCTGCCACACAACTCTGCTATAGAAACCCGCCGCACATCTCTGCTATAGAAACCCGCCGCACATCTCTGCCATAGAAACCCGCCGCACACCTGTGCTATAGAAACCCGCCGCACACCTGTGCTATAGAAACCCGCCGCACATCTCTGCTATAGAAACCCGCCGCACATCTCAGCTATAGAAACCCGCCGCACATTAGAAACCTGCCGCACATCTCTGCTATAGAAACCCGCTGCACATCTCTGCTATAGAAACCCGCTGCACATCTCTGCTATAGAAACCCGCTGCACAAACACACCACACATCTCTGATATAGAAACCCGCCGCACATCTCTGCTATAGAAACCTGACGCACATCTCTGCTCTAGAAACCTGCCACACATCTCAGCTATAGAAACTCGCCGCACATCTCTGCTCTAGAAACCCGCCGCACATCTCAGCTATAGAAACCCACCGCACATCTCTACTATAGAAACCTGCCGCACATCTCTGCTATAGAAACCTGCCGCACATCTCTGCTCTAGAAACCTGCCACACATCTCAGCTATAGAAACCTACCACACATCTCTGCTATAGAAACCTGCCGCACATCTCTGCTATAGAAACCTGCCGCACATCTCTGCTATAGAAACCCGCCACACATCTCTGCTATAGAAACCTGCCGCACATCTCTGCTATAGAAACCTGCCACACATTTCTGCTATAGAAACCTGCCGCACATCTCTGCTCTAGAAACCTGCCACACATCTCAGCTATAGAATCCCACCACACATCTCTGCTAAAAAACCTGCCGCACATTTCTGCTATAGAAACCTGCCACACATCTCTGCTCTAGTAACCCGCCGCACATCTCTGCTATAGAAACCAGCCGCACATCTCTGCTATAGAAACCCGCCGCACATCCCTGCTATAGAAACCTGCCGCACATCTCAGCTATTGAAACCCACCACACATCTCTGCTATAGAAACCTGCCGCACATCTCTGCTATAGAAACCTGCCGCACATCTCAGCTATAGAAACCCACCACACATCTCTGCTATAGAAACCTGCCGCACATCTCTGCTACAGAAACCTGCCTCACATCTCAGCTATAGAAACCCACCACACATCTCTGCTATAGAAACCTGCCGCACATCTCTGCTATACAAACACGTTGCACATTTCTGCTAAAGAAACCCGCCTGCCGCACCTCTCAGCTGTTTCTTTTCTCGTCTGGCCACTTCTCACCAGCCAGATTTCATTCTTTGATGCTCGTCACATATGTTCGCTGGGCCCGCGGTGCAGAACGGCGAACTGACAGACTGACCCTTGATGAACACGCAGATGAGCGCAGCTACATCACATAACAGAAAGCAGCAATGCTGTAATTCACAGGCAACTGCATTTTGCTGTTCTGTTCTGATCCTGTTAATGGCACAGGAGGCTTTTAAAAACACCCGTCACCTAACAGGCATAAACTGCATACTACCACCTGTTTACATGTGCTACTTGAGTTAATTAATATGACTGCCAATTTCGAAGCAAAAATAAAATAAAAATTATCACCTTACTCTACGATGTAACTGCAAAGACCCTCTGTGGGATTTTGAATTGGCAACCTTTGCGTAACCATAACACTGAGTACAGTGTCTGCCACCTAATAGCTCTTTCAACTATGCTAATAGAAATTAAACAAACCTGATGTTTTCCTGTTTCCTTTTCCTGATATCTCCCTACCACCTCCTCATACAGAATAGGTGATTCCAAGTCACAGGTCTTTTTTATGTGTGTGTGCATACATGTATATATGTACATACATGTATATATGTGCATATATATATATATATATATATATATATATATATGTATATCTCACAACTGCTGTTGTGATTTTTGTGTATGTTAGTCATTCTTTTCTTTGCTGCTGCTGTGCCAGCAGGCCTCACCTGGAAGCAAGACTATAAAAAAACATCATTGACATTTATCAAATGCAATTATGAAATGCTATTCTGTATTTCATTTGCATTATCATTTCACAAACATAGAACAGACATGCTATTGTTTTCCTCGCTAAAGCTTGTCAGAGTGCTTCCCTGAGTCCGGCTCTTTGCTGTACTTGTTGTATGTGTAATGCTTGAGAAATGAGCCCAATGACAAACTGAAAGGCTGTAAAATGACATATAAACTATATTCCCCACGGATCTATATTTTGTCATAATACCAAAATGACCACTGACAGCTTTTTATTCTTCCAAATAAAATGTAATATGGATGCAAATTAACACTGAACTGGGGGAGGGGGGTAATAGAGTCAACAAGCTGTGGTCCCATTGATGGTCTGCACATTTAACCCAAGAACCTGAAGTCCCCATTGATGATCTGGACGTCTTTCCAAGACGACGACGTCCCATCTGATCGATGCTGCCATCCTAAGAAGCTTTGATTGCCTGTACAATTGTCCTAAATTACAGCTTTTGTTTTACAACAATTCTGTGAAGCAGTAAATGGAAAGCAGATCAGTGACTCACTTAAGTAGGTGAGGCATCACCAAAGGCCGCAGAGAGCAGCATCCTGTGGTTGTTTGCTCTTTGATGCCAGCATCCCTGCCTGAGAAGCCTCATGATTCATTCAGGCATGTGAGTGGAGAAGGTGATGAGAATTTAACACAACCCTGGACCATATTTTTTATCATAAAGCTGCAGTTAGCGCTGTCTTGCTAAGCTCTGAAAGTTTTAAATTACCTCTCTCCCTCAAACTATTTTAAAAAAGCTCCAGAAATAACTAACACTGCAGCGCAATCTGACCACCGTGGAATTCAGCCTTTCACAAGACACGGTTTACATTAGTAACACATTACAAAAATTTTCAGCAGTTGCCAAAGTAATTAGCAGATAAAGACCACAGGTATTGTGCTGTGTTTAATGCCTAAAAGCTAAACGCACTAACAGATGTCCAGTGGTATTTGAGTAACAAGCAAAATAAAACACATTTTGTGTTTAATAAACACAATGTTACAGGAACAGATACAATTATTAAGTATGTGAAAGCTGGGCTGTAATTATGCTTTGTTGGGTAATACCAGCCATAGAGGCCTGGCTGTCACTATCGATTCCGAGAAGGTCGTCTTCTGTAATTTAATTAAGAACTGCAACCTCTCCAGATGAGGCATCATTCAAAGATCATGTATCCATCTGCTGGATAATTACTTCCAAACAAGTATGTTTGAGTTCAGGCTGTTGATCTGTCATACAGTATCCCAGTGCATCTATGGATTTTTATTATGTTTTGCACAAGGCCTTTGCTTTGCCACACGCAGCGCGATCTCATGCGGCCTTCAGTGAGTCACCATGTACAAATTGTATCAGTCTTTAATACCTTTATATACTGAAATTCTGAGGCACGGCAAACCCGACCCTGTCTTTTAAGCACGTAAATATCGATTAATTAAATGCTGAAAGCCTGGTGCCAACCCCCCAAGCCCCTCCACCTTCTTTCGGCTTATTACCAATAAACAAATCCATTTCAGGCCTTTTTTATTTCTCCATTCCATTAAAATCCAAAGCACATTGTTTTGTTTTTAGAAGAAAAAAAACTATTGGCAAACAAACACACTGTACACTACGTAAAACATAGAGCAAGTCATATTTCATATTCAACTATTTAATTTAAATATTTAATGTATTATTTGCCGCCTGATTGGTGGTACATTGTTTCGTGGTATTGGTGAAGGGGTGTACTCGTGTCTGTATGTTTTTTTTGACAGGAGAATTAATAAAGCGAGTCGTCTTGGAGCACTGGTGGGAGGCGAGCTGCGTGGGGTCTGCTGCTGCTGCAGCATTTCCAACTAAGCCATGTTGAGTATGTGGCAAATCACTGTAAAATATCCTTACTCAGTGATGGGTAATAAATGGTGCTGATTGAACTAGGAGGATGTCATGTGAACGTGCTCTTTGCGTGACACACTGGCCATTTACAAAGTAGAGATGAGAGCCGGTGAGGTCTTTGTGCAGGAGTGTGTTGACACTGCTGTCAATCGATCTGCCTCACAGCTTTTATCAAACGAGACACATCACCATTCAGCCATACCAACTCGGTCCTTTATGTGTAGATTAAGCGGAAGATGAGGCTTGAATTTAATTATCCGAAATACTTTTCTTCATATGTGTTGTGTATGTAACGCATGATATCATGCACAATATATTGTACGCCCCAGTAAACAGGCATTCTAAAAACTTCATGACATAGATTTTTTATTTATAAATTCTGAGAATATATACAGTTGCTTTTTATTTCTGGAATAATTAGGACGCCAGACAACAGACTAATTTTACAGACTGCAAACTGTGGCCTGATTTGGTTTACACTTTGTTTCCCATCATGCACCATAACATGATGAAAAGGGGACACTCTGTAATGTCTTGGGCCACAAGATATTTAATAAATAGCATGACGCCCGTAACACAGCGCCAATCTGCTTCCTGTCCATTAATCTACCATAGCTAAAGAGCCGTGTTTCCTTTGGAAGGTCACTGGGATAGAAGGGGTGTGTGTGATGTAGATGGACCTTCTCCATGTCCCTGTTTAAGTCACTTATTTTTGCAGCGTTCCTGCAGAGTGCCTGTCCCAAATAGACCCTTATCACGCTGCTGCTGCTTTTTGGCCCCGGATGCCGGCATGGGGCCCCGGAGCTCTGCAGGGACGGGCCGTCATTGCAGTACTCTCATTATAAGCTGGTGAGGCTCCATTACACTTCCCTTGATTTCTGGGGCTCTGGGTGTCACTCATCCAGGATGTTATTTTCTTTTTTCTTTTTCCTTTTTTTTTTTAAAGAAACAGCACTTGGAAATTGACTGCGCATACTGTGAACGCTGGGAGATTGGATCTTCCACCTCTGCTTTTGTGACAATCACATTCTTTAACTCCTTCCCAGAGATATCGGCGATAGGGCACGTGTTTAACAGGAAATTTTAATGGCTTAATTAAATTTTACATGGTGGTACATCAGATTTTCCCATCCTCCTCCGGAATGAAAAGGTCTCCTTTGAAGGCTTGTGTGGAATCTGATTCAGTGTGAAAAACATGGAGTCTCATATGTCACCGCGAGGCAGGGGACGTCCACATATTATATGTATGACTGTCCTGTAAATTCGAATCTGATTGGTCAGAAGGGTGTTCATCAATTTTCCGCAATATTATTGACATCTTGGTCTTTGGGCCTGCTTTTTGGCTAACTAAGGTATCGTTTATGGTGTCTCACTAAGAAATCTTCATTACTTACAATTATTTAAAAATCGGTGTGTTTGACATGGTATGAAGGAATTTCGAGAAAAAAAAATTAATACGCACTATAGCAGGAATTCTAGACACAGGATATCAAAATAATGTTCAGTTTTGCTGCCAAATACATATTTATAAAAAGCCATCAGCTGGACCCTGAAAATCACATATGGATGGAAAGCATATATTTGGGCTATCTGGTGCTAATATAAATAAAAAAAAATAACAACAAAAACGAAAACAATTTAGCCATTATTCCCCCTATATCTGTCTTGTAATGTGTTTTATCCATTGCATATGAATTATGGTCTTTGCTGTATAAGAGAAGACCCCTAATATTGCATCAGTAGCATAAGAGTGCTGATGTTTTGTTACTAGCCTTGGCGGCCCAGCCATGGCTAACGATAAATCAGTCTGGTCGTGCTTGGTGGTGCCAGTCACCCTGCCCGCTCTGCTCTTGGTATCAATGGAAGGGCCTAATGAGGCCGTGGTGAAGTCGATGCCGTTTAAACAGACTGAGGCGGCTGATAAGGGGTGCAGAACCTCCCCCCCAACATGGCCGGTGGCGGGTGTCCGCTTTCATCACCTGTGCTCGGGTGGTAACGGTGACCTTCGGCGCAGGGTGGCCATGCAAAGGTGACAGCCGTCGACAGAGTTGAAATTGCCATGCGGGTTTTTCCTGAAGATAACAGGCCTGCCGAGCACAGACGAATCTTCACTCTTATCACATGATGTATCTCCCTAAGCCACCACCCCCTTCTGCTATTTTTAGATGACATTTTCTTATTTTTTAAAAAACAGTTTCTACCTTTGTTAATCTTCCCAGCTTTACTTTCATCAGTTTGCCGATTTCTGAAAGGAGACATTAGTAGTGAAGATCAGATAGATATAGAAAAAAGCTTGCCAGCTGATTTGCACTGTTTAATTCTATGCCCAATGGGAATTATCACGAAAAATGTAAAACGCTGCTACATCATGATAGAGATCCCACAGCCTATCAGCGAACTGTAATATAGTATTAATTTTTTATTGCCTTTTTCCGTGAATGCAGCGAGATGATGCAACAAGACTTGACAGATAATTTATTACTCAGTTTTGCTACATAATGGTGAAAAGCCTGGCATACAGTTCCTAAGCACACTAATCGATCACAGTAGAGGAGTGTGTACATTAAATTTCCCCCCTTAGATGCACGCCAGCTCACACATCGTACACCAGCGGTGATTTGTGCCCCCAGTACTTAAGAGGAACATGAAGTTAGTAATGCCTGCTGTCTCTTAATAAATACTGAATGGCAGAGAAAACCACTTCACCCGAGGAATATTTGGCTTACTGCACAACACTTCGGTTCTTAATCGCAGTGAAACAAGAGGATGTCTTCTGGCTTCCCACGGCAGAGAGAATGAGCTGGGGTGGGGGCTTAATCGGCGTTGGGTTTCGGAGCCGAACCCTGGCTGTACCGCCCATAACCCCCAGGTATCGGAGGAGACCATCTCTGTGTCACTGTTCGTGGCGGGGTGCCCAATCGGCGTGAGATGCAGGCTGAATAATTAGAGGCTGTCTCAGTGGTTGATTACAGCCTTGTCCACAGTAATGACTGTCAGAAATCTCCCGGTGATTTAACACTATAATCTCAGGAGGAGTGTTCCTGTCAGTAAGTGCTGTTTACAAGGCGACCACAAAGCGAGCCATCTGAACCGCTACGTCGCAGCTCAGACATCGCACAGCCGATAAGCCACACAGGAAAACTGCCGCGCATTTCCAATTCCTAATCATTTTATTGATTATAGGGGCACTCCTCGGAGATTTATTATCGGATTTAATTATGAAGCAATAATATGAATGGCATGAAAAACCTTACTGTGGTAAGTTATATTAAAACTTAAAATGCCCCAGAGTAAATACTTAAAAAAAATAGCTTAGTATCTTCATAACATAGTAGCCCAGTATTTTGTATTGTGTTAGAAAATAAATGCACCTTGTGACTTTCTCTTGAAATATGCGTAAGTATGAATGAGAAATAGATAGCAGAGAATTCACATGGCAGGCAATTGATCAAGATCAAATTTTATCAGGGATATGATTTTACAGGGCTCTGTGCAATCATACAGTCTCTAATTTGTAAATACATGCTCAATAAACCTATTTAGGTAATGGAGATTTATAGCTCTCTTCGTTAACAGTAGTGTTATACTGTAAATAGGCACTTTTGAAAATGCAGAATCATTTAAACAATCTGAATATATTTTTCAACTGATGCTCTTAAATCTTTTGTGGTTGGTAATTTAACTATGAAGTAGCCAGTCATTCCTGGCATGGGAAACCAAGGAACCCAGTTGGGTCTCATTGCAGCCAAATTTTAATTGATATTCCTCAATTAAACTGTTGTTTGAATTAATCGCACAATGCAAATCATGTTAAACCAGAAGCACCAGTTGAAGAGTTGCTGTAATTTTGCATTTGGGTCAAACTTTGTGTGGGATGTACCATGAATAATGCATCTGGAATTTCCTAATAATTTTCTACCCAGAAATGATGCTGTGTGAGTGTATTTACATTCCTTTTTAATGCGAGTAATTGATGGCTTGCAAATGTAGCTCAATATACCAGCCATTATGCAGTTTATGCCTTTTAGGAAGCCTTGTCTGTTGTGAACCAAGAGCGTCTGAAAGCTTAAACTTGAATGCAAATCACAGTAGATTAAGAGAATTAATTATTTTCTCAGCCAGGGAAAGGTAAACATAAATACCTTTATGTTACTGTCCTTTTACACGTTTCCATGTCTTTGTGTCTTTTGCATTTAATTGCTCTTTATTTCTGAAGTTAAGATGAAGTCAAACATGTCCTTTTATGACTGATTATCACACACCATCCTCTGGCACTGACATTAATATCCCTGGCATTTTAAGTAAATTCTTTTTTTTTTTTCAGCGCTGCACAAATTCACGTAAATAGCAGATATAATTCCGAATGGAGTAATTCAGAAATGCCATGCGCCTGTTTGGATTAAAGAGGATTACATACAATAAACATCATATCGCATTGCATGTAACACAGAAGTATCTCCACAGAAAAAAGACATATGATTAAATTGGTACAGTACTGAAAAAATCTGATGTATAAAAGTTCAAAATTTTTAAGAGGAACTTAAACAATAAAGGATTTGAGAGCGATTGGAATACACTCATGGAGACCATAATCAAATGTACTTTGACATTAAGATAATGCTACAGAAATCGATGGGTATTTCATGGTTTACCCTGCAATTACTGATCTGCCACAACAGCTAATCTTCTCTTATATTGAAAATGTGATTTCAGGCCCTGTGAAATTTCAGCAGCAGAATTCTCGATGGCGCCTCGCTGTAAGGGAATCCATGTAGGCAGGGTCTGCCAAGGTGTCTGGTGAAGAAGGCCAGGGCGTGACTTTAGCCCCTCAGAGCACCCTCTCCAGCAACTCCATCTCCTCAATCAGCCTTGCTCTCCTGACCTGTTTGACGGCTGCATATATTTCCTGCTTAATCAGCAGTTACCTTGCTAATGCTACTCATTCGCTTCTCCCTATAGAAAGCAGCATGTAGCTTAATGAGCAGATAGCATACTAATGCTACTGATTTACTTATCCCTTTACCAAATAGTGTGTAGCATTAACCCAGTGGATGCGTTTGGGGGTCACGGTGACCCCAGAGCCCTTTGACGTTGCCATACGCAGTTCGATGCAACTGGATTTCACTTACTTTTACTTTTATTTGGAGATCTCTAAAAATTCGAACCAATGTTCATGATCAGGAAAATTTTTAGTGCTCATTTTACGGTGTATATTTCAGCATGAGCTCGGCGAATGCGTCCCCGGGGACCCAGTCAATATTATGGCATTCAGAGGGTTCAGCAGTTAGCATGCTAATGCTACTGATTCTCTTCTCCCATTATTAAGTAGTGTGTAACACAATCAACAGTTAGTATAAGCTTACTACTGCTACTGATTTGCGTCATCCCTTAACAAGCAGTGTGTAGCTTAATGTGGAGGCAGCAGTAAGCAATGATCACACCTGGAAAACCCTACAAAAACTTAAAATTGTGTTAATTTAATGGAAAGCCCTTTAGAATGCATTCCTACTGTGTTTTTCCCTAAACTGTCAGCATGGTACTTAATGTGGGCCTTATTACGGAGATCTAGCTAAACCCTGATCTAAATATATTTTGTCCTGACAGCTTTTCAATGACATTTTGAAGCCACACACTCTTAAATTCAGGATAACACAAATCAATATTTGATTATAAATTGTGGATTTCTTATCTTGGCCCCAGCTATCAAGGGGAAATCTTGTTATCTCCTGATGTCCATCCTTCCCAAGGTGAGTGAGGATTTAGAGCAGGTCAGCACTTTTTTTTTTTTTTGCATAATCCTTCTTCTTAAAATTTTTTTTAAGCAAGTCTTTGGAAGACCTCAGAACTTAGCGCTGATGTCATGAAGCTGCCTAGCACAGATAGCGGCAAACGCTGGAGTTTTTCTGGGGAGACAGATTATGCTGGAAGCTAACGGCAAACGTCACACACAGGGGGAACCATTTCTTATAGCTAACGTTTGCCTCTTTCAGTCGGAATAGTGCTCATGGTTGATGAGTGGCAATATTTTGCTAGCTAAAAGGATAGTTCCTCAGGTTTACAGCCCAAACCACAAAACAGGCCTCCCTGCCAATCACAGCAGGGGTATTTATAACCTGTGAAATGTGAAATGCAGTTATCTTTATTTAAAAGGAGCAGTGGGTTTGCTTCTGTATTGCATGGCATCATTATGGTTAGCTGACATTAGGTCAAAGGCAATATGTGTAAAAGTAATCAATGACTCACACGTCCTGCATTTTAAGTGGATGGATGAAAGGCAAGGTTTGGGGAGTTTATTAGCGGAGAAGGAAGCGTAATCTTTTCCCAGATTACAGGAAGGACGTCTTGGAGAAGGATTTCAAACAGAAGTCTTAGCTACTTTTGGAGACGCCTGTTCTGCGGAGATAGGAGCAAGTTCACGACTCATTCACTGCATCTGTTTGGAAGCAACATTAATGACTTAAGCTTTTATTTACTCCCATTTTGTTCCGTAACTTTTTTTTTTAATAATGCTGATGAGTTTTTCCATTTAGACTGGCAATATCGCCCCGTCTTGCTGAATGCGAACGTACGGCGCCTTTCTTTGTTTTCAAATGACAGTCGAATTCGATTAGGTTCCTAGAAAATGATTTTTGCAATTATTCTGATAGCAGTGCTGTGTTTTTTGTGGAGTTTAGTGTGAAAGCAGCTTATGTAAATCCAAAGTTCTAGCTGAATGTTTTGGTTCACTGCCGTTTTTAATTCCTTTAATTTAACTGTATCATAGAAGTGCTGGAGTTGGAAACACCGCCTGGGAGAGGTGCTCGGCACGCACCCGGCCCAGTTTGGTCAGGTACGCCATGGCTGAGAAGGATGTAGACCATGGCAGCTGGGGGCGGGGTGCGACTCAGTGGGTTAGGCCTCTGTGTCTGTAGTCAGAAGGCCTCCAGTTTGAGTGCTGTGCTTGACAGAAAAGTCACATCGCCCTTGGCTAAGGCGTTAAACCCCTACCTACTCCAGGGGCACTGGATGGATAGATGAGCCTGCGCCCAGACCTCAAGCTTCACTCTCACCTATACAGTATGTGTCATAGAGCGCTTTTCCACCACATGCTAGTTTTTTTGGTACGGTACTTTCGGTATTTTCACTTTTCCATTGACATCCGGTTGAGTACCAGTACCAAAAATTCAAGTATCGAAAGTGCCAAACCAGTTGGGGTACTTCTTTGGTACTTTCGGTACTTTGGGGCATAACTAGCAATGCTTTCGCTGTGATAGGTTATGCAAATAGCCCTCTGAAACACAATGCGATCGCCGTCTTGACAAAACGTTACGAACTCAGAAAACAGCAATAAACGAAGTAAAAAAAAATAATTGCGAGCTGGTCGGAAGAACAGATACAAAAATCTAGACGGCATAACAAGAAATTTAAATTTTATTTAATATATAATACTGCAGCACGGTACTGGAGAATCTCCAGATATTTAGCGATGTAATTTTGTTGTAATAAATATTGGGGTATTTATAAGTTAGATAACATAAAATTAAAAACTTAGTTAACATAAATTTCTCATAAATCTGTCTAGGATTTAAATAGCAAAGGTGAGAATGATTATGATCGTCTCGGAGAACGCATGCAGCGCCCAAGCAAAAGCAGCAAGGTCAACTTTTAACTGATTTAAAAAATATACACTCACCTAAAGGATTATTAGGAACACCATAATAATATGATGTTTGACCCCCTTTCGCCTTCAGAACTGCCTTAATTCTACATGGCATTGATTCAACAAGGTGCTGAAAGCATTCTT
>JAODKM010000001.1:15370509-15389859 GCA_026780845.1 Petrocephalus sullivani | reverse complement strand
ATTGGTTGATTAGATAATTGCATTAATGAGAAATTGAACAGGTGTTCCTAATAATCCTTTAGGTGAGTGTATATTGGATATAATCTATGAAAGGAATAATCATTAAAATTGTTAGCTAAGCCTTTTCCCTATGCCAAAGTAAAAATGTTTTAGCAAAACATTAACCCCCTGCGCTGTCCGTAATGTCCGTATAAAACCGAAAGTAAGAAAAAGTTTGACCTTAATGTAACTCACTAACGCTGTAAGAACTGCATGTGCATAACATGCGATGTTAGATTTAATATCCAACATCGTCCAGCTGTATTCTACAGCCACTGATCGAATTCAGTACAAAATGCCCCGACTCATGTTGTGCTTTTATTCAGCCCCGGTACCAGTTTTTATGCCAGTGGAAAACCAACTTAAAAGAAGTACTGGAATTTTGGTACTTTATTGAGGTACCGAACATACTGAAAGTACGGTACTTGCTGCATTGGAAAGACCCCCTTAAAGCAGAGCATGATGGGATATACAAAAGCAAACACATTCCAATGTACCCGTGTTTGCATTTATAGAAACAGGAGATAGAGCATCATTTAATTTGTGTTCACTAAATGTTAAATAATACCTGAGCCGTTTGTCCTGTTTGACCCGCAGGCAGGCCCCCAGCTAAAGACTTTGCTCTGTTACCATGGTAAATCCTGTGTCAGAATCGGGGCTGCCCGCATGCCCTCGTTATTCCAGTTTACCTGCTGGCCATGTGACTCAGCAGGACTGATGGCCATAATGACTGCTGCGTATCGTAAACAGCGGCTTACCCTGTTCTCGGGATGCTTTTCCACCTCTGGTGATGGCTCCCAGTCTCCACAGCACTAATGATATTATTAATCATCCCCCCGGTCCCTATATCATCATACCACACATGATTAAAATGGTAAATCAAGGCCCCTCCAGTGGCAGTGGTCAATGTGAGGTACGTCCCGGGACCATTCCAATATATTTTCTTATGCATAGGGACAGATAACATGCAGGAGCTGTTTAATTATTTCGTCTGTGTTGATTGCTGTATCTCTGTTCATATACTTGTGTTGAAATTATACTAAAATTCGCAACAGTGTGGGGTCTGCATTAAAACACCAGCTAATTAATTATATCAGTATATTAGCATTGTTAGCAGATAATTTGGGGACCTGCAGTTTACTCGCTGCAGTCCTCATGTGCACAGGAGGTATAATAATGGGCCCTTTATTGATTTAGCTCAGCTTTTCCTTCACTGGCCTCCCAAACTGTCATTTTTACCCCATCTGGAGCATTTGTTCAACACTTAGTAAGCAGCCGCCTGAGCTCGTGGAGGTGACATGATTGATTTGCAGAAATGCGGCTTCGCCGTCTGCCGAATTTGTCTCTGGACGCCAGCAAAGGTTTGGCGGCTCCTGACAGGCTGGAGAACCTTCTCTGAGGCTGTTTACTAGGACAGTGGCACCCTGATTTGTTTAAGTGGCGGACTTTTATCATACATCGGGCAAGAGTTCAGTTAAAAAATTTGGTTGGGGTATCTTCACTATTGAAGGAACAGGCTCACAAAAAATAATATACCAGACATAGTGGAGCTGGAGTACTGTAGGTTATTTGATTTGTACAGACTCACACTTTCGATAAATCCCTCATCCACTTTCCAGTCGGCCCATGTCTAATTTGGATCATGGTTAATCCTGGGTGAGTGGCCAGAAGATCAGGATGTAGAGCCCCAGCCTGCCACCTCCCCACTCCCCATGGTTGGGGGATGCACATGTTTTTATGGCTGCATCAAGGGTCACAGGAAGATAAGGATATGACCTTCTCCAGGAGAGCCTTTACAGTCAGTGATTATTTATGTTTGCGACTGCTGATCATTTAAAGGGGTTTTCAATATGCTTGTAGACAAGACTGATGAGATGTTCAGCTCTGTCATTTAAGAAAAGGCCTTTGTAATCAGTGTAATTACTGATAATTACTTGTACGTATATTTATGGATGCATGCTGAGACCCCTCCCCCCATATACCTCCTCTGATTTCTTGGCGAACTGACATGTTGTTTCAGGAGCATCCTGGAGCGTGTCCCACTGTTACTCTTGATTAAAAAAAAATCTTAATAATTCCCTGACTGTATCCCACTGTGAAAGCCTGCCTGTCTGTCTCTCAAGTTACACTGACTAGGCTGTTTAAATGTAAGCCTAGGATATTATGCAGAGGGTAAACCACTGTAGAGTGGTATGGAAAGTTTGAAATTCAGAACTTTCAAAATGGACCATTCCACTATTTAAATGTTGATGCAATGCTAAAAGAGTTTTAAATGTAGATACAGTAAAGATCGTTAGCGGAATGCCACGTGAGATTAATCATGTTCCGCAAAGAGCAGAGTGTAACAGGTTGCACTTTTTGTATAAATTTGTATTAATTTCATAGTAAACGTTCTGTGACGGACTCCCTCACAGTTTCAGGATGCATAAACCAGAAATTTTATCGTACCAGATGTGTGCCTAACACTTTGCATTTTGCAGAAAAAAGGGTCAGTATCAACATCTGGCAGTCTGAAATTAATAGCACAATAACCTGGCAGTTTTTGCATTACTACAATGAAGACAAACAGGTTTGCTGTGAGACAACATGTTCTTAAGCAAAGATTTCCTTTGCGGCCATTTTTTTTTTATTCACAATGACAGATTTCCGATAGGCGAAAGGGTAAAACGTAAAAAGGACGATGTGTTGCGATTGCTGTTTACCTGAGGAATTTAAGCTGTTTGGTGACGGTTGAGAACTGAATGAAGAGCCTGGATTTAGCATTCAGGATTCGATAATGCTCTATGTCTAGTAATTATGTCTCTGTATAGAAAGAATAATATTTTTACATGCCATGGCTATAACCTAAAAATGTCTCAATATCATATTGCTGCTTCTATTGCTTCTAATACTTGTGTACACAGCTGTGAATCCACAGGGGGCAGATTTGTAAAAATAGGCCACTGATATATCATTGCCGTATGAATAAATAAATCCCAGTCTCAGCATAATGCTCAGAATAATAAGTTTTTCATGTGTAAAGTAGGGCATGACTCCCAGTGTGGAGTTTGTGGAAGGCCTTCCGATCACTGTGGAGGTTCAGATTGTGGTTAAGGTGTTAGAACAAAAGTCATGAATACCTTGGGTCTGAGAAAATGGATGCTGCTCTGCAGACGGGACACTTGGTGAATTTACTTTAAGATCACAAAATTGAATATCCTGTTCTACTGATGCCAGGAGCTGTACATGCTATATACCAGGGGTGTCAAACTCTAGTCCTGGAGGGCCGGAGCCCTGCAGGTTTTTGGGATTATCCTCATTTAACACACCTGATTCAACTCCTCATAGCTCCTTGTGCTAATTACCACACGGCTCTTCTGCTCAATCGCTTGTGGTGGAACAGGGAAAGAACT
This sequence comes from Petrocephalus sullivani, assembly GCA_026780845.1. NCBI lineage: Eukaryota > Metazoa > Chordata > Actinopteri > Osteoglossiformes > Mormyridae > Petrocephalus > Petrocephalus sullivani. The sequence goes on along the minus strand of JAODKM010000001.1, from coordinate 15,386,428 downwards.
AAACTACATGGGGAACCGGCCCTCCTGGACTGGAGTTTGACACCAGTGCTATATACAATTGGCGAGCTGCTTTTGGCTGGAATTTCTCATTGACATGGGGTGGAATCCTCTCAAAAAAAGTCAACAAAAAACCATAACAGCTGTGAAGGAACAATGCGTTGGGTCTGGAAGTATTTCCACTGTGCGGGTGACAGCGAAGAACGAGCGCTCAGATGCTTCTGAGATAGCGTGCAATTTTTCACCACCAATGGTGAACACATTTATTATGTGAGAAAGCCATGTAGAGCAGCACAGCAATTAGCAAAACACTGTGTCAGGACATGGACCAGGCCGAACGCCTGGGTACTTTAATTGCTTTGGGACATTTTGCAGCAGAATGTTGCCTTAAATGGTTTTGAATGGTGTGGAAAATGTCATCTTAAATCCTGAATGATCACCTCCCAGTTTTCCCTGTCAAATGTACAAATGTGAAAAAAAAAATCCTTTCCGTAAGTTATGTAGCCTGTTTTGGAACCAGTCAAATCTGGCTCTTGGCTGTATAATTCTTGATCAATATCATTGTCTCTGTAGGCAATAAATCTTTGTGTGCAGTGGTGATAATATTGGGTAATGATCTTTTTAATTATTAAGGCAATAAAAAAATAAGTTAGAGAGAAACAAATGCATATTGGCTAGTTTTGATGACTGCTCTCAACTAAGCGCTTCGTGTGAAGTGGCGTGGAAGATGAGGCTCGGATGTGATGAATTACGTGTTGGATGGGTACGTCCTTTTACTGTAACATAGCAGGGTGTGTGCTCCAATCATAAAGGTCATTCGTTGTACTCTAACGACCTCCGGTAGAACAAAGCGGTGAGCTCGACACGGGATGTGACCTAAGGTTGTGATTTAATAAGAGTAATACTCAAAGACTATAACACCTGATAGAGTGCTGCCCCTCTAGTACTGTACCTGATAGTACACTGCCCATCTAGTACTGTACCTGATAGCACACTGCCCCTCTAGTACTGTACCTGACAGAGTGCTGCCCCTCTAGTACACTGCCTTCTCTGTCACTAAATGGCACTAAATGATTTCTAGAGTAGTTTACAAAATTGTTCTCAAGTACATAAGTTGCTTATTTTACTAGCTTTTGCTGTTTATTTTCCTGCTTCTATAAGTGTTTAGTAGTAGCAAGTATTGTGTCCCTCCTTAAAAGTAACCCAACAACCCACCCCGCTCGCTGTTACTACACCTTACATGTGAGAATTTCTCGCTGTAGTTTCCCTGGGCCAAAACGTCAATTCTGCATTAGGATGTTAGAGACCCTTTTCTTTTTAGAAAAAAAATAAAACCAGCTGGCTGCTTCCCCTGAACCTCTCTGTTAATTGCTGTTATTTGGAACAGCTCGATATTGATGACATCGGTCAGGAGGACTGACGGCTGCATGAATCGTTATTAACCGGCGTGTTGGCTGCCCCCGAGCTCGATAGAGGGGCTGAGGTGGCTCTGCCTGGGCTGGGGGGCTGAATTTCCTCCCAGACAGGAGATCATTAACCGTCTGAGGTGTCATATTGAAGTCGAGGTGGAAACGTGCGACGGGGGAAAAAATTGTGTTATTTTACCAACTGAGTTATTTAATTTCATAACACTGGCTTTTTAACCCACACGGCTGACTCAGCATTTAGTTTTAAACAGATTTAACAGGAGTGATGCAGACTGGGTACTACATTTTAACAAACGTACAACTGCTGCCTCTCTCCTTAGTACATTTTAATTCCCCAGTGGGTGCTCTGGATGGCTATGAATCTCCAAAGTGATCAGTGATCCAGACAGACCAGGGTTAGGATGAGTTAGATTAGAATCAGATGCTGACCCTGTTTATCGTATGAAGGCATGGCGCTCTGCTACCGGTATGACCTACCAGGGAATCTGCTACAGGTTCCTCATATGTTGTTTGTTTGCAGATGTGCATTGTAAATCAGATCGCGATTTAGAGGCATTAGTTCTAACCTCAGTGTCTAAAACCAGCGCCCCCTGCAGGATGGGAGCAGTCCACCTGAAGAGCTGAAATCAGCCACTAATAGTTCTTCTCAGTCACGTCGGCTCTTGGCGATGGCGCGCGCAGTCTGTTCGTGTCCCGCGCCGCTAAATAATTACATTTGCCGGGAAATAAGTGCGGCTCCTCCGTTCGGCAAAATCAGCTTCTTTGTGTAAGACTTCCTGCTCAGGCTAATCATAAAAAGGGCCCGGTTTTGCCCACTTTTCCAATTTGCGCTTCTGCTTTTAACTGTGTGCAGAGGCAGGCTTTCAGCAAGCACAATCCCTGGCTGTAATCACACCGCAGTCCAATCTGCTGGTAAAAAAGTAAGAAAAAAATTTGTCAGGAAACACGGAAGCGTGAGAAACATAACTGGGAAATGGGAACGCACAACCTTTATTGGCACTAAAAATGGACTGTTTTCATTTTTGGTGTTTTTTTTCTGGGATGAACGGGGTTTTTATAACAGAAATGGCTACATACGTTATCTCTATTCAGACAATCCACCAAGAAATATCTGGGCTAAAAATAAAATGAAATAAAATAAAATGAGCCCAGTGTGCTTAGAGGGAGACCGATTCTTAGCATAATTCAAATCTCAGATGAGAAAGAAAACAAACACCGGAAATGATAAAAATGGTAAAATGTGGATCACACCGGAAATGGTCTTTAACTGTAAGATATTAGAAAAGTAAGAATCTCATTACAGGACAAAATAGCATTTCAGGTGCTTTCATTTTTATTTGACTTCCAATAAAATTAAATCTTCAGTAGAAATTCATTATATGTAACACCTTCACATATTGAAAAACCTCAATTTAAAAGAAAAAAAAATATTTTAAAGAATTAAAAAAATTCTAATTTCTAACTATAAATCACTGACTTATGACATGAAAAATCAAGGTCACATGGTGACCAGCTTACAGTTACTGATATTTCCGGATCACCTTCATGTGAGGTTGCCTTTGGTTCTGGGCATTCATTTTCTTGGCCAGATGTTGGCAGCTGCTTTCGCCTGTGCAAAACGTCATACGCACATTGCAACTGAAACCTGCGAACCGTTGGCCTTTTATTAAAGAGGATGCAAATCACGAGTTTCCCGGGAGAGCCCGAAAGAATCACAGAGGGACTCATGAAATATATGCATGGCAAACAGCGCTGTACTTTATCAAGTGACCGCCTGCACATCTCAGCATGTGTGTGAGTATTCCACGGTACACACTCAGCGGACATTTCATTAAGCTCTCCTGCGTAATACCAGGAAATACCCTTATTATCTCCAGGATGACTTAGAGGGCTGACAGGAGATGCCTTTCTCCACGTCGCTGGTGCACCACGCTGTTATATTTTGCACTTGTGGCCTTCCTGTTAACTTTAACAAGTCTGGCCGTTCTCCCCTGACCTCTCTCATTAACAAGCCGCAGAACTGGCCCAGACTCAGTGTCGCTTTGTTTATTGCACCATTTCTCTGTAAACTCTGGACACCGTAATGCAGGGAAATCCCCGGAGGGCGGCTGTTTCCCGGGATGCTGGAACCGCCACAACTGGCACCGACATTCACACCTCGTTTAAAGTAGCCGAGCAGTTAGTGAGCCCGCTCTCCCTGTCTGTCTGCTGGAGGAACGGGCTGTTTATGAGCTGGTGTACCAATTGCACTGGCCAGTGAGTGTACTCTGCATATTAGTCATTATTACACAGATCTACAGAAGATACCGATGTGTGCTGGAATGCTGGGATTCCAGTCCTCATACAAGGCTGCCAGCTACCCTGCTGACTTCAAAAGCGGGGAATCCAGCTTAAGGCTGGAGCTGAGACAAGTGCATTTGTATAGACCAGACCTCCACAAGTTATATGCTTAAATCTATAGAAACCTGCTGCTGTATTACTCAAGTGGTTTGCCAATATTTTAAGTGACACTGTGATAGTCATTAGCTGTCCGCTGATAGCTTCTTGCTCGAGACAATGGATTGTGCCCTAATACCTCGAGTAAGGAATTTAACGCGATGCGTGCCGGTAAATTATTCATCTGAAGGAATTGGTAGATTAATAAATTAGGAAGAACAATCATCGGCTGAACAAATTAAGGAGACAGGTAGTAGATAGTGTTGACCAGTAAGCCACAGTTTTTGGGATTGGTCTCCAGAAGCGGTGATCCAGTAGAGCTCCTGAAGAAGGTTCTACGCATGATCTCCTGATGCATCCTGCTGTAAAAAGCCCAAAGATGGAAGTGCTTCATGGGGATGTACAGCTGATCTCTCTCCCCCTCCCTCTCTCCCTTCATTTGTGTGTTGTTCTTATTTCATGGTGATTGCCGCCCTTATGAAAGGCCTGCTGATTTAATGAGCTATTGTTGGACCTGATAAGTGCCACATCCACACTCATTATTGCTCCGGGCTTGAGTGACGTGAGCCGTTATAAATGTTCCACTTACCAGCTGAGATTTGAGTCTTTGCTTTGTTTCAGGTCGTCGATGGTCGCTAGCGAACGCAGTTGTCACTTTTTATGTACTAGTACTGTACAGTTTGTCAGGAGAGGAATGACAAAGAATGGCCCGCTTCAGTGTTCCTGCAGGCTTCCTGTCTTTATGTGTCCCCCACAGAGCGTGGTTGTTTCATTGGCAGCTCTGCGTTCAGACCACTACATCTCCTCCCCAGGATTGTCATGAAACACTACAGATTTCAGCCAGGCGAGCGTAATGTTGTCAAAGTTGTTGACAGTGTGTTTTTTACCCCCTTTTGTTTATATGCTTATTTTATCTGTCTCTCTTGTGCATCAGGGCTCATCAAACACTGGAGTCTAATTCATCCTAACGCCGGTCTGTCTCGGCTGACTGTTCCTGCCTTGGGGCAGGGCGGCAGTGGGGGTTGAGGCTGGGTTTGGCACTCTGCTCATGTTCGATGACCGGGTAGATGAACCTGTCTCTATGCCTGCATTGCAAGAGTTTCCTCAAATGCATGTGGTGTCCCCCAGCAGTTTGATCTAAACACATCGGCCCATGGAAACTGTAGGCAGGTTTTATATCTGTGACAGGTGGTTTATGCTAGATTGGTACATAGGAGGTTTTTTAAAGCAACAGAAAATAATAAAAGAACAATCAACATAGAATTTAGTGACAGGATGTTGTGCTGTTGCCTGGATATTTACCCAATCATAGCTCCATAACAACTTGATGAAATTTAAAACCATCAGTGCAACTATCTTTTTTTAGTTTTAAGTGAATCTGCTAGGTTTTTTTTAATCGCTGACATTTAATCAATACATGCAAATAACAGCAGGGGCCTATTAAGCCTGTGATCTACCCACCGAGTCATATGGCAAGCTTGCCATATAATCACGCTCACAAAGGTCGCCCCCAAAAGGTCAGAGGGTCATTTGCTTAGTGGGTGGCTCGCCTAAGTCTGTTTGTCACTGTGGCAGATGCTTCAGATGCCATGTTCGGCATCAGGCTCCCGTGTGACGTCAGGGGGGGGGTGGGGGGGTCACGTCTCCACCTCGCGTGAGCGCTCGCCAAATAGATAACTATTTAGCACGGCTGACACATGCACACACTCTGTCTGCTGTGTTTTCAGTTAGTCTGGGGCCGCATTTGACACCACAAACTGGTTCTTGAGTCTTATTTTTTTAATTGAATAAAATATGTCCCCTAGACTGCCGTTAAACACACTTGCCGCCCATCCTTTGCGGAGTGCTCCCGCCCTGAGTCATCGCTTTATAGGAGGCCACCGTCGAGGCACCAAATTTAATTATGAAAACGATAAATAAAATTTCTAGGAGTTATGTGCGGATCAGCCGCTGCTCAGATTTAAAGACGCTGTGAATTATCTGCCCCAGAACGGCGAATCTGCGAACCCTCCATGATGAATGTCTGAGCGCAGACTTTCACTGATGAAATATGTATTTACCACACGGCACCTTGATGCCTCACAATCTATAAATATAAAATATCAATTTTGGAGGGGCGGTCAGCATATTTGTTTTGTATTCTTAGTAACATTTTCCTCTAAAAAGTATAATCATAGATTCGGTATCGTAGATTAAGTCGAGAAGCATGGCACAAAAGTGCCCGTTACTTACAGTCTCTCTTAAACAATTTTCCAGTTGTCTTTGTTGCCTAAATGGTCTACAAATTTAAACGGGGCTGACAGTGAGGCCCAGAGGCAGTGATGTCCGCACTTCCAGATCCTAACACTACCCTGTCAGGCCTCCCGCACTGCTGATAAAACATATTCCTGACAGGCCAAATCGCTTCCGCAAAATTTACTGCAGATTCGTGGCTACAGCTGGATACATCCTGACCTAAGCATTGGTATTATAAATACCCTTTCAATGAATTTGAATGTGCTTAATGTATCTTTTTGGGACCCTCTGATGTTTCAAAAATGAAATAAATAGCTAGCGAGTAGCACAGGCCCATAGCCAGAAATAAATTTCAGGGCCCCCCCCTTGCTAGATTTTGTTGACTGAGAGAGCTAGCTGACTTTTCTGACTGGGGCGGGGCTACTTCAAAGCCCATAATTGTAATATGTGGCTACATGCCTGGAGTACAGTCAGAAGATTGTAGCTAGCTAGCTGGTTACCAGAACGTCTCCTAGATATGGTGTCTCCCTAATATGGGGCATGTTTAATTGATATTTGGTGTAGTGACTATTTGTGGCCAACAGGGCCCCCCTGTGAGTGGCAGGGCATTAGCCAAGGATGGGCTGGGGCATCCTGGTGTGATAAGCCCCCGGAAAAAAAGCCGAATCGATGGGACAAACGCACTTGCATATCCACCTCTGACATCCCTGCCTGGAAACTCCCGGCCTCCCATTCTTCCAGAACTTTCTCTCTGTCTTCCTGACCATCGTCTAGCACCTGACGGATCCATGGCGATTTGGGGGGGCGGGGGGCACAGTCGGGACTGTCTCAAGTGTTTCAATCGACGGGGGTGGGGGGGGGACACTTCAAAGCGCTGGGTGCATTTATGAGATTCAAAATCGAAGAGGAAAAAAAATAAAATTTGTAGCAGGGCCCAGTATTAAGTCCATTTATCAGCCACCGCTGTGAATGGGATCAAAGAGTGTGGCCCATTATCAGGGGGCGGTGGGGATGCAGAACCCGGCCCGCTGTAGGTTCTTTTACTCAGTCGATAAATTCAACAAGGCCACAGCTTGGTAGGAGATACCATTAAATACTGAGGCACTGAGGCGGTTCCGGATCGTCCCCGCCTGTCACTAGGCCCTATACTCACTCAGGAGATGCAGTGTTCTAGTGTTGGTGAACTGCTGGGGGCTGACTATGCCTGCATTAAAATAGTCATATTATTTTTGAAGTGTGCCCCACCTTTTGTGTCTTTTAACGTCTCTAAATACCGAATGTTACTTCATGCTTTGATCCATTGTTTTTGAGATAGTAGGGTGAGACAGTCCCTAGAGCAGCTGGGGGGGGTAAGGATGTTGGTAGGACCCAGCGGTGAAATTGGAGTGCCGACCCGGGGATTTGTAACTGCTGTGCCACACGTCACACCCGACACCCGTTTTATTTATCTGTTAGAGTCCAGTAGACTTCCTGGTCTCTGAGGGATCCTCCACCCCCCTGGGAAGGCTTTATCTGCAACTCAGAGACCCCCTCCCCCATATTCATAACATGCCACCCAGTCCAAAACCTCACAGCTTCTTCTAAAACGTCTGCATGTTCCATTGCTCTGTTGTCATGGACACATATCACATCACGACTGAAGCATGGAGAGCATATGGAGCAGGGATGCGGGGGCAGCACCCCTCTCCATGTCTGCATCAAAAAATACAAATGTACTTAAAATATCCCACTGATAACAGTGCGCTACATTCTCATATATTTCATATCTTCTGCTGGTTTCTGCCAATGCTTTGTTTACAACAGTGACGATTCTATGATTTTTTTTAAGGTGGGGGGGGCTTAAAAGCGGCCATAATTCACACGGAAGGGACAAACATATCATCAGCCAATGATATGTTTTGAATCTGTGAGCGACACGGAAGGGGGCGCTCTGGGAACCAGTCAGCTTTCAGCTGGGGCCAGAGCCCCTGTGGTCCCGGCCCGGTATAGCTCCTAGTTAAAATATCCTGAAAGTTGATTCCAAGAATAAGCAGTTGTTTTAAACACTCATCGCTGACTACTTGTGTGCGGCAGACAACTTGGGGCTCTTAGTCTCATACACCAGCAGTCACTCGTCCCAGCTGTCCATCACCAGTACTCTCCTTTGGGTCTCTGGGATCTGCATGTGTGAGGCTGCCCCTGGTGGCATGCTGCGGGTTTGTGAGAGCAGAGCCCTGATTGGTGGAGCCGGTGATGCTGGTCCATTGGAGTGTCAGTGTATATAAGCATGTGGCTTGGCCACCGTCTCGCTGTTAGACCTGTTCCTCTTTGTAGTGCTCCCCTCTCTGCTACCTCTCCATACACACTTGACCTAATTGTTCTCAGGTCTTTCTTCCCCATGATTTCAGTCCTTTTCTCTTTTTTTTTACCCCAACCCTGAGTCCCGGTGCCATCCGCCGTGGGCAATGAGGCGTTCCTGTTTTTCAGACTATAAAAGTCCAAGGTCAGATCAATGATTTTCACACGTCCTTTGTCCCCATCCCCCTGAGAAGAAAGCTTCGCTCTTTCGCCTTCGGGGAACAGAATAGCGTTTTCTGGATTCAGCAAAGAGAGCCGCGCCTCGCCGGCAGGTAAGCGAAGACGTGAGTGGACAGCATCCCACTCAGCGAGCTGGACCTCACCCCCCTGCACCAGCCTGAACCGCTTACCGGGTCCCGGATTGTCAGAACCATGCACGTCTTAACACCCATTTAACGAATCGCCCCGGAGGAGAGAGAGGGCGGAAAAAAAAGGAAAAACCTTTCTGGGGAAGGAAAGTTTCTGTTACATTATGCTGCATGTGCTGCCGAATTAATCTTGAGTGGCCTGAATTAGTCAGAGCGGCCACATTATGAATCGGATCCTAATAAGAGAATCTGGTGTGACTCCAGTTTGCACCTTCTCCAGAGTCCCGGCTGCGGTGCTCACGGGCCCGGCTTTACATCACCGCGAAATAATAGTGCCGTAGGTGACAAACACATTATTCCTCCTTGTTACACTCAACATCCTGTCTTAATTACCAAACTCTTTTTTCCAGCGCATGCTGCTCCTTCATTACTCATTCTCAATTATATGATGCCGTTGTCCCCTAGACTTAATTACTTCTTCTGCTAAGAAGATAAATTAATTTCCTGATTAACCCTCCGACTCCTGAAGAGTTGGGGCGACACGCAGAGCACAGAGGAAGAAAAACAGGACGCCGTTTCCCCCCCCCATCTCATTCATTGCCGTCGCTCTACTTTTTAAAGGTAATTCGTAACTATTATCTGCTCTTTTTATAGCCATAATGCATGCAGGGCTGTTTTTTTTTTAGTTCAGACAAAGGTGATAAAGTCCTCTTACATAAAGGCATGAACTTTGAACATCAGTTTTATTTGTTCCCTGATAATTTGTACTGTAAATATATACTATATGTACAGTTAAATGAGCTCAGCACTGAATGAACGGTTGCCTGAGAAGGAGCGTGGATATCTATAGCAACGCTGTCTCCATTCCAGGGCTGTGCGTCTGAATCCAGCCGGGATCCCGCTACGCTAGGGGTCCGCACATGCTCCTGGTGTTACTTTAGTTTGAGCCGGTTCCCTCTCACATTCCAAATAAACCGTGTGCCGGAGAAACCTGCGGATGACCCCTGGCAACCCACAACCCTGACTAGACCCGCGGTAGCAGAAAAAGGATGTGGGTGGAAACAGGCTTACGTTGTGGGGCGGTGTGTGGCTCTGCAGGTTAGGACGTCGTGCCTGTGATCACAAGGTCAGATCCCCGGGTCGGCAGAGTCTCTAACCCCCAATGCTCCAGGGACGGGCTCACCCTGCTTTCAAAAAAAATGTGTGTCAATTTTGAAAAAACTGTCTGCAAAAAAGAGTAAAATATGATGTAAGTGCAGCCCAGTGGTATTTCAGGGACTGGCCCTTTGCCTGTAACATCTGCTGCTGTCCCTTTGTACCTCTCGATATTTACTCCATCAAAAATTGCATCTTGGACTGTGATGTCAGACTATTATCCCTCTGTTGTTGTTTTAAATTGTGTTCCTCCTCCCCCTCCTCCAGTATTACCCAAAAACATATAAAACAAGCCCCTTACAACTGACTGACTAACCTTTGTGTCGTGCATTGCTGTGATGTTATATCTAGCAAGTTATTCTCATTCTATTGTAGACCCAGCACTTGTTAATGCACCTCAGACACACCTGGCCAATAACTAATAACTAATACCTAATAACTAATACCAAACCCATAAAGCTACAAGAGAATATTGAACCTCTTCACGTTTGCCCTGGCACCTTATTTCCACATGTGCCCAGCAGCATTTGCAGAAATGTACATACTTCCTTTCAGGCAACTAGCTAACATCTGGCTGTCTGGCCGACTTTTAAAGAGAACATGGTCCATGTGGTGCCATCCCTTTAATTGTCCAGAATGACAACATCTCTGGGCCGTGATGATCATTCCCCCTTCCTTCTCCACATCCCAGTGTTCCTTCACACCTTCTGTTTATCCAGACAGGATCAGCTGACAGCGACTTTGTCTTCATCAGGGGGGAGTTAATTGGGGGCTTCCTCATAGAGCTACATCGCATCAATCCCCCGGACGCTGTGCTGACTCCCCCTCCTCTCCTGCTCACTCTCTGCACTCTCTTCTTTCTAACCCAAAATAGCACTTTCTCTTTAAATGATCGGTGGAGGATATAAGATGGCACCTCAGTCAGCTGAGCCAATGTGAACTAATATGTCCATAATGGCACACATGTAATGGGAAACCCCCAGTGCGCCAGATAGCTCGTAAGCATCTTGTGTGTTTGCCCTGTCTGCGCATCTCACTGTCCAAGCATGTATACACCCACCTTTACCGATAAAAAGAGTGTTTATTTCTATATGTTGGACTGACTCTATCCTATACCCCCCGAGTATTTAAGCCCTAATGCCAATCTTCCTTTAAAAAGAGAAAAAAAAATAATAAAGGTCAAGTCCCAGGTAAACTTTTCTCTAGCCAGAAATGCCCCTGCTCGATCATCTACTGTCTGAAACTACGGAACATGTACCTCTTATTCACTAATACTCTACAAACTGGCTGCAATTCCTTGGGAAAACTCTGTACGAATTGTTCGCAAACCATTCCCTGTTTATTGTAGCCGTGTTAACTTCTGAGTAACGTAGTATTGAAGCATGCGGCCCTGAAGTTTGCAGGCCTGTGTCGTAGAAGCAGGCGCGAAACCCCTCTGATGCTCTCGGCGAGAAGCACAGAAATGTGGCCGTTTATATATGTATGTTAGGGCACTTTGGCATGTGAAGGATTTATGTGCAGGGGATTCACGGCATTATGTTTATGACCTGTTCACTGGTAAGCAGATATCTATAAAATCATAAATCATATTATCATCCCAACCCCCAGACACTGCGCAGTCTCATGAATTCCTGAAATAACCCTATAAAGAAGACTGCAGGTTACTGATACCTTGCTAGATACGATGAGCCACTGCTGTCTATCACTTTATATTAACAAGATCCCCTCCGAGCAGCCCCGAATCTTTTATGTATGCCGAGGATGCAGAAATTTATAGTAATAATCATCTGGCGCATACATTAAGTCATCTCGCTATATGTGCATTATTCCCGTACAATCTCGTAGAATGATGTGATACATCTTCGTCACTATATGGTTTGTTACCATTCTTAAATAGATTAATGGTGAATGCATATTCGTAGATACAAGAATGCCGTCCCTGCCAGATTTATTTTTGGCATTTTCCAAAACGAAATGCTGGGTAACTCAAGCTGCAGGTAATTTTTAATTAGCATGGGAGAGAGCATTCCGCTGTTTTCCATTTTTCCCTCCCTGCACCAAAGTGACATCGCTGCTGATTATTCATATTATGGCTAATTTGTAGCTGATAATCAGTCTCAGTTTCAGGAGGAATTTCTCATTTAGCTTCCAGAGCTGTCAGTCCGGCTCAGTGTTAGCGCCGGCTGGCCCAATCTCCCAGCGACGTTTATGAAGCGGAGAGGGGCAGCACATTGCCAGCACCACGTGCAGCCGTATCCGGTGCCCCGAGACCGAGCCTGTTGAGTTATCACCCTTCCTGCCGCATAATTTTTACATTTCGGCAACAATTATCCTCCAATCGTGTGCTAGCAATGCTCAGTAGGATCTAAATAATGGGGGAAATAGGTAAACACAAAGCAGTGTGACAGTAGGGTACTGCTGGTGTCCCATTGGTTAGGAGCCTCGGAGGGTTGGCATAGACCTTCCTGCTTTTCAATTTTCTCTTCCCCATGAGCTTTTTTGGTCCCACCCTGCAGATAAATGAATGTGTATCGAGTCCAAACCCCAACTCCTGACTCAGCCCCCACTTACAGCCGTTTGCTGGCCCAGAGCCCTTTTCAATTTTTATCTGCTAAAGTCATCTCAAAGGCTTATATTCAATCATATTTTGATGAACACACAGAAATTTCATACTCTCCTCATATGCAGGTTTTCTCCCACCGTCAAAAACGTGCTGCTAAGTGGTAACTCTAAATAGCTCGTAGTCTGTGATGGTGAGCACCACGTAGTGCACTGGACTCCCATCCAGAAGTTTCCTCTGCCCAGTACCCTAAACCTCCCCTGATCCTCCTTCAACTGGAAAAGCAATTTTAATATAAATCAATCATGCATTAGGCATTTACTCTGATTTGAGCCAAATCCACCATGATTGTTAGTATTTGTCTTTTATTCTGGGATTTATGTTCTGAAAAGGTCTGGTTTTGTCAGTGATTCGCTCATGCAAACCCGGTATCAAAGCAAAGCTATTTGAACCGGGAACGGATCATCTAGGAAACGGATGTCTAGTGGGAGCTGCTGATGCTCATGCCTCATGTCAAAATTAATTGCTTTAATAACTGCACCTGTCTCCTGTTAAAACATCTCCAGTCATTTCAAGTCTCGCAGCCAGTCCCAATCATCTAAAGAGTATTTAATCTCGGGATGAAGTTTGGCTGCTTCCCTGATCTTCTCCCATAACTTGTTTAATTAAAAAGATATTTTTTGGTCTTTTTTATCATCTGGTGTATCAAAGTTGTCAAATTGTGGAGCTTAGGACTGAATCTGCATGTGTGATCCTTTAAAGCATCTGAACATGACATCTCAAGTTCCAAAAAACTGTCAGAGGTTGAGACCTGGTCTACACGTGTTGATCAATGATGACGCCCCAAATCTCATAATTGCGAAACGGGTGACTTAGTCGATGTTCTTGGCATCAGCATAATTCAAGGTCAGGCGGTATATTAAGAGCAACTACTCAACTAATCATTTTTGGAACATCAAATTCCATTAGGAAATGACATGATCAGTGCCACAGAGGGCTTTTGTTTCTGGGTCACAAAGGACCTCTTGCTCTTTCTCTCAAACTTCCCGTGATACTTAATGCATTGCTGTTGAGTGTGCAGATGTACAGGAATGTGCATCTTAACATGCTGCTCTACATGGGCTTAGCATACGTATATAACATCTTGCTCTGGTCTGCTTAGAAACTAGAACAAGAGCTTCTCTTTGCCCTCAGTTTGACATTAGATAACAATGCTTTTTGTGAAATTGTTAAATACCACCATATAGTGGCTTGTTTGAAGGCACGGCCGTTTGGAAGCCCGATATCCATTTTTTTTTTTTCCAATTTTACTTGTTTTTACATTTTTTTTCCTGCTACATCCACATAGCCATAAGCAAACTGAGGATGGTGATTTTCGAGTATTATCTCTAGGTCCTCATGCAAAGGGAAACACTGAACTGCGGCGTTTACTGTCTAGCAAAACAAAACCTGAAGCAAAGTACAGTTTTGATTGGCACCTTTCTGAGTGCATGGGATGTACGGGGGCCGGTCTCCATGTGTTTTTCTGGATAAATGACAGTATCCAGGCCATAAATAAAAGGGCTCAGTTCATTCCCCCTTATGAATCAGGGGTATCTACTGTAACAGGTGACCTGATTTGCTCGTCGGCAGTCCAAACACTTCGAGCCATTAGGGATCAAATGTAGACTGACCTGCCCTCCCTCTACACCCCCCGCACCCCCATCCTATTTTCTTTCTCCTTGTCTGGCTGCCGACAGTCTGAAGTCGGCAGAATGGCAGAATAGAACAGAAGAGATGAATGCAGCAGGTACCTGCGAAATAACTTCAGGAAAATGCCATTGTGGGAGCCTATGATGGTAAAGGTTAGGGAGTAACTGTGAAAGAGAGCACGGGAGGGGGAAATGTTAACAGTAATGCTATTGGTCACACATTCAGACCGCATAGATGTAATCCTGACCAATCAACAACAAGTTTACATGTCGCAATCCATTATCGCTACCACAGATGTATGTGCTTTTGTTTTCTTGATTGTTACCATAATGATTACAAAGTAAATGTGAAATGTAAAGATGTGTGTAAATATGTTGTTTTAAAGCTTATCATGAATATGCACAAACTAGCTATTCCAGACTGCTACTCTAATGCTAAATATGAACAAAAAGCCTGAACTAAATAAAATGAAAATCTGTCCAGTAAACAATGTACGTCTTGTAGAAATAATCAAACAAATCTCTACTTGGCAAATGCTTGATAAGTTAATTCCTTGGAATTGTCATGTGGTCTCTTGAATACTTTTCCTTAATGTTTTTAAGCTCTTTCGTGTTTTTGAAGAGCATAATTCCAGGGAATGGTGGATTCAGAAACATTATGGAATAATATGCTTGGTCACCAAGCCAGGCCTGAGCAGAGGATAGACATGTAGCTCACAGCCTCCCTTTGAAAATCGCCGGTGAGACTTTATGCCTCAGTGATCTGTCACTTTACTGATGAAACTGTAATATTGTGCAGGAGGCAGAGGAATTCAGATCCATGCGATGTTTTTGATCCCTTTGAGTGTGAACGTCTCCCAGAGAACATGTACGCGACAATGCAGCCGCTTCTGTCATTGTGTGCCTGTCCCACAGTCGCCGGTAGCAGCAGGCAAGTGAGATTATGTTCAGCAGAGCATTGTGGGATTGATTCCAAGGGGTTTATCTTAAGCCCTCAAGGAAAACAAAGAAATAAAGGGAAGACCCACCTGGATCTTAATAAAAATGTATATATTAATAATAAAGCTTAAGTGGCACTTAAGTCGCAGAGGCACAAAAACTGTGGTTTAGAATTAGTAACACCGTGAGATACTTTGGCAGTGAAGGTGTCAGTCATTTGGATTGTCAGTGTAGGAGTCAGTACTGTGGTATGGGCGTGTAGGTGGCAGTACTGTGGTATGGGTGTGTAGGAGTCAGTACTGTGGTATGGGTGTGTAGGTGTCAGTACTGTGGTATGCGTGTGCAGGTGTCAGTACTTTGGTATGGGTGTGTAGGTGTCAGTACTTTGGTATGGGTGTGTAGGTGTCAGTACTGTGGTATGGGTGTGTAGGTGTCAGTATTGTGGTATGGGTGTGTAGGTGGCAGTACTGCGGTATTGGCGTGAAGGTGGCAGTACTGTGGTATGGGTGTGTAGGTGTCAGTACTGTGGTGTAGGTGTGTAGGAGTCAGTACTGTGGTATGGGTGTGTAGGTGCCAGTACTGCGGTATGTGTGTGCAGGTGTCAGTACTTTGGTATGGGTGTGTAGGTGTCAGTACTTTGGTATGGGTCTGTAGGTGTCAGTACTGTGGTATAGGTGTGTAGGAGTCAGTACTGTGGTATGGGTGTGTAGGTGTCAGTACTTTGGTATGGGTGTGTAGGTGTCAGTATTGTGGTATGGGTGTGTAGGAGTCAGTACTGTGGTATGGGTGTGTAGGTGTCAGTACTTTGGTATGGGTGTGTAGGTGTCAGTATTG
>JAODKM010000001.1:15358204-15370409 GCA_026780845.1 Petrocephalus sullivani | reverse complement strand
TGGTATGGGTGTGTAGGAGTCAGTACTGTGGTATGAGTATGTAGGTGGCAGTACTGCGGTATTGGCGTGAAGGTGGCAGTACTGTGGTATGGGCGTGTAGGAGTCAGTACTTTGGTATAGGTGTGTAGGAGTCAGTACTGTGGTATGTGTGTGTAGGAGTCAGTACTGTGGTATGGGTGTGTAGGAGTCAGTACTGTGGTATGGGTGTGTAGGTGTCAGTACTGTGGTATAGGTGTGTAGGAGTCAGTACTGTGGTATGTGTGTGTAGGAGTCAGTACTGTGGTATGAGTATGTAGGTGGCAGTACTGCGGTATTGGCGTGAAGGTGGCAGTACTGTGGTATAGGTGTGTAGGAGTCAGTACTTTGGTATGGGTATGTAGGTGGCAGTACTGTGGTATGGGCATGAAGCTGGCAGTACTTTTTGCTTGTCAGTGGAGCTGTCAATACTTCACTGTGACTATAAGGGTGTCAGTAGGGTCTGATTGTATGCAGCTGAAATGAGGGATAATGCTTGCTGTGATATTGCGGCTCTTTCCTTGCAGGAAATTGTAGTATAACGAGAAATCTCTGCACGCATGCCACTGCTTTTCCATGGGAATCCTTCAATAACAGTAAACCCCTTCATCCTCTCTCCTCCGTAGGGAAATTGCTCAGTGTCATAGCTCCTTCTGGGTGTCAGATTTCTTATGTGTCATTGTGCATGCCTAAGGGTCTCACCGCTACTGGTCTGTCCCGCCTTTATTAAAGTGGCAGTGTTTCAACGTCATGCTTCAAACGTCACAGCTTGCTAGCACAACAGGTAGCTGGGTAATGGCCCCCTTTAACAGGGTAGCTGGGTAACGGGCTCCTTTAACAGCCTGGCAGGGCCCCTTTAACAGAGTAGTTGGGTAATGGGCCCCTTTAACAGGGTAGTTGGGTAACGGGCCCCTTTAACAGCCTGGCAAGGCCCCTTTAACAGGGTAGCTGGGTAATGGCCCCCTTTAACAGGGTAGCTGGGTAACGGGCCCCTTTAACAGCCTAGAAGGGCCCCTTTAACAGCCCAGCAAGGCCCCTTTAACAGGGTATCCGGGTATCAGGGCCCCTTTAACAGCGTGATAGGGTCTCTTTTATAGGGCTGTAGAATTATTTAGCCATTTAGATCTGCAAAAACAAAGATATTAGCCAAGCTCCTGTATTCTGTTTTCTACTTACCCCTGTCAGCACCTCTAATAAAAAGTGCTTGGTGATGTCTCTGCACGTGTTGCTCTTACTCGACAATCCAAAGCCCAGACATATTATTCGGAAAATAAAGAAGTCAAAATTCTGCTGTAGTCCTACACAAACTCTGAGGTCCTATCTGCAAAAGCAAACTGTGCAATTTCCCTTGATTTACTGTTAAAAGTGGGATTTTTTTCTTTTCCTCCGAAGCTTCACCGCATTTCGTGAGGAGACCCAGCAATGTTTTTGCACTCTAATTAAGAAAATGCTCTTTATGTCACACCATCGTCTCATTAGTGCAATTTTAATCAGAAGCCCTTATTTAGAGTAACTGCTTAAACTTACAATTTGCTTACTTGTACAGATGGTATTTAGGCAAGCAATTCAGGTTAAGCACCATGCTCAGGGACGTGCTCTGAGTGGCGTAGCCGGCACCGGAACCGGCAGCCTGTCCCTAAGTCACGCTGTATGCTTTCACCCAGTCAAACATATTACTTTCCAGTTCAACAATTAAAATTTTGAACTACAAATCATAATGAGAAAAGGTTAGTAGTTATATTAGTGTTAGTAGATTTATCTCTTGTTTAGATTTATCTAATGTTCTTCCTTTTTGTCTTATTAGAGCAGCATCAGTAAGAATATAGTGCTATAGTACTATTATTAAAATATAGTATTTAAGTCTTTGATTTTGTATTTATTTATGTATGTATAAATACAAATATTTTTAAATCAAACTTTCAATCAGATTTTGATTAATAAAGGTGCTTAACTAATTTCCTCAAGTATTGTTTGATTACCTCGTTCACTTCGGCTCCCTGCAAACAAGGCTTCTTTGGGAAGGAACTAGTCATTGGGGCCATAAGATAAATCATATTAGCTTAATTAAACTGCAGGAATGTTTTCACAGACCATGATTAAAACATCAGGCCCAATGAAAACAGGTTTTCTTTGAAACGAGGAGTTATGGAGATTTATGAACATTTGAAGAACTTGCTGAATTTCATTACCTTACATCTCTATTAAGATCTTTACAAGCATACATAATGAAGAGCCTTATAAAAGACTTAATAAATGCACTTCTGTTTAAAGTCAAATGGATTTGGCTAAGGCAGAAAGGGTGAAAAAATGACTATGAAGTCTATTATCGGGAGAGAATGTGGTGTACTGTTGAAAATGGATTAAGTATGTAAATGGATTTGGTTTCAATTAAAACGAGGAGGCATCTGTCAGTCTTTAGTATAGCATCATGTGGTTTCCCCTCCAAGACAAACAAGTGGGTCGCGTGTGTTTGCTCAGCTTCCCGAAGCGGTCGAAGGCGCGGTCAGCCCAGCAGATGGTGGTACATTTATGTTGCCAGGCACGGTCCTCAGGCACGGTGTACGGTCCTCATGCTCGCCGGACTGAGTGAAGAGGTGTGGTGTTAGTGAGTGCTGCAGAATCCAATCTAGTTTCGGATCAAACCTGTGACTATGTGACCTGTGCTAAAACCCTATATAGTGTGTAAAGTTATAAGTAAAAGTAATGAGACAAACATAAATATTATTACACACAATCAAATAGTCCACTAACCATACAAGTGTGTTGTTTTTGCAGAAAGAGATTTTTAGCTATTTGCTAAAAAATTGAGTTATTGAGTTCACTGTAAATGCGACTGTGGTCTTCACCTCACATGTCAGCTGTGTGGTGTGATTTGTAATGTGGCAGTCGCTACGTATTTTAATTTTAAATTAAAAGCTACTAATCTTGAGGTTTCCTTTATTATGTCACCTCCGTTTTTGACCGCTGTCAGCCTTATTCAGACATATAAGCATGTTTAATGCTGGATTGTCCTTGTCTTTTTTGAGGATTTGAGTGTTATTGAAGCTTATTCTGGGGTCTGTGAGGTGTTTTATTTTCGCTGTCAAACTGTCATTTCAAATTCTAGTGTTTGGCACTGATTTGAAATCATTTACCGTATTAATGTATTCTTGTTTATGTTTATCCTGGTCTGTTGAAAAAGCCTGTTTCTGAAGCATGCACTGAGCTGTGTATTACGGCGTGGTCTTTTACAAATCGCATCCGCAAGGTACCGTCCTCGGGCACTGCTCCCTGGGCACTCATGTAGCTGCCCCCTGCTGTGTCACATTGTCACATGGGTTACATGCAGAGGACACATTTCGTGGTTGTGTGCTGTGGCGCGTCAACAATGACGATCAATCGCCCTCACCTCCCCTCACCTTCTTACATGCTGCGATTACACCAGTTTTCATCCACTGAGGTCTTCATTGGCAGTGCCAGCTGAGGTCTGTGTAGCTGTTAGCCTGTCCTCATATGTACTGTACATGATACCCACCGGGCAGCTAATTCACAGCACACTAATCAGGTTAATGTATCGATCTGTCCTGGAGTCATGGTCGCAAGATCACACTCTGTCGCCACTCTCATGTTCATGATTCCTGCCCAGCAGAGTGAAGAGCTGACAGATAAGCAATCATATACGGTCTAGCAATAGAGAGAATACAATTTGCAAATACAGAAGCCCTTGTTAAGTGTGCTGAAGGCATTTTCTCAGTCCTAATCTGATACCAGCCATTTACCACAAGTAATTAAAGCCAAAATCATGATATGTCAGGCCACATCCTGATGGTCCATATCGCCAGCAACCATCTTGGCTTATCTGTGTCTTATTGATCTGTACAGACACAGGTTAAAGATTTGTTTATTTATTTTTTTTGTCAAAGGCAAGTCAATAGCGAGTGACTTTCTGCTGGCGGCAAAAGTTATTACCTGCGCTTCAAAAACAGATTACAGTCACTCAAAGTCAGAGGAATGCTTATGGTAAGTTTAGACAGAAACTTCCATGAAGTTCCGCGAAGGCATTCAAAAACGAACATTTGAATGTGTTTTGTTTTAAGCGGTGGTTGTATATGCAGTCGGGTTTTGTAAGTGGATCGTTCCTAGTGGTTCCATGTTACATCAGTGTCCATATATGTAAAATACCCATAGCATTTTCATCACATTACAGACATATTCAGTTTGCACACATGCTCCAGTGTCACACTTCACCAGCCTACAAAGTAACCCGTCATAACGCCCCATCCCCTTTTGAATTCATTGAGTTTTATTTTCGTTTCTGTCTGAGCCATATCTCACTTCTCAGTTCTATTGTGTAATTGAGGGAAGGTCTATTGCGTTTATTGTGTAATGTCTGCTTGCCGATGTGCTCCCGCGGCGCAGAGACGTCCTTGCCGTCAGCAGGTGCCTCGCATTAACCTCCGCACCGTCGTATCTGTGAGATACGCAAATAGATGCCAAAATGGACGCCGATTGTGTAAATTGCAGTTTCCATTTGTGGATCTGCAAAAATCGGTAAAGAGAGGGAATTAGAAGGCCATGGGTTTGCCTCCCCGACAGCCCCGTTTGACTGTCGTCAGAGAAACAATGCAATCCATTTACAGGGGGCATCACAGACTCCTGGCGGCCGCGGTATCGTGCTTCGGGACAGGCCATGACTCGAGTGCCTCTGCCTGCTGGTGCTGATGAAAGGGCCCCTATCCGACACGTCTGCCGAGTAGCAACACTCGCAAGTAGCAGACTCCCGCATTCGGCGTGGCGATGCCGACAAGCGGAGCAGGGGCGTGCCGTCACAGCCGAGGGAGGGCGTCTAAGGCATGTTTTTCTGCACCCTTTAAAGCCGTCACGTCGGACTGCTGATTCATTCCTTCTGTTCGTTTACTAGACTCAGGTAGCCGAATCCAATTAATGTCACTCCATCTTTGGTGGCAGGGTGTCCTAAATCTGCCCCGCAAAGACGAGAATCCTATTAGCACAGAGTAACCACCGCTGTATTTTATACCCTGGAGTTTATGGGCCCCCCAATGTCACTGCATCAAAGGAACATCTTCTGTACATGAATCTCCTGCCGGAACCTTCTGGCCCATTATCCACCTGAACTGGCCTCCCTCAGCTATTTGTTTCCACGAGCGGCACACGCTGTTAGCTGGTGCTCTGTAGCTCTTCCTTCTCTTCCAACATGCCCGGCTCCCCCCACCTGGCAAGTCCGTCGTCTTTTCATAACAGGATGTTCATTACTACGCGCCGCCTAACGCTAGGTAGATGTCAGACGTGTGTAGCTTGAAACGCTAAGGAGTGACGCTTAGCGCTAATTTAAATTCTCTCCGATAAAACGAGATTGCGGCTCGTCCGTGATTCGCGTCCGCCTCATTCAGGCAGGCGCACATATTTATTTTAAGATAAGCTAGTCAGTCTCAGAAGTTTTTTTTCCTCCATTCCTATTTGTAATATTTTAATTACATGGTAAATTCCAACCAAACAGTCTATCAGCAGCAGTCAGGCCTGTGACCTTTAACCTCAGATCGGCACTAATTAATCTCCCCACTGATGTGGTGTACTGTAATAGCCACGGAAACATCCACGCAACCGCCTGATTCCTGGCTACACTTTTGTTTCATCCATTATCATTCCCTACCACTGAAAGATGAGGCCTTTTCCGTCTGTGGCGAAGGTTTCTACTCACTCAGCATCTAGAAGCTGTCTCTGACACTAGTACATTTTATATTAGCGTTTGCATTATAAAGTGTACTGTTAAAGAGTTAGGGTGATATTCTGCACCGCGGAAGATCTGTCTGTAAAACAGCTGAACTTCGATACAGGGTACCTCTACGGAGTTTTTAATGGGATGGCAGTAGATGCTTGGTGAAAGCCGTTTGTCTGGTGCCCCAGCTGTGTGGTCCAGTGCAACCGTCACTGACGAGCCCAGCTGGGGGCGGACTCGGGGGCCGGTCCGCTGGGTGCCTGGGCTGATTACTCTGGAGTCATGGACCTCGGCCAGGAAACGCTTAGGTGAGTGACTAGGCTAACGGGACCTGAACCGCTGAAGGGCAAAGCCTGCAAATGGATTTTTGATGAGTGCATATTTGGGGGGGATGTATACATATGCAGATGATGTACAATGTGTGTTTATTTTATTCATGAACTAACAGGACACCGCTGTGTCGAAAGGCAGTAAAATAGCATGTAAGCAAACATGCTACAGAACCTCATACGCCTATTCATCACGCGGGCCCGCGACCCGGCATTGGACAGCGCTGATATATCACCTCAGTACCTTATTTAAATATCGCTGAATTAATCCATGCCAATAACAGCGTGCATAAAAAGTGCAGTACAGCTGACATGATGAATGCGGACGTCGTTCTTAGCAGTTCTGTGCCGTCTCTGATTATGAATGTTCCTCTCGACCAACGGAGAAGGAATTTTGAAAACGTAGAAAAGGGACTTAATAGTGTGTTTTTATTATTCAATATCTGCATTTGTTTTATTGGTTAAGTTGTTCACGTATCATTTATTAATTGGCAGTTAGAGAGGATCTGAGTTTAGTTACAGTGTCAAATGGGTCACCTACAAAGTAAGCCATTTTCCAGACGGTGCTTAAACTGCTTTCCCTCATCAGAAAGGACAGTCTGCTTTATTTTATTCATGCAAGTGGCAGAAGGAGATTTTTGGGAATTTGGAAAGATCGTTAAATTTGGGGAAGGGCCCAAAAATGCTTACAGGAGAGCCAGAGGGCTGATTTTGCGTCCTTCTGTGACTCGCTGTGAAATGGCTTCAGATGGAAAATGGGTCCGTGAGGAAAGGCGCCGGAAGCAGCAGCATGCACTGATGTCCTGCTCACACGGACGCACTCTCCGCCCTTCAAGGTTTAATGCCACGGCGATGGCCCCGATTCTGTGAGGGTTACGGCCTAACACAGCGTAATATGTAAACAGCGAGGCACTGTCTGAACAATGGCAGGCCTGTCAGCAGTAATCTGGCCTGTCTGACATGGCTGCAAAGACAGTGTGTTGGAGGAAAGGCTACTTTCCTGGCAATTTTTTTTTTAAGATTGAAGGTATTCTTATCGTTTTGATTTAGGACATACAAATATCTTTCGCTTAACAGACTAAACAAACTACGAAAGTGCATATCCACAATAAAGTGCTTTAATTAATGTTATAACTGCTGGTCTTTAAAAACTAGTTTTGCCATTAAACACTTACACCATTTAATGTTCACGAGCGTGCTGAATGAGATCGACATTCTCTTTGATTAAGGAACAGCTGAACACAAATTCTCGTGGGTATGGTACTGTGTTCAGCCAAAACTCAACACAGAGACGATCTGAAGAAATGTATGACTAATAGATCACAGGACTCTCAATTAAATAATAGTATGCGTGTCCAACCTGCTCCTGATTTACTCTGGAATAATCACAATAGAAAACAATCTGTGTTTAGAGGACAATGCCAAAGTAGGAAGTAAATCTTAACCTTAACTTATCATCCTGCTGCTGAAAACTATAGGTTTTAGATGACACCTTCCATAAATGGGTTATTTGAAATCCAATAGGTATTGGAAGAAAGATTGAAGCAGAGCTCCGTGGTTGACTGTATCACCCTGATCCATAACTCTCACACAAACCAGAAACCATTTATTGTCAATTCTGTCCAAGGATGGGCTGGCAGTTCAGTAGCGGGAGCTCCGCTATTTATTTTCAAATCAATACCCAATTACTATAAGGAAGATTCACTCCCTTAGCCATTTTCGCGATGAAATTATGGACTGAAGCAATAACACTTAGTCAAGGGAAACCACTAGCCATTAACTGGTGATGGTACTGGATAACTACCTGGATATTTTATCAAGGCTGCCTTTTCCCACTCCTGCGTTTTAATTAATCACTTTGAAAAAGGCCTTTCACGACGGGACTGATGACCGGGGAAAACAATTTTGCTCTAACAGTCTTTTAATTCTAACTCTGGGGGAGCCCATTGACTGAAACTCACAACAAGCCATCGATGCTACTTTTTAATGTGCCTTTTCTTTTGTTACTGAGAGGAATGGTGTAGCGCTGAGCCTTTATGCTCCTCTTCATAACTCAAGTAATTGATTCAGTAAATGCCAGTCGTTTGCCGGGGGATGAAAGTGCTGTCAATGGCGATAGCCGCGCGTGTGTAAATTACTCCATTAAGGGGTGCCAGTGCGCTTATTTACGATTGTACAAAATACGGGGGAATGATCACCAGATCGGGTTAGAATAAGGATCCGTTTAAGCGTGCCCGTGTTTTGCATGTCCGGATCAAAATATTCACAAGGCTCGGGTGTTTGGAATACGGGTCTGCGGGCCTCTGTGTCTTTGGATGGCTGTGAAAGAGGCGGCCCGTCAGTCACGGGAACGAAGGATGACAGAAAAGCCCGTCTTGTGGAAAAGTAGGGTGGACAAGGCCACAGGCGCAGCCCGGCCTCCCGGAGACGGCGGCGCGGGGCCGATTCAGGGCGACGTGGGGACACAGACGCGGGAGTCCTGCCACACCGTGACACCTTTCAGAGCGCTTTAAGCTAGACAAACAGAGTGCTGACTCTCTACCAGGATGGGGGGGAGTGTTACTCTGCCCAGGGACTGGGGGGCTGCTTTTCACCATGTGGAAAGACTGAGTATCTCAGTCAGCAGCATTATTAGCGGTCAGAATAACAGTGGAGTATCAGTAAGGTATATGGTAGCATGCAGAGGTTCTATCAAAATGTGATAAAAACCTGTTGTTCTGGCCTTGTGGGGAACTCAATTTTATAAAAATCTGTGACTACAATCCAAAAATGAAAATATGCCAAATGTTTTGAATTTTATCTGGTTATTTATGGTTTAGGTTAGGGGTTAAGGGTGTCATAGATGGGATTATGGTTTTTCCCTAGGAAATGAATGGATGGTCCCCACAAACATATGAATACAAATGCGTGTGTGTCTGTCTGTGCAAATTGAAGGATAGGCAGTTTAATAGACAGATATTTACCCTCAGTTAAATACAGTGCAGAGATGAGTAGCATATTGAAGCCTGAAGGAATTTCCCTGGTTCACCAGATAACTCATGAATTTTCACAGCTATCAGTCATGCAATCACATGGTCATAGAATCACATGACCAATAATGTTACGCATTCAGCCAATAAGAGTCGTGCTCATGGTAACTAACAGAGAAACATGCCCAACATTTATCACATGCTGGGTATGTATGTCCCCAATCATTTTAATATTAAAAAATAAAAATAGTTTAGTGCAGTCCCACATTTAAATTAAATTTTGTGTATTAATTAGCCAAAATGGCTTATCTGGTGTCTGACTAAGGTCTTATTATCGTAGGTGGCATTCCTTCCCCTACTCGTTGATGTGCGAAAGACTCACAAAACAGTCTATTAGAAGTGATTTACTTTGTCAGGGTGTGCTGGCAATAAGCTGGACTGTGGGGTTTGGTGTGCATGGCAGAGGCCGTATCAGGACTCATTAAGGGCCCACCCCTCATGGCACTTGTGGACTCTTGTGAGTCTGAGGAGATGCCACATCAGCATATGACGCCTGAAACGTGTCCAGCCTGCCCAACATAAAGCGCCTTCAGTGTATTGGAGGATCGGCTGCTCAGTGACTGACGGCACTGGGGCTGATTATGGATAAAGCCTCCTGGATGGCGGCTGATGGCCGGGGGAAAGGGCCGGATCTCAGGAACGCAGGGTGAGCACCTAGCCGGGGGAGCGGTGCCTCTCCATTCCCTGCCAGTAAATGTTTGCATGTGTTGCTGGGAGACGCAAAGCCACGCGAGGAGAAGCAGCAGAACGGTGACACTGGATTGGCGGATGACGTCACATGACTGTCACTCCACAGCACTACCTGTCTTGTTATTCTAAGCTATGGTCCATATTCTACCACGAACCTTAACCCTAATATACTCTGTGTGTATATAAAAAATAGTGAAGATAATATTCCCAGAGTACTGTTAAATACTACTATAAACGCATCATTATCCTTTTTAAGCTATGTGTG
Organism: Petrocephalus sullivani; assembly: GCA_026780845.1. Classification (NCBI taxonomy): domain Eukaryota; kingdom Metazoa; phylum Chordata; class Actinopteri; order Osteoglossiformes; family Mormyridae; genus Petrocephalus; species Petrocephalus sullivani. The sequence goes on along the minus strand of JAODKM010000001.1, from coordinate 15,360,365 downwards.
TGTAATTAATATAATCCAGGGTGATGTACCACACTTTAACATGCCAGTAAGTCAAGTGCATTTCTGCTCATGTGAGGAATGACATCTGCAATCATCTGTTATAATACTTCGTTCTTGTTTCTGCGAACAAGATCAACACGGGCAGCGTTCCCAGGAGGAACAGAAACTGAAGTTAATCTCTGATCTCTTATTCTGGCTCACACTCTCTCCTGGAGGGAATTGTTCAGGGACACAAGGTCCGGGAAGGTAGTAACCCTCATTATCTGCTAGCTATTGTCTGCGGCCCTGTGTCTGTGTGCGGTCGCCGGGAGAAAAACTCCTGCTAAGCTTGTGTCGAATCCACGCGCTTCGTAGCAGGGAGACTCATGAACCCGGGTTTGGTGCTAGTCAGCATCGCCTTGCTAATGCTCTCCGAGCTGAGCTCTGCATAAAAGGCGATGTGCGAGCACTTTCGAGGGCGCCCACAGAGGAACAGTGTCCCTCTGCCTTAAACACCACCTCACCACGGTGCAACTCCAGCGAGGCTTAGGATTCACTGGGGGTGGCTGCCGGTGAGCTAATCTTGTTTGCCAAGATATGAAACCCGAATGAGTTGTTGTGGACCTCAGAAGATGCATCAGAAAGCAGGATTTCACAAGAATTCCAGAAGTTCCAGTGCACTGCACAGGCCAGATCGTGGCTGCCTGTGTTAGAAATGGACACAGACCTTGGTAGTGCAGCAATGCATTTTGCTGCCCAGTGACCCTATCATTATGTAGAAACTCAGCAAACATAATCATCTGCTTTTTTCTGTGCGTGCTACAAACCAGTGTTAGTATTTGGAATGTGGTTTAATTTGATCAAACTGTTTCGAAAATTTAACCTTGACATAATTTCTTCTACCCCATTCAGAGTGTAATAGCATGGCAATCAGCAGCCTTTGTGTGAAGTTCCCCATTAATCAAAGCACTAAGGATATGTAATTTGTATTTAAAACTCCTGCCTCCACCAGCCACCCTAAACATTTTTTCTCCTATTTAAACTCATTTGAGCTGTGCAAAGGATTATCACACATGATATTCTATTCATGATATTGATCACCAGATGAGCAGTCATGGAGGACTCTGAGTGGTTTGGTACATAATCTCGGAGTAATTTGAACTCTCTGCAGTCACATACCAGCACAACAGGCTAGCAAACTAACCTCTGTAGTGTGAAAGTCAGGTGCTTTTCCGGAATAACTCGATCGAACTGGCCAGATCTGCCAGGTCTGTGGATCACAGAAATATAGGAATCAACCAACTTATTTCAGAGGAAATGATTCTCTTGGGTCTCAGAAATATAGTAATGCATGTTTAAATGACCATGATGTAGCCTGATGGCAAATAAAATGCACTTAACCTGAGATAAAACATACATACGGTGCCAAACAGACAAGGTGCAAAGACAGTGCACTGTGCAAACAAGTAACACAGTACACAAAGAAATGCAGTGTTAGAGTAGAGAATGTGAAACTGAATAGTAATGATGAGCAAACAAATTTCGTGCAGTTAGGACAGAAAGCACCAGAACGTATTTTAAGAAGATGGGTCATTTGTTTTGGCTGGGGTGGCACATCGGGAAGCGATGTAGTGTCTGATGGCAGCATGCAGGAATGATCTCCAATAGCGTTTTTCAGCACAGCATAGTGGAATGAGCCAGTGGCTAAATGTGTTCCAGGATAACGCCCCCTGGAGCAGATGGGCAGAATTGTGCATAATATTCTCCATTTTCGCTAACTTCCAAATGGTTCTGGATCAAAAGACCTTGAAACGGCCCTTCTTACACAATTACGGTTTGCCTTATGATCTGCACGTGTATGGCACTTTCACTGTGTTTGTTAAGCTGCACTACAGTCTTTGCTGAGACTGAGTCATGCAGGTACTCTGTGTTGTTTGAACAGGGCCTGACACTCTTCCACAGACTGACCTAAATGCCCAGTGTCGTGTGGCACAAACGTGCAGCGTCCTCATTAATCACACGTGGAGTTTTAGCCGACTTTCCAGAGAGATGAGGGCCTCAAATCACGCCACTGGCGATTTTACTGTTAAGTCAGCTGTTTATGGGCACTCAAACTCCACCCCCGACCGCCGGCTTATGGTGTCTTTACGGGGGTGTCAACCTGTTCTTTTAAAGGGTGGGT
>JAODKM010000001.1:15340214-15358104 GCA_026780845.1 Petrocephalus sullivani | reverse complement strand
TTTTTTTTTTTTTGGTGGTTGTGGGGCGGGGGGGGGGGGGGGGGCGGGGGGGGGGGGGGGGGGGGGGGGGGGGGGGGGGGGGGGGGGTGTGGGGGTGGGGGGGGGGGGGGGGGGGGGGGGGGGGGGGGGGGTGGACTGGAGTCGCAGGAGGAAACCCCACAATGACACGGGGAGAACTCCACACGAGGAACCGGATTGGAACCCAGGTCCCAGAGGTTTGAGGCGTCATTGCTAACCACGGCGTTGTATAAATGTGTTTTTTTTTGGGGGGGGGGGGGGGGGGCGCCCCATTTCCCTTTAAGCCAAAAGAATGTGCTAGTTTGCACAAGCATTCCTCTACTGTAGTGCAAAGGAACATCCGTTTAAATCTGCAACCTATTTAATTGGTGTGGCTTTTATATGCTTTTAAAGTGAAGTTTGGTGGCATTACAAGGCCTGATGTGAAAATGCAATGAGCACAGTTTGATTTTTAAAATGGAGCATTTGGAGCACTCAGGTTCACATAACTTACTGGGTACCAGATACTGTAAAGGAATGATTATATGTGTTATGATATGTGTTATTATGTTGTGTATTCATGTTCTGTTGTGTATCTGGGTGAGTTAATCCTGAAAAAAATGTAAATAAATATTGGTAACATAAGATTTCAATTCAATTTGTTTGAGAGTGAATCAAATTATTTTTAAAATTAATACTCATTTCTAATTATTTTTCATTCTAATGAATGTTCCAGATATTAAAAGCAAAGGTCAAAAGATGCACCCAAAACACTGTGTAATTGGAATCAATATCTTATTACTTTCCAGTATAACACCGGCGTTATAACTTTTATATATTGCTTATTAAAAACCGTCGATTATGGCGATGTAATATATAGACGTAAAGAGCTATAAATTAATGCTTTTCGTATTTTTATGTCTGGGGAGCTGTGGGCTTAAGGGTCAATATGCTAAACATTTGAGTCCCGGTGTGATTGCACTCGAAAGCTTCTTAACCCAAAAGCAACACAGAGCACAGTAAACATTGGAATCTCGGTCTGCTGCCGGGTCGGAATCCTGCTTAACCCCCAGCACACAATACCATGGCAAATGTTTCGGGAAGTGGCTATTTTTGTCTCCCCCCTCCATGACACCTTGATAAGGCAATTATAATGTAATTACCTTAACAAGTAGCATTACATGAAATTATTGTCATTCTTCTGCTAATATAACACAAAATCAGTGCTGAGAGAGTGTGAGGATGTCTAATCAGCATGTCATTAGAGCCAGCAAGTGCAGACAGTCGGCTGGGCTCACAACTCAACAGAGCAGCTCCCTGAAAAGCTAGAAAAAGCACCTTCCACATCCATGTCGCCGCTTGACTTTAGATTTAATTTACCAATGCTAATTGTATTCCGAGAGTTTTATGCGTGATTAAAACAGTGCAGGGTCTCAAATTGCAAAGCGCATGCTTCTACAGAGTGGGTCTGTCTTTAATGTAGCAGTAGGCTTCCTCATCAAAGCGAGGTCAGTCTACTGGAGCGTCTGACCACAATTCCTGACGTGGAGGTTACCGGCAGAATGTCTGTAGAATCATTACGTTAGCTTTCAGGGAGGTTTTGGATACTTCTGTGGACGGTTAGCTACCTGCACATGTAGGACAGACTGCACACCAACTCAATCAGAGGGGTTATTAATCCATGAAGTAGGGCTGCTATTTAAAAGGTAGCTATTTAAAAGGTAACAAAACAGCTACCTGTTATCTTACAATGCAGAGAGCTGTAAGTCGTTTTATTTAACTGGTTATTTAGCTTACCACAGTTATCATTGATCCTCAATTTATAAACATGGTCGTTTGTTGCTAGCGTGATGTCATGTTGCCATTGTTGTGTTGGGTCGTGAACCGTGAACGGAGAGTCTTAGGATGCAAGCAGTCGATGATGCATGAAAACGATTTTGACAATGCACGTCATATGGCGGAAATAGACTTGAGAGCTTGCACTGCGAGTATCTTTATCTTCTCCAGTCTCTGGCCTGGCACCTGGAGCGACAAGGAATTAAGGTGATGGCCGGCATCCAGTCAAATGGCTGGGATCGCAGCGGCAGCCTTGTACTGTGAATGGGGCGGCATGGGAAGCGGAGCTTGTGCAGTTTGTGGTCTAATGTGGTTGCAAGCGGCGTGGTCACCACCACCCAAACCGTGCATTTGCCTGGGGTGCCCCAGTCACTGCCAGTGTTGGGAAGGTTACTCAACAAGTCTAATAAGTTACATTTACCCCTTTAAAAAGTAATAATATTACTGAACTTATTAGTTAGTATCAGAAGTAGCTACATTACAGTACGGTATAGTACTACGTTAGTAGTTATATTGCTTTCGTTTGCTGCTGGCACAAACTTTACAGCTGATGACAATATTCTTTAACTGTGACAAACTCGAAATAATGACAATGCTTCCAGCTTTTTGGCTAGTACTCGATGTCATTGTAAGTTGATCTAGGACAAAAAGCAGACAATACAGTATTAACAGCATTAATAACTTCAATATTAGAGAATTGGAATCCCTTACAATATTCGTTACTGGGGAAAATAAACTAAGTAAAGTAATGCGTTACTGAGTAACATGTTACTGACCAACACTGGTCCCTACACTACATATTAAATGAACGTTTTCCTTATTTATTTAGGAGATGTTGAAGCTGCATCTTCTATTAACCAGCTAGCTAGCAGAGATCTTCTGACTGTACTTGTAAGCTAACTACTTAACTTTTGAATCCTCCAGGGAGGGGGCTGTGGGTGGTCAAAGTCAAAAATGTATAAATGTATAGAAAAATGTAACTGTATAGATGAAAGCTGATAGCTTGGTAGTTTTGCAGCTGTACATAACTTAGTGTAATTTACCATGCTGGTTTTCTGAGGATGTGGTCAAGGAGGTTATAAGTGTTTTAGCATTATGACATTATTCTGAGTCTTTGCAACACTGGTAGGACCCATCACTGCTATTTTTAGAAAGCCGCATTTATGTCACATAATTATAATCAAAGAAGGTACTTATTTGTGTAGAATATAAACAAAAGTAATTGTGGTAGTTCTTCGGCTTTCTTTGACCCCCTCGATTCACTGTTCATTTAATTGAATCCTCCTCCTAATGGCCCATCAGTTCAAACTCTCCACAGAGTCATTAATACAGTCTGTGAAGTTTTTTTATACTTCATTACTTTTTACCAAAATTATCAAAACACTGTGCTGATTAGCAGATGCTTAAAATATTCTAAAATATTCTCGCGTCCTTGAGGGAAGCTGGATTTTTGGGAGAAGCTGACTTTAAGGTGCGTGTGTTTGACAGCATTTTAGCACGTCGCCTGAATGCAGGTGAGAGATGCTTCTGGTTAAGCGTGGTCTAACCGTAAACACAGCCTTTTTCGGCACGGGCACGCCGTCGCCCAAGCCTCCACCTGCCGCCGCAAACTGCTGTAACAGAAAATTAGGGACAGAATTTTAAAAATAGGTTTCTTATCAATAAATGACATATTTATTGTCACAGCACATTTCATTAAGGGAGTATTTTTTTCACATTTCAGCTCAGCTGAGCGAGGAGGGGGTGGCATGGGGCTGCAGAAGTTTTGCCTTACCGCCCCCCTGGGTTTCCACCAGAAGCCCAAAGACTTGCTGGTGGGGTACATGATGCCCCTCAGTCAGTGCCGCTCAGCCCATTAGGCGACATAGGCGGCTGCCAAGTGCACCGTTGTCTGAGGGGGCGGCAAACATCAGCTTGACCTCCCCGTTGCTAATCCTTACCCTCCTGCCTCCTCTTCTCAGGAGCGAAGAGCATGTAGCGCAGAGTGACGCTTGCTTAGGGCTCCATGTGGCCTGTGACCGGTGCTGCTCTAAATGGCCCACAGTGTGTGACTATGTTTCTGCTCCGTAATGGACTGGCACCCCACCCAGGGACAAGCTGGGCTGGGTTAGCGTGCCTCCCCCCCCCCCCATGACGCAGGTCGGGGGGTCATCTTAATGGACTCTCACATGATAGCATCATAGCATCACATACACTTTGTGTTGTGTTGACAAGCCTCCTTTCATAGATTGCATAACACAGCTTTCTAAAAAGTGACTTTCACTCAAAGATGATGAGGGTGATTATAAATAAAGGCAGCAACGGCAATCGGGCAGTTATTATCAGCTTTTTATCGACGACACGCGTACAGTGTGGGCCTTAAAATATTAACAATCCATTTCATCTTTAAGAATCTGCGGGGTGACAGCGCGTGGGTGGGCGTGCTAATGCGTGCTAATGCTAATGGGTGACATGACGTGGGCAGCTGTCTTTGTGGACGCGTGGAACATGAATCACCGAGGAGGTTCTCGAAGAGACGAGGCAGATTATCACATACACACAAACTTGAGGAGTTTGTGTGTATGCATTATATAAATGTTCACTTAAGTCATACACTTTCTATATGTACATACATTGTGATATGTTAACGACAGAAAACGGTATATAATTTAAAAAAAAAAGAAATAACTGCTATTTCTATCTTTTGCATCATTATCATTTTATATGTTGATTATTCATTCATATTCAAAACAAGACCATTGTGAGTTTACTTACTTGGGGTCTCCTAAGAAGAACTGCACCACAGGTACTTAGAGGAGAAGAACACATATGCAAAGATCTGTCCCTTCCAGATGAAAACAAGACTACTAAATAAATAAATATCAGCCCTGCAATGCAAAGCGTCGGATGCAGTGGTGTAAAGCTCACTGCCACTGGACTCTAGAGCACTGGAGACATGTCCTCTGGGGTGATGAATCATGCTCTGTCTGGCAATCTGATGGACACGTCTGGGTTTGGCGGTTGCCAGGAGAACGGTACTTGAATGGCTGCATTGTGCTAAAGGTAAAGTTTGGTGGAGGGGGGATTATGGTGTGGGGTTGTTTTCCAGGGGTTGGGCTTGGCCCCTTAGTTCCAGTGAAAGGAACTCTTAATGCTTCAGCATATGACGCCATTTTAGACAATTTCATGCTTCCAACATTGAGGGAACAGTTTGGGGATGGCCCCTTCCTGTTCCAACATGACTGCGCACCAGTGCACAATGCAAGACATGGATGAGTGAGTTTGGTGTGGGGGAACTTGACTGGCCAGCTCAGAGCCCTGCCCTCAACCCGATAGAACACCTTTGGGATGAATTAGAGCCGAGATTGCGAGCCAGGCCTTCTCATCCAACATCAGGACCTGACCTCACAAATGTTCTCCTAGAAGAATGGTCAAAAATTCCCATTAATACACTCCTAAACCTTGTGGAAAGGGTGTGCCAACTCCATATTAAAGCCTGTGTATTAAGAATGGGATTTTATTAAAGTTCATGTGTGTGTGTAAAGGTAGGCGTCCCAATACTTTGGGCAGTATAATGTATCTCGAATGAACTGCTTTAGGGTCAACTTTAATGCATTAGGCAACTGATAATGCACCCCAGTTATCTTCTGACTTACTGATATCTTATTTTAGAACATCTTCTGCATTCTGTTTATTCTGCCAGTTGTCATAGTTATTGCTACTGCTGTACCACAACACGGCTTGCAAACACATTGTTATCTTTCCGCTGATTGGACGGCGGCCTGTGCTTACAGAAGTGGCAGTGTTGTCGTGATTCCCAGTCCTTGGACAGCATTTTGTCACATATTTACCCACACAAAACACGCAAGTTCAGCTCACCGCCCCCATACTTCAGCCCCTTACCTCACGACAAAGAAGGACGAGAATATCCCAGCTTCGACTCGCATCTGAATGTGAACATGCCGAAGCGCACATCTGGGGAGCCGCTTATGCATTAACAACTACATGCACAACCGTTTATGCATTAACAACTACATGCACAACCGCTTATGCATTAACAACTACATGCACAACCGCTTATGCAACTGAAAATGCATGTTGCAAAACAGGGGTTTAGATGTCGGACATATGTGGCATGTTACGGTGCCATTAACAAATCAAAAATATAAAAAATGAATAAAAGGAACCAAACTGGGGGAAAAGTGGCTTCTGCATTCTGGAGTAATTGAACCTTTCTGCTTTTCCTTCTTGAACACTGAACAACATAACCATAGCTTGTCTGAGTCCTGATGAGTATCATATGAATAATTCTAATGTTAATTATAAGGTTGAATAATATATGCAAAATCCTTTCATTGTGGGTAATGAAAGAAGTTAGATGTGTCATTAAATGTGGAAGCTCAGCTTTTAATAGCCATTTACTGAGGTGTATTCGGTAGGGACTAGGGAGGTATAATCTTGGTCTTTTATGTATGTTATATATGTATATGTATGTTTGTGTATATGTTGGGATAATAGACTCTCTATTGTCACTCTCATTAGACAAATCTAAATGACATTATTCCCAAAGCAGAGGCTTCTGACCGCACCATAAAGTGCATCTCCTGTAACGTCAGCCCCGAGTCTCAAAATCAGATCTCGTTTGATGATTGTTCATGGCCGCGATCTGTGTGTAATTCTCCAAAATGAATGTTATTGATTTTCTTATTAGATGCGATCTGCCTACTGTGAATTTTGCTCTCACCTGTGTGATGGATTTTTATTCAGAGTCACAGTTATTTGTGGGCCTTCGCATGAAGGAGCGGCCTCATTAGCGAGAATGACAGGGCAGCGGCGAGCACAGTGCCGGCATTTACTGCCTCCGATTCCCCCATATCACCCCCTAATAGAGCTCTCACAGTAGGTTACAAAACAGTGCTTACTAATCAGGGCGGCATTGTGTCTCTGAATATATCAATACAGGTCCCGACAGCCCTGCAAGACGGGGGGAATTTGCACTTTCCTGTAGGAAATTCAGTGTATTTCAGAATCACTGCAGAGCATCTCAGAGGGCACACTGGTGCATCTCAAAAGAAGCATCTCATAGGGCACACTCTTTACTTTGACACTGAAAATCAATTCACAAGTGGGGTTTGCGTTATTAAAGCAAAGATTATTAAAATGTTAACTAACTTTATTTTAAGCAAATACATAAATTTAATGCATTTAAAAATGTAATGTAAATGGATTCTCTGACTGCGAAATGACATCTCTAGATGAGATGCAGATAGACTGTCGAAAGGTGAGAATAGGCTTGGAAAGGAACCTTCCGGAAGAAGTGATGGAGGCACCGAGAGGAGAGAAGCCGTGTGAGGGTTTAGCAGAGAGGTGCTCACCACCAGGGGGACACGCCTGATTTTTATCCCATGGAGAATCTGCAGAAGGGTTTGGAATCTGCTGCTTGGGAGCACAAATCGTTTGCGAGTGGCGGCCCAAGAGGGTCTGATAGGAAGCAGAACTGCCAAAATAGTTCTAATCCGGTGTGTTTCTGGAAAGTTTCCAAGAAGGCACCGGGGGCCCTCGCGGTATTTGCTGTCAAGGGTGGTCAGACTCCCAGTTCTGTATTCATAAGTAGAGCATGCAGACCATATAAGTAAATTGTGAGCTTTAGTCTACAACGCGGTACCATGGCTGGGATTCAGCGGAAGGTGCCGTCAGCATGCAAGAAAGTAAAAACATGAATCAGCTTGTTTGTCCTAAAGCCTTGCTGTTCTGAAAGGGCAAAACATATTTCAACCTAATTAAACAGAAATATCGTGTCATTCTACACTTTTGCCGCATAATCTTTTCATCTCAAGTCCCAAATGTTTTAGTGTGTTGCAAAAAAACAGCAATTTGAGATTCAGTGTCTTCCAGGGATAAAAACATATTTAAATATATGGATATTATATATATATATATATATACACACACACACATATATATATATATATATATATATAATTAATTTATATAAACTCCATGATGTTCTGTAGCATGACTTCAGTGTTGTGCCCTTGAGCAAGGCCCTTAACACCAAATGTGGTCCTGAAACTGGCTGATCACTGCTTTCAATTGTATGTGGCTTTGGATGTTACATAAATAAATGTCAATAATGGACCAGGTAACACTGATGGACTGATGGACTTTGGACCACGATGCTGCGAAGACTGTCTTGATGTCCAGTTGTGATGCCCAACATTTAAGTAAAAAATTTGTATTTGTGCCCTATTATGGTGAAAACCTAGAATTTAATGAGTCTCTGGTCCAAAAAACAAATGCACTTTTTGGAATTGAGTGTTTATACATGTCCCTTTATTTACGAATTTATCGTAAAAATTTCTGGCAAGCATATATATTAATGTAAAGGCAGCTTAACGTAGAAATGCAATATAATTCTAGAGTGTTGTAATGGTGAAAATTAAGGCGACTTATGGTGTGTTTGATTGCGTGACACGCGGAGGTGTGAGGAGGAGTGTGCAATGATCTACTTAGAAAGGATACAGTTAATGAAGATGAATGTCATGACCCAACGGTTAGTAACAAGAGCTAGCTAAATCTGCATGCTGAATATTAACATCACGAGCGCTTAACATCATGCATGCTAGTGGAAAGTGGATGCGTGTTCGGGAAGGGAGGGATGTATCCTCATGGATTCATACATTTCACAAAACATATAAGTTGCCATGACAGTCTCGATGATGCTTGCTCAATGAATATGCTTACCCATAATCATAAATTATTGTTTCCTGTTGGTTAAGGGGGTGCTAGTTCATTAACTCATTTACTAGCCAATAAACCTAAACTACTTTGTGTCGGTTCAATAGCTAGCAAAGTCTGTACTCCCTGCAGCTCACAAATTTACAAGGAGAGCCTCACTAACCAGGTGCTTTTTCCCCCAGATGCACTGGTACACCAATCCATTTTTTAACCACCTCTCCCTGAAGCCCAGTTGTTGTTTTCAGCTAATTTCCCCCAAGGGGCTTGACCTTAGATGAACCCTCGCTTAGTGATTCACTCAGATCAAAGGCTCGAGCATCATTTTCCAGAAGAGCAGTGCACACTCTGTCTAATAAGGCAGCTCGTCCCCCTGCAGCCTTCACCCACGCCTGTCCACGGCCGTTCGTTCATCCGTCTTCGGTGCGCTCATTAACGCCACAAGTGCACCTACAATTTAGGAGCTCGGCTAGCACACGGCCTCACATTCCTAGCATGCTAAGTTCCCCTTATACGATGATTGGCAAAGTCCTGTGTGGCCTCCGCCGATCAAAGTGAACAATGATTCCTGACAGAGCGGCCAACCCCTGCCTGAATGGGTACCACCGCTTGTTTCCTAAACGTCTAAGCAGTGAAGATGTTCAGTAAAGTACCTTACAATGATAGTTAGCTGTGCACTAACTCACCCTGCTCATGAAATATTGATTTTGCATTAGAAAAACATGAATCTTCTAAATAAGAGGTGAACGAGAGGGAATTGACCACCCCATTGTGTGCCGCTCTTAAAAAGTCAGCAGGACACAGTCAGTGGAGCTTAATTTTAGCACTAATTATCTTTCTCAGTCGAGTGTGCTAGAGTAACAAATCGGATGAATGGCCAAAAACTCGGGTTCTGCGTGTGCACTACAAAAGGCTAAGTGCCAGGAGGGGAATGTGTCCATAAATCAGGCATGGCAGAAAGCCTGGTCAGATGCGGGAGGCTGCAGACAGCTCCCCTGTCTTCCCCAAAGCATCGGCGCAGTAATGTTAGTGCTACTATAGCTCCCTATTGATGTGAACAAATGGGGCTGAAGCTTATTTCAGGTTTTGTCACGGCCGTGTTGTTTATGTGACTATATTAAAAGTTGCTTACTTTCAGGACCTTGGAGAGCATTTGTTTTTTTTTTTTTACAAGCATGGTAATTTGAACGGTCTAATATTTACGTCTATCATCACTATTACCATTATGTGCAGACTATTTTATTTTATATGTGTGTTATATTGTTCAGAGACTTTTATGACATGTTTAGCACTGCTGATATAAATTGCATGGATCCTCCTCACCTACAGGTATATGAACAGTATTATATGCACAGTATTATAGGCGTAGTGTGCCCAAATGCAGTTAATGTGTTTAATTTAGGGTTATATTTATTTTCAGTGAGACAGTGATCAATGTAAATCCAAAGAAGACTCATCCAGAAACAAATTAAAAACAGAAGCGGACATGCAGCATGAACCCTCAGATCACTTAGACAGCAGAAGTATCTTAGTGGGAAGTAAATCTGGTAAATAGGATCTCTTATTAATCAATAAACGCATCGGGACGAAGCGGACCATTGCACACCATGCCTCGTTTTAATGTTACCGATCCATTGTCCTGATATGTGGAATATCCATTACGATCAGGTTTACGAGGGGTCCGGAGAAGGTAACACATGGCCATGATGTAGTACGCTATCTGCTGCCATCACAGACCTGCCGCTATGGAAAATTAATAAATTAATCAAACAAGCGCTATGACTTAAAGCTGGTTTTCCAGACTCACTCCTGGACACGTTTCAGAGAAAATGCAATAGGGTCATTTTTGAGGAAAGGGTAAAATACATGCAGACTGTAAGAATAAGAGTATTTTACTGTGATTGACCACTAAGAATGAGAATAATCGTTCATTTTCTGTATTTATGTTATGAGATATGTATGGCAATACAGAAAGTAATACTTTTCATTTCATCCCAGAATCTCGTTATTTATTAAGCTGATGTTTAATATTGTCTGTAAGTCTGTCGTCTAAAACGGTGCGATATTCGGTCATGCTGGGATAAACGATAGCTAACTGTTCTTAGTTAGCGTAGCTTAGATTTTTTTCTCGCACGTATTTATTTCTTGCCTTCCGTCCTGCAGTGATTGTGCTCCCCGTTGGTCGGGAGTGTCGGAGAGCGGCCTGGATACGCGTGGCCATTAGGATGCATCCCAGGAAAGGGCCCCCAGGGCGGCGACGTGGAGCAGGCCTGCTTTTAGCGTCGCCCAAAGCCATTTCTCACCTCCTTCTCTCTTTCATCTTCAGCACTTCGCAGCAAATATTACTCTGCAAGGAGTATTACAACATATTTACTCCCCCCCCCCAGAAAACAAATTGGGCTGTGTTTTTGAAGATCCGGATAATTCCGCAGTAGCATTAGCTTTCCACTTTTTTTTTTTTTGCCAAATTTGTAAAAGTGTAACCTTAAAATAATGGTGTGGAGTCGCAGCCCTGTTAATGCCATCATCTTTTGTAGTTTTTCCCCCATCTAATCTTGACAGTGCATACATATTTCAAGGACTTACGTGACTGAGATTTATTATGGCAACATCTAACATATTTTAGCTTATATATGAAAATATAAATTAGTTGTATGACTGATGCTTCAGGAAACTAATTTTCAAAGTTTGTTGTTAATACTGGTGTTGTAATAGCAAATACACACTTTCTTAGAGCACACCTTCCCCAGGTCTCTCCACATGCTGTGCAATTTCTTAGTTCGCTTGAATTGGTAATAATGAGTCTATAGCTAGGTCTGCTGACTTCTGGCTGGAAGCTGGGCTGCTCCAGCTTTCTCTGATACAGCATCTCCTTCTGAGAGAGACCAGTAGGTCAGAGGGAGCAGAGAGACCAACAGGGAGGGGCCATGCAGCCAGATACCCTGGCATATTCTCGCACACCTTCAGCAGAGTGCTGTTTGTTCTGTACTACCGGGTGTCCTGGCTGCCATTGTTATTGTTTTTTATATATAAAACTGGAATTCGGACCGACACAGGTGAATTTATTCATAAGACTACATCGCCTCCTATGATTTCGAAGGAAATTTTTCAGTGACCAGTAAAATAACAAAAATCTGTCCCAGTCTCAGACGGCTTATGTTTTTTTTTTTTTTATATATTATCGATCCACCCTTGGTGTAGAGCAAATGTTTCCGCACCAGGCCTCAGCATATGAGTTTGGACCTGATTTTTGATGTTTTGATTGTTTCATTGTGAACAATCGTATTCTTCAAAGGAGACAGCGCCTCCTTTTAAATGTTATCAGTGACCAAAAAAAATTATTAATTTAAACTATGACCGATGAAAGGTAGCAGATATATTTTCTTCTTTGGACTTTGATGATTTAATCATTGTGATCCCCTGGCTTATCCTGTATGATGTCTAATTAAAAAAAAATTATAATTTCAGAAGAAAAAAACGTTGTGCTTAATAATCAATATCTGACGCATTTGTGACTGTTTGCCCGCCACCATGCAGACGTGGCTATCGAAATAACTCTGCTTTCCGTGAGATTACAGTCATTTACCGTAGTTGTATTTTTTCATCTTGTGATACAAACGCCGCTGAAATGTTTTATATTAATCTTTATTAATATTATTATATTAAAGGTCAACATTAATTGACCCTTTTTCCCCCTGCTGCTGGGGGTGCGCCCAGGGCCAGGCATGCTGCTCGCGTGATAATTCCCGTCGGTGCTTCACAAAGTCTTGTCTTTCACGAATGACACGCACAACCGACGTGCGCAGGTTAAATCCCATTATTCCCTTTGGAGCTGCCGGCCGCGCCGTGTTGAAACAGGATGTGATTGGAGCTGAAAGCCGCTCACTTTTATCAGTCTCCGCGCCTCTGATTTTAAACGAAGTCCGGCTGTGTGCCGGTGATAACGGATAGCAAAGGCTGACACGGACGGGGACCGGCGAGCCGCGGCTGTGTGCGTGTGTGTCCGGCGAAGGGCGCTGGTGTCGGGGGCAGCGCTTCTTAAAAAAGCAGCGAAGGATCGGGACAGAACAGGAAGAGCCATGCAGATCGGTGACACCAAACAGCTGTCCCCGCTAGATTAGCGAAGCCGGGCACAGCGGCCGAGCCATCTGATTAGCGGCTGCTAATTACTGGAGCACAGGCGCTGCGGCTAATCTGTATTTTGCTCCCGGTTAGCATCGGAAAGCCCGGAGTCATTTCATCCGAAATTCCTAACACCTTCCCTTACAGCCTGACTGTAAGGAATGTAAGATGTTAGCAGAATGAATCCGCAAGGGACTAAGGTGTCACTTTAAATGTAGACCTCCAATTATATAGCCTGGCAGAGGTTGTGCGGGCACCCTCTGATGCATACCTTTAATTATAATTTCAAACATTTTATTTGTGGAGGGACGTGTAAACTGTGCTCTTAGAAGAAGGTAATTGCCATTTTACATTCGCGTTTAAGTAAAGCACGGAATAATGACACAGAGCCACACCAACATTTCTACATTAATTTGAATATAAATAAAGTTGAACTTGTCTCCCTTTCTTCATTATAATATTCACCCATTGTCAACACCAGGCTGCTGTTTCCAGCAAGTCTAAATCCCGTGCTTTTAACATTGTAAATGAAATAGTTTATATATTTATATATAATTTACAAATTAATGCCATTAAAATTAATTGCCTCTAACACGTTTGGATGCAGTGGTTTCTCGCATGGATATATACTTTTTCAGCCCACTTTTTATGATTAAAACGTGACCCACAACAAATACATTGAAGGTGCTCCAAAAGGACATTTTAATAAGCAATAAATTATCATTTATTTATATATGTATAAGTATTTACTTATTTACATGGCTAATAGCCCTGTAAATAAAAACGAATCACTGAGTCACAAGACCATCTGCTTTTAATGGATGAAGATATATATTTCTGTTTAAAGTCTGCGTATTTGAGTATTTACCAAAATGTTTTGCGTCAAGATGGCAATGGAATAATTCATAATTTTCCACAATATACTTTCAATTACAAATGTGTAGCCAATTAAACTTAATGAACACTTATGTATCCCTAATGGACTGACGAATACCTAATAAGTATTGCATCAGCATAAACTTATCTATATTGTTTGTGGTTTCCTGCTTAATTTCAGTTGAAGTGCTTTGCTATTTAAATGTAAGAACTCCTAATGCAGTCCTAATGGTTTAGCAATTACCTAATAAATGTTTTACCATAAGCTTTAATATACTGTTTAAAAATCATCCTCGATTTTCAATTACAAAACATATGTCTTGCCAATTAGTCAAATGACCCCCCATTTTAGCTTAACAGATTTGTGAATATCTAATAAATATGTAATAACAAGGTTATTTGATGCACTATTAGTCTTTAGTGTGGCCCGTGTGCGGTTCAGTCATGGCCCTTTGTTTGAGTCGCCTGTTGTTTTTATTGAACAGCTGCCCTGGGGTCAGGACGCTAACTGCTTTAGAGAGGCTTTACCCGCTTTGTCCTTCAGGCCCGTCTACTTAAAACCCAGCAAATAAACATACAAGTTTATTGAGTATGTGCAGGCTCTAACGCCATCAGCAGACCCAATACCGCCGCGAGCCATTAGCGACACGCGCCAATCAAGGTGGAAGATGGCCTGAGAGGAGACGGCTGTCCCTGAAGATAAAATGCAGACCCGCGCTAGGAGCAGCCTAGGAGGCAGAGAGTGCAGCATTCTTAAAAACAGAAGCTGCCCCTATTTTTAAAGTGTATTTTCTTTACTGTTCTGTATGCCCACACCATCACCAGTTTTTGTTCTTCTCGTCATGTTTAACCTGTTCTTCAATGTCTACATTTACTGTTTTCTATGAATTTCTACATTTACGTTTTTCTTTATTTAGCGGAGGCTTTTATCCAAAGTATTGTACAGTAAAAAAAAAGAGAAAGCTGGGTGAGTGCTCAGGGGCCTGAGTATATACACAGGTCAGGGGCCCGAGTATATATACAGGTCAGGGGCCCAATATATATATATACAGATCAGGGGCCCGAGTATATATACAGGTCAGGGGCCCGAATATATGTACAGGTCAGGGGCCCGAGTATATATACTGATCAGGGGCCCGAATATATATACAGGTCAGGGGCCCGAGTATATATACAGGTCAGGGGCCCGAATATATATACAGGTCAGGGGCCCGAGTATATATACTGGTCAGGGGCCTGACTATATATACAGGTCAGGGGCCCAAGTATATATACAGGTCAGCGGCCCATATGTTTGTACATGCATTGCTTGGCTGATCGATACCTCATTGAATTATTTAGTTAATTACGTTAATTAAATAAGAGAGCTGCTAGTGAAATGGCTGAGGTGCCATTGGGGAGAGGTTTGGGAACCGAAATTATGTCTGTTTAGCTACCCAATGAGATATCCGTTTCTGGAGAACAGAAGAAATGCTTTATTTTTCATTGTCACTCTAAATTTGCATATGTTCATTGCATGTGTAAAATTGTACTTAATTTTCTGAGCAAATATACTCTTAATACTACCCAGATAAATAGCCTTAAGCGTTTTCTTTGACTGCATAAGACTTTTGTACTGGATTGCCTGTGTGTGTGTGTATATATATATATATATATATATGTATACACACCTAATAGAAATACACACACACACATGTAGTACTTTCTCATTGTACTACAGTCCCTTGCCGGTCCATGTGTGTTCTGTGACCCATGTTTCTCAGTGCATGTCTCATGTCATTGTCTGAGCCGGGCGCCTTGCGGCATCACGCTGTCCTGGGCAGTCCCTCTCGCGTCTGGCGAAGGCCATTCCCGCGCTGCTGATCGCCGTCTGAGAACTGTATGGCTGTCAGAGGGCTGGATGTGACCGTCCAAGTGAGCGAGGCTGCTTTTCCCCATCAAACAACAACACAAAACCAAAATGTATTTCTGTGAGTCAGTACAGAACGTTTAAGTCAGTGTCTCATTCAAGGACCCCAATGTGTTGCAGCTCTGAGCTTGTATTTTGGTGAGTAACACACAGAAATGTAATAATGCTGCTCTCCGAAGGAATTATTGAATTTTGATGTTCCTCTTATGGGTGCCATTTATTTAACTTAGCAGAAAATCAAGTTTGCTGCCCCTCCAAATGAATCAAAAGACAATGTGGGATTTCTGCCATACTAGCTGCTTTTATTTCCCTTATAGTACTTTAAAGGACACTGCTATAGCACTTCCTAAACAGAGTTCATTTTACCCCAAGTCTGTACATATATATGTATAATATGTGTGCGTGTGTGTGTTTGGATTCACATTAGTTTTGTAATATAGAGTGTGAGGAACACAAGTTCACTCTTAAAACGTGAGACGTGGATATTTTCGTCTATACCATATATTTACCCTATCTAACCTTCTGATGACTCTCCTAAACTGAAATATAAATACAGATGGAGAGATTTAAAGGGGCGGTGTCTTTTAGGGGATGTGCCATTGCTTTGACTCCTGAGCAGTCGACTGATTCATTTTGAGGTACCGCCTTTTTCTCCCTTCTCCCAGATTAGAGCAAGTCTTTGAAGGCCAATTTATACAGTGGAATGTGGCCATGTGCGGAGGCATGCTAATGAGCCGCTAGCTGTGCCCGTTCGCAAACATGACATTATTTTATACGTTTGTTTTCCTGTCAGCTGTCTGCTGTGTCCTAATGACCCTGTCCGTTTCATAATAATTAATTTTTAATGTTGCGGTTAGTGGATTTTTGCTGTTCTGATCAATGTGGATGTCAGGCTTTCATCTCACCTTCATACCATGGATTCATGCCCCCAAAATGGCAGACAAATCAGCAATCAGTACTAACCTGCTGCCTGGAGGCTCTGAAGGCCGGGGGAATTAAATATTTACTCTCACCTTTTGTCCAAGATGACCAGAGCAGCTGATAGCTTAACAATCAGAAGTTTTTCATTCTGTTGATGCCTGTCTGTGCAGAGAGCGTTTCCTGGCTCACCGCAGTTCGACAGCAGAACCACTATTGGGTCTCCTGCCTCTGACCATCTGGGTCCCGGACTGCTTTAAAAAAAAAAAAAAAACCCATAATGCCGTGTCCTGGACCTGAAAGAGCTAAGTCAGAGGTGGATCGGAACCAGTCTACCACTATCCCACACTACAACGTCCACATGTTAATCACAGCTCTGCAGATCAAGTAGGGTCCCCAGTACTTCTATGTATTTTTTTTTATTTAATAAAAAATCTTTTATTTAATTTTTTATTTTATTTAATAAAAAATAAAGAGTGAAGGGTGAAGAAAAGCAGTGCTGTTTATCGAAGAAATTCCTTAATTGGGGATTATTCGAAAGTTTTTTTTTTTTAAACAACACTAGACTGTGATTTTACATAAGGGTGGGCGGTATAAATATAAATATATAGGTATAAACGATATATGATACAAATTTGGCCACTGGGAGAGATTTCGATTATACCCGCCTACCGCAGTAAAATTTCATCCCGGTCCAGTGAAATCGCTCCATGCTCGTTCCGATTTGGGCATGCCACAGACCAGAGCCGGCCCAAGGCATAAGCGAACTAAGCGGCTGCTTGGGGCCCCCACGCCACCAGGGGCCCCCCATGAGTGCTGGAAATGTCAAGATATCTTGATTTAGGTGGTGGGGGGGGCAAATCAAATTCTGCTTAGGGCCCCATAAAGGCTCGGGCAGGCCCTGCCTCAGACCGTGAGCGGTATCTGAGTGAAAGTGACAGCTCCTGCCTAAAAGATTTGCGCGCCGACCAAATTCTCTCTGCTCACCTGCTCTGTTGATGACGCAATAGTGTTTTCAAAAAAGTCTTTTCACTGATTATTATTAAAAGAAATCGTTTACATTTAGCTAGATAGTGCAAATGTTTATTTGAATCCATAGCAAACTGTTTTATCGATTATAACTGACATTTTATTAGATTATCCATGTATATTAGATTCGATTTTATTACATTATTGATGTATATTAATTCAGGTCTTTACCAATATCTTTTCTTAACTGTCAGGGCTTTATTGATTATCACATCGACATCACACACTCACATGAACACGCCAACAGTCTGTGCCTGAAAATGTAAATTACGTGTTATCTAATTCCTAGTTCCTAATTCCTAATTCACTGTAGATTTCTCAGGGTAATAATTATTCTGTTCATGCCGGCTCAGCAAACATTTTTATAAATACTTTATTCATATTCCTATTGTTACACTCAGCCCCGCCCTTTGTGCCTCGTTCCCTGTTTTGCCCTCTGGCGGGGCTTAATTGGCCCCTCCTGATCCTCATTGTCTTTGCCCGGTGTAA
>JAODKM010000001.1:15315658-15340114 GCA_026780845.1 Petrocephalus sullivani | reverse complement strand
GTCCCGTCTGTGTTCCCCTCTGCCCCTTCCCGCCTGTGTTCCCCTCCGCCCCTTCCCGTCTCTGTGCCCCTCCGCCCCTTCCTGTCTGTGTGCCCCCTCGCCCTTTCCCGTCTGTGTGCCCCCTCGCCCCTTCCCGTAAGCGAGCTATGGGATCTGACGGCGTCTCTGGCTAATAATCGCTGACTCCTTGCTGCTGCCGCATCCCGGCCGGACTTTAATAGTTTTCATTTCTCTTCGCCAGCGGGTTGCCCTTTTCTCTGCGGCGTTATGGATGATCAGCACATGCCCAGCACCGCCGATGTTTGTAGGGTGCTCTCTCGGCCTGACCTCCATCCCACCGGGGGGTGACAGGAGGGCCCCGCTGCCCATTATTTCCCTCAGTATCTTCCTCACCTCCCATTTACACCATTTCCTACACAGACAATTTATATAAAAGACTTTCCCCGGCTTTCATCAAAGCCAGGTAGCAGGCCCATTTCGTAACATTAATTCTCCCCCTTTGCCGGGCGGCACATCAATTCGGTACTTTATAAACTATTTCAGGAATCCGATTTATCAGGCCTGACAGAACTTCACACAGAAATAAACAGCGCCGCCGCGGCCCAGCTCCTGCCGCCGCCCCTATTTATCATTATTTAATTCTGGGGCCTAAAATTCCCTGACATTATTAATAGTAAGATGAATCGCTGGAAAACTCCGGAATCTGTGACCAACGAGGCTGAAATAATCCATTTCGGCGAAAATGTCTGCGCGGAATTGCATTCCGGGATGGCCCGGCGCTCCGTCATTACTGTCTCCATATGCATGGGTGGTACGTACTGGAGCATGAAGTCCCCGGAGAGTAAGATACTTCCCCAGCAATTCCTCTCCGCTGGCCCGCACCCCCGGGAAACGGACCGAGGCTCGTGCTAACGGCTCTGCCGTTCACATTTAAATACGTTAATTTTAAGCCTGTTGTACTTGATTAACTTTAACTCAGCTGCCGGTGAACCCATGTCCCGGGCAGGTGCGTGGCACAATACCGAGTGTAATTAGAGTTGCGTGACACCTGAACCCAAATGAGCAGTAACTAGCTGCTTGACCCCGAACAGGAGGACCTGCCGGAAAGCACTGTGGTCATGTCCTGTACTGTGTGTTTTTTTGGGCTGGGAAATGATTCAAACTCAGTCTGGCCTGTCGCAAAATAAACTGCGTGAGTCCTTGAGTTTAAAGTTAGTTTTTAGAGGACTGATGAATTTGTATAGAGCTGATTTGGATGGCGTTGAATGTCGACTTGCTGATAGATGCTTCTGGAATCAAACTCCTGAGATCAGCAGAGGCAGGAGTGTCGGAGGCGAGGTGTTTATCGAGATGAAAGCTGGCTTGGAGATGTCGATTGTGTTTCGGGGTCACAAAGACAAGCTGATTGACAAGCTGGATGAGCCAATCACAAAACACCCTGAGATCTGGAGACATCTTATTGACTGTTTTGAATTTTTCCAATTTCCCTGCTATCAGCTAGTTCTAAACACCTGAGCTTTTAAATCTATTCATACTGGCAGAACTCCACATTTAACTCATACTGCATGATGGTATAGCAATATATATATATATATATATATGTATGCATAAACAGGAGTAGATCATCAATTCATACCAGATTAGAATAACTATATATAGGAATGTATCATTATAGTAATTCTTTATCTATGTATATTTATTTTGTATGCTTCCAAGTCAACATGGGCAGAATAAGCATTTGGATGATGGATGGATGGATGGATGGATGGATAGAAATATTTTTGATTGTTTTTTTTAAGGACCTGGCGTATTTTGTGTTATTTCCATACCTTGTAAAATAGATTAAGAAACAACTAAAATACAACAGTAATATACTGCAAAATAGCCATTATTGATTAATAAGTCCTCTATATTTGTTTTATTTTTATAGGGCAGAGGCTAGCAGACTATTATTATTCTGGTGAAGAAGAATAGTTGTGAGTTATCCTATCAGGGCAGAGCCGTTAGGTTAAATGAAGGCCAAACCCAACTGCCATAATTCTCCCTGGAACTGCGTGATATGCCTGTGGTGGTGTGTAGGGGGTTAGAGAGCGCACTCCTAGGCAGAGACGGACACTTTACTCCCTGTCACCTCATCTCCCCTTCCTGCCTGAGTTGTGATTTCCTCTGGATATCAGGAAGCATTTATCAGATGGCTGGGAAAACACCCGTCCCGTTCGAGAAGTCGCATTTCCCAAGCTCTATCCACCGAAGCTCGGATGATTTCGAGATAACGACCCGTCCGGGGAGGAAATTCCTTCAGGATGTTGACTGAAGTAAGAAAGTGGCAGGGAAGAGTGGCAAAACATGACAGGTTTTTGTTTATCAGCAACAAAACAGGGGCAGGCATACGCCCCCCCCCTACGGGTAGCTGTCTGTTTGTCTAATATTAACCAAATGAGACATGCTGTGCTGTACATGGATTCTGTTTAGATGAGGGGTCAAGTAGTAAAGGGCCCTCTGCAGGCTGGCAGCAAGAATCGGGGTCCATTCTGGCCCCCGCGTTTTGGGGAGATTGATGTACGCGTTTAAAATTTCCTAATTTCCGATTCGCGCTGGGATTTAACTGGAGCCAGCACTTTTTTTCACTGTGCACCAACCAGCATCCTTTTATTTCTGTGCAAAGCAAATGAGGAGAATCCTACAGACCATTAAGCAGAGAGTCCCTGTGAGGAAGGGGCCACCCGCCGATGGAGCCTGCGTCGTCGCCATCCGCCGGAAACGGGGGCCTCATCAGCATTTCCCTTTCTCCGCATATGCATTAGCAAAGCTGACCATCCGTATTTTTTTGCTTCTGCAAACATTGTCTTTTAAAGAACAAATTTCTCGCTCTGCTCTGGCTAGATTTTAGTGTCTGAGTAAAGAAATACACCTGTGTATAATTGTAAGATCCAAACCCTGCTGACCTGAGCAGGATGAGCAGAGAGATGGACGGAGAGACGGATGGATGGACAGACAGATAGATGCTCAGATTAGCCAGTCCTGTCCTGCCTCAGAGGCCTGTGCTTTCGTTTGGAGGCTGTGTGATTGACAGACTAACCTCAGACAATGAAATATATTGGAATGAGAGTCAAATTGTGATTTCTTTCTTGAGGGCAGTGCTAGGTTTTTGGAGCTGTTCTTGTACCAGAGTACAGGCAGATTGTTTAATCACACTCAACTGATACTCCTGAAAGCCATTGCTGACACCCCCCGCCCCAAGAGGACTTATTGCACAGAGGTCAAAGCTGCATCAAGACTGGTTGGTTCATACCAGGGAGGCTTTAGATATGCTATTATGGTATTTTTTATTAATAACAGCCTTTCCATTGTACTGTGATATTATGATATGTTATTTTATAAGGGGGGGGTAATATACTTTAATTGATACTAAAGTCATATTGATTTACAACAGCAAGGTAATCTATTATAAAAACAAAGCAGAGAACGTTATCATAAGTACCACGGCAAAGAAATGGTCATCTTGTCTACCACGGCACAGAGATGATTATCATGTCTACCAGGGCGCAGAGATGGTCATCTTGTCTGCCATGGCACAGAGATGGTCCTCTTGTCTACCACGATATAGAGATGGTTATTATGCCTACCATGGTACAGAGGTGGTTGTCATTTCTACCACAGGACATGAATGATCATATCTTCCCTAGCACAGAGATGTATTTCATGTCAACCATTGCACAGAGATGGCAATAATGCTGACCACATGATGGTTATCATTTCTACCACAATCCAGAGAGGCGTTAGTGTGAATCCTGCAGTTTGCCCCTGATGCACAGTACCTTATACCTTCATTTACACAGAAGCTCATCATTTTTTATTTTCTGTATTTTTTATTTTTTTATTAATGGGCTTTTTTTCAGTGGAGATTTCCTTCAAGTGATTAAACATTTCATTAATGAAGCCCAATAAATCCTGTTCAGCACAATAAGGGGGTAAAACCTTCAGCACTCTATCACGTATGCGCTGAAAAATTACACTATTTTGACAGAGCGTTTTATGGGAAAGTGCTTGATTAACTACTTTTATCTCGACACATAGCACTAAATTTTACTTCACTGCTATGGGGGAGGCACTTGAACTTCTGACATCATGGCTGAACTCGTGACATTTAGCTAAAAGAAACTCATCGCATCATTTATCAAAAACATCGGCGCACATCTGTTGACCAGATAGCAGTGACTTTTGGAGGTTAGTCATTACTGAAAAGACATGTCATTAAGTAACTGGTAAAAATGGGGTAAAACTAGTTTTGTCTCAGGTGGCTTTTTATAACAGATGATAAATGCCCCATCTAGCTTCCATCACAATAGAAAATGAAAGCTATCAACAGCTATACCTGACGGAGGTTCAGAAACTTCAGCAGCAAAGAATGAAAATTAAGCCACAACAGATTTTGTATTCATTTATATTTTTAAAATGACACAGACGAAGATAATATGGTAGATGTATGGGTGAATGAATTAAATAAATAATATGGCTTTAAAATGTTTCTTTCCCCCTGAAAGAGTAGGCAAGTGACAGCTATAGTAAAAAAAATCCACCCTTTCTGTCCACAAACTACGCTGAAAAACACAAAAAAGTCGCATTTCGCTTGTCCTGCCCCAGGCTGCTGGATTTGAATTTCCAAATTGGATTGCTTATTTTTTCTGCCTTGAAAAGAGTTACAGACCCCAGCAAATAACCCTCCGTGCTCGGGGAAAAGAAATAAATAACTTTTGATCGGGTCTGATCAATGGCCACACAAAGGCTTCTTCGGGATAATAGACTCAGTTTGAATCCGGCGGCCTTGCAGAACCGAAATGGCACCTCTGATGACCAGAAGGAGTTATATCAAATTGCAAAGGCAATTTCACACAGTTTAATCATGCTCCATGATTAGGGTTATTACAAAGATGAGAAAAGGGGTTTTTTATTGAGGGAATTACAGCTGTGGTTGCTGTTTGAGGGCACATGTGCACATTTTAGTGGAATCTGAGAAACCTCGCCAAAATTTTACATATGGCAAATTTGTTTATCTGTGTACGACCCCAATAACCCCGCTGTGGTGTGAATTTTTTTTTCAAAGGAATTAACTCAGAGAGTTAATTCAGGCAGATGTCAGTGTGCTAATGTCTATTTATGATATTAAAAAAAATTAATTTCTATAGATATGGGCTGTTGACAAAGAATGTTTTATAGCAAAATGAAATCGGTCTTTGTGTAATGTGGGTTGGAGCGGTTACCTTGGATTGGTAGTTTTATGGTTAATCATATCTTTTGATATGTACTTCAGCATGCAGTTTAGTGGTAACCCATGGGGGTCTCAAGCTGTCTATGAATCTGTCCACCAGTGCTTACAAGGTGCCCCCGTTTCCAGGTTTTGGCCTGACAGGATGGGAGCAATTTTGTTTTGTCATCCCAAGATTGTGGCAAATTTGAACCCTTCTAAGATGGGAGTAATATCACTCGCAGTCAAACATCCAATGCGATATTGTGATCTGAGACATTGTACACTGGGACAGTCCATGGAGGAGGAATCCCTTCTCCTTGTTTATGTAGATTTATCTCCCTCTGCTGGTGCAACCGCCTTCTTGCACGTCTGTGTACTACTTTAGGCAGCTACCTTTAGACACTCAGAAAGCCCAAGTGGTTGATTGTATCCATTTCAGCTGTAATGAAACATGGATCATCCCATACATTCTGCAAGGCAGTCATCTCAGCAGGACCTCCCTGCTCTGCTGTCTTCTGAGTGGACTGTCCCCTGCAGAATCCAAACCAAAGAGTCATCAACACTCAACAGACGCAAACACAGCAGACACTGTAGTGCTACCAGCCAGTGAAATGGCTCAGATATCCTCTTAAAAGTTCACCACACAAGCTGTGTTTTCATTTCAAACACACAATTTTTCCTCTTATATTTCTGAACTGCCGTTGATTGCATTTTAAGCGTGACATGACACAATTCCTTTTGTTGTGGAACTGGAACAATTTAGGGTAAATTAAAAATGCATTATACTTATGTCTAAAATTAAAATTACATTTGACAAAAAGTACCAGATAATCCCTACATTTAAAATGTAACCTTAACTCTATAAAAAGGTTCAATTACAGTATAACATTAACTTTAAAACTCTACTGACAATCATGCAATCATTGGAATGTAAGTATGACATGATATATATGTATATTTTTTTGTTTGTTTCAATAATTAATTGGCTTGTTTGTATTGTAAAGCGATCTTGAGTGTAAGATAGGCACTGCATTAATAATACAGTAATCATTATAATTGTATTATTATTATTAATAATAACAACAATAACATATTATTTCATGTCAGAAAACATAATTCCTGACAGGATCCCATTTGTTTAGCCCAAAATTTCA
This sequence comes from Petrocephalus sullivani, assembly GCA_026780845.1. Classification (NCBI taxonomy): domain Eukaryota; kingdom Metazoa; phylum Chordata; class Actinopteri; order Osteoglossiformes; family Mormyridae; genus Petrocephalus; species Petrocephalus sullivani. Next base: position 15,333,712 of record JAODKM010000001.1, on the reverse strand, counting down.
GCCTGCTGTCTGTAGGGACACTAACAGTACAGCTGTAAGCTGATGTTCCACGTTGTGGTCTCATATCGGGGCAAACAGGCCTACAGTAAATGTAGCCAAGTTTTTGTAGACTCATTAACGGAAACATGATTCAATTACACCGCTTCATAAAGCCTGCTTATTTATAATATGCTTTATAAAACACGTTTGCTTAACACTGGATCGCATTCTCTTTAACAGCGGTGTGTGGTCATGTGACCCCACCCTAGTGATGTAGCCAAAACCACCTAAATCAAGCCCAAGTCATTACCAAGACCAGAGTGTATCAAGACCAAAACAAGACCAAAACCAAGGCAGGGCGAGACCGAGACAAGACCAAGACCAAGGCAGGGCTAGACCAAGTCAAGATCAGAAACAGACTGATGTTTGAGTCTACATAACACAGCACCCTATAAAATGTGGGACATAGGCACCATCTTAGGGCTAGGCAGCTTGGTCTAAAATTTGTGTCACAGTATAATTTGAACTATAGATTTTTTTCTTAAAATTTCAATATAAATGCTTCTGAACAGGTAAATCACAGGTATGGCTACTTCATGATGCAAGGGTGTAGGTTTGGTCTCAGTGTAAAAAACAGAAAGTTGCATGCACATCCAAATGATAAACTCTGGGTACTAGACAGAGGAAACAGTCACTGAAAAGGATGGAGTCCACACACCAGATGATGCTCCCAAGTTTTTTAACATTTTGCTACCTTATGTGACATTTCAGGCCCAAGCCTTTCATCAGACATTTCGATGAGTCAAAAAAACAAATGTAACAGTTCTTCAAATAAGACGCACTTCATTGGTTGAATTTGAACTTTGAAGCAGAACGTTTTACAACCAATCACAGTACTGTGTTAACAAACAGATGTATATTAAGCCGTTACGATAACCTATTGAGGTGTTTTGATGAGCGGTCCTGACTCGTTTTGAGTTAAAACTTGAAGTCCGAGACCAAAACAAGACTGAGTCAAAATAAAGGTCATTCCAAGATGAGACCAAGACCACAAAAAAGTGGTCCGGAGACCAAGACTGGTCTTGAGTACTAAGCTACCCAACCTCCCACCCCCCCGTCCTAGACTCTGTACCAGCTGCAAATAAATTAAACATGATTCGCTGGCTATGGTAAATGGCTTGCAACACATAATCACCTAAATAATAATGAGGCAATCGTTACAGTGACCTAGATGGATGGCCGCCAGCTTTTTATGGAGAAGCTAATGGTGCAGATTTGATACGGCAAGAGGGAGCAAGCACCTCCCCGTGCAAATTCTTCCTTTTTCTATTTCGGCAAGAGCTGGAGGCATAGTGTCGTAAGGACAATGGGGTGATTAACCTAATCAGAGCCATGGTGAGGTGGGCGCCATGCTGGGGAGCAAGGTGCTCTTAACCCAATGCCAGACCATAATAATCAACCGCCAATCAGTCAGCAATTTTCCGTGCCTGATGGACATGACAGTGATTGGCAACGTGGCCTCACCAATCATGTCGCCTTTCCAATCCTTGCAGTTCTTGTGCTCCAATAAGCCAGGCCTGAGTCTGTTCCTAGTCTGACTATTTCATCATTTCTTTTTTTAATGCCTCACTGCTTATAGTCTCTGTAAATGTTCGATAAACTGTACATAACTGTCTATGTAATGTAGCCCTTTTTTGTCAAGTACCATAAGGGATAAATCTGACTTAAACCGCCATCACCTTTGTTCTAATTTATGAAAAAGCATAACAAAGGGTAGATTTGCCAAATATTAAAGTTTGCCTCTAAAACTCCAAGGAATAAAAAATGCTTAATTTGATGTACAGGTATGTATGGCATTTAAGCATTTTACACAGACACCTGGTAATGACATTAAAAGTTAAAGAAATTTAAATCAAATTCAGAACAGAATCAGCACAAACATGATCGCATGTAATGGTCGACAATATTAAAATCCAAAAGGGTAGAGCGGTACCTGGGCAAAAAGAGCCAAAAGGGGAGAGCGGTACCTGGGCAAAAAGAGCAAAAAGGGGAGAGCGGTACCTGGGCAAAAAGAGCCAAAAGGGGAGGGTGGTACCTGGGCAAAAAGAGCCAAAAGGGGAGGGTGGTACCTGGGCAGAAAGAGTCAAAGGGGGAGGGTGGTACCTGGGCAGAAAGAGCGAAATGGGGAGGGTGGTACCTGGGCAAAAAGAGCCAAAGGGGGAGGGTGGTACCTGGGCAGAAAGAGCCAAAGGGGGAGGGTGGTACCTGGGCAGAAAGAGCCAAAAGGGGAGGGCGGTACCTGGGCAGCACCAAGCCATATGAATAAACAGAACTGATGGGGGAATGAAAAGCCCACTAACATGTAAGTTCCATGCATGGCCATTTGGGCCTTACATAATACACATTGGGGCTGACACATGGGGGCTTCAAACCGTACTGCCTCCAACCCTGCATTAGCATTAAAACTGAAGGGGCACCATGAGAATGGGGTCTAATGGGCTCCAGCAGAAAGCTGATTGGCCCCCAGAGTGCTCTCCCTCATCACTCACTGATTCAAAACATATACGGATCAGCCATAACATTAAAACTACTGACAGGTGAAGTGAATAACACTGACTATCTCATTACAACGGCACCTGTCAAAGGTGCTGTGATATATCAGCCAAGTGAACAGTCAGTTCTTGAAATTGATGTCTCGGGACCAGGAATAATGACAACTGTAAGGATTGGAGTGACTTTGACAAGAGCCAAATGGTAATGGCTAGATGGCTGGGTCAAAGCATCACCAAAACGACAGGTTGTGTGGGATGTTCCTGGTATGCAGTGGTCAGTACCGATCACAATTGGTCCAGGAAGGCCAATTGATGAACCAGCGACAAGGTCACGAGAGCCAAAGGCTTATTGATAGGTGAATCACTGTAACACAAACTGATGAAAAGGTTAATGCTGGCTATGATAGAAATGTGTCAGAAAACACAGTTCATCGCAACTTGCTGTGTATGGAGCTGCTTAGCTGTAGACTGGTCAGGGTGCCCATGCTGACCCCTGTCCATCCCAGAAAGAGCCTGGAATGGGAATGTCTGAACTGGACCTTGGAGCAATAGAAGAAGGTGGCCTCTTCTGATGAGTCACATTTTATGTTCCATCATGTGGATGGCCAGGTGTGTCTGCATTGTTTACCAGGGGGAAAGATGGCACCAGGATGCACTCTGGGAAGATGTATATATAGTTTCTGTCCTAAATGGCCAGATGAAGTATGTTACAGAGCTTCCTCGATCTTGTTGCAGTCAAATACCGACCTGGACACTCTGATTTGTTCCTCATCAGTCCTTTTCTGCATTATCCCTGCTCCTGAATTATTCTAACAATGAAAATCCACATCAAATAACGCCGGGAGCGAACAATGGCTATCCACTCTAACTAGGTCACACTTCGTCAAATAATTCATTACAGGAAAATTGCGTTTGGAGTCACACGCCGCTGAATAGGTTTTCGTGTATGACGCTCTTTGCTAATCTGGCAAAGTGCTATTTATTACAACCCACCTTCTGGCATGTTCTAAGATCCATTTACATTGTACAGGGTTGCGATGAGTCTGGAACCCAGATGCCAGGAAACACAAGGCAGGGGACACCCTGGACAGCATGCTAGTCCATCACAGAGCAGGGGACACCCAGGACAGGCTGCCAGTCCAACACAGGGCAGGGGACACCCTGGACAGAATGTCAGTCCATCACAGGGCACAGGACAAGAGACACTCTGAATGGGATGCTAGTCCAGCACAGAACAGGGGATGCCCTGGACAGGATGCCAGTCCATCACAAGGCAGGGGACACCCTGGACAGGATTCCAGTCCCTCACAGGGCACAGGATGCCCAGGACAGGATGCCAGTCCATCACAAGGCAGGAGACACTCTGGACAGGATGCCAGTCCCTCACAGGGCACAGGGCAGGGGACGCCTTGGACAGGATGCCAGTCTCTCACAGGGCAGGGGACGCCCTGGGCAGGATACCAGTCCATCTCAGGGACACACTCACATATGCATATCACATACTGCGGGCAACTCAGAGATATCAGTTTACTTATTAACCTGGTTTATGGGAAGAAACTGGAGCACCTAAAATAAGCTGAGGTTTTGTATTTTTATTTTATTTATATGTAATGTATTAGATGTTGACAGACAATCTAAAAAAACATTTTGCTTACATAAATCAACAGTCATGTTTTAACTGGAATAATAGTACTTTTTCAATTTTAAACAAAGTGTTGCTCTGGTGAACAGGATTAGCCACCCAGATATTCTGTACAAAGCATGACGGCACCTTTCCATCATTACCATGAGCTGTGCTGGTGGAATCCCCACAGCCTCGAGGGGGTGCCCTTTTCAGGAAATGCACTCACTCTGAAAGCTGCATGGATTCCTGCTCCACACCCAGGGTGTGCAGAATCATTTCAGTGTCATGATAGTTTAGAACAGGTGCTCCTGCACTTTACACACCTGCAGGGTTTAATTAATGTATTTACTTTAGATTACCTATTAGATTCACACTTTTATTGTTGCATTATTCTCACATATGTTATTATTCATATAGCGGGTCCATAATTTCAATGAACAGGCCTCAACAACAACATCCATCCATTCATCCATCCATTTTTTGAAAGTGCTTGTCCTATTCAAGGTGGCGAGGGTCCGGAGCCTCTGAGAAGTTACCCGTGCAAAGCAGGGAACAATTCAGGATGGGGTGCCAACTCATTGCAGGGCACACACACTCACACACTGTTCACTCACACAAGCACACCTACAGGCAATTTGGCAACAGCAATTAACTTTGGCATGTCTTTTTTGGAGTGTGGGGGGAAATCGAGGAAATCCCACAAGGTAATAATACACAACAGTAATAATAATACTAATAAAAATTGAGTAAACAAGGTTTTGAAATCCGAATAACTTAAGTAGTGGGAGTGGATAAAAAAAGGCCTGTGATCCTGGAGAGAAGAAGAGGTTTCATTTTGATTGCATGCTTCATGGTTTAGCAGAAATATTACATCAGCATTAAACACACCCTTTAAATTAAACTGATATGAGTTAATGTGGATAACTGCCAAGGACCAAGTCCATCCTAAAAGGGACTGTGACTGAGGGAGACACCCCAGTGCCAGGACTGAATGTACATTAAAGCCTGTTCGCTAACCTCTGCTAATAATGAATCACAAACCCAACTGCCACCGGTGATTTCCCGTGGGCTAGGAGCACATACCCTGTGATAATTTAGGAAGGGGCCGTGTTTATTACAACCCATCTCCAGGCCAATTTCCTGGGAAGACAGTGTTTCCCGGGAGCCCGCCGGCTGTCCGGGCAGCCTGCCATTCACGCTGGAACGGATGGAGCATCAGGGAAGAGCCTTCACCTGCCTGGGAGGGGGGTGATGCTTAAAGTAAGTAGTTACTGCGGCAACTGGGGAGATGAGCTGCCCAGCAGTTTTGCATATAGCATCGTCATTTAAACTTCTTGAGTTCCTGAACCATCAGCTAAAACCATACAAAATATGAAACCATCATAGACCACTTTTACTTGTAGATATGAAGAAATGAAGAAGAAATTAAGTGTACGTTTTATGTGACGCCTTGGTGCTGATAGCACATACGGTTTTGTTGTAGACGCACAATGACAATAAAGTATTTCTATTCTAATCTAGATACTGACAAAAAAAGCCATGCTTCAGACACACTTCATTTCTTATATATTCAATTCAATTTGGTTTTATATAGCGCCTTTCACAATACAGTGGCCCCAAAGCATTTGATAAGAGATTCAATTAAATATAGAATTAAAACTTTTTATAATTTATATATTTATAATTTTTTTTGATTGATAATTTAATATCTCAGCTTAAAATCTGCATGACAGGAGCTTCGGCAGCGCACAGGGACAGTTTCCCGAATCGCGTTGTGAAATCAGGCGTGGGGTTTCATTACATTTCCCGGGTGCATTTTTATTCCTTAGGTTTCCATTATGAACCGTCGTGGGTGTTTCTGCCAAAATCCTGCCTGCAGTCTAAAGTTTCGTCTTTAGCATTTTGTTCCCAAGCCGGCTTCAGGTGGGTGAATGAAGTGCGACCTCGGTCACACATCACCTGCGCTAAACCCGAAATTCAACGTGCCAGAGATTTTCAGCATGAAGAAATGAGCCAACAGGTGAAGTCAGAGATGGCGGGCAATTCAGTGGGAGAGGACAGGCTCCAGAAGGAATTACCGGAATATTTTGGGTTAAATGCTTGGTCTTTGATCCTGCATTTGGGGTCTAATTATCTCCACTGTATGTCATAAGGTCAATGGACACCTGGAAAGTACGCTCTGACCAAATCCAGGCATGTTTAAGCGAGAGCAGATCTGTAACCTTCCTGTAAAAGGATCCTCCAGCCCAGTTCCATCCAACTTGTAATGTGGGCTCTCCTGCAGGGTGGGCAAGGCCCAGTCACCTAGGGGGTCTGTTTAAGGACAATCTCAATGGGGTGAGTAGGTATCAGTGCCGTTCTAATTTCCATCACTGAACCACGACAAGCATAATCGATGGCATGTAACTTCTCAAAACAGGAGCCAGCATTGAAGCCTGCATCGTTTGGACTTCTAGCCTTGTCATATACTGTACGCACAATTAAAGGGTGTTACCCATTATAATAAATAATAAAAGCTGGTTAAATAGTTAAACTAAAAGTTAAATAGAAAGAAAAAGCTTCTTATCGACATAGTCGTGTCGTGTGTTTCACACGGCTAGCGTGTGTAATAATAGCGTCAGCTGCACGTTCCTATAATTGCTTCCTATTCTGCTGTGATTATGTCTTTGCAGAACCGGCCTGTGCAGGTGGCCTCCTCCCTGGCGACCGGGCTCCCTCCTGGCTTTTCCTATAAAGACACACCTGTTTATAGGTATTCAGGCCCACATTCACACATAGAACGTGCACTTCATTTCTTCTTCATTTCTTCATATCTCATGTTCTCCCTTCTCGAGTTGCTGTGACCATGTGCACCCAAATAGACAGTGGAGAGACAGGTTCTAGGTTCTGATCTCTGTGCTTTTTTTAATCTGCTGCAGGCACCTTAGAGCAAAGTGCTTCCTTTGTGTGTGGCTCAGTGGGTTAGGCCTCTGTGTGTGTGATCGGAACGTCGCCAGTTCCAAAGCCACGCTCGGTACAGCACCCTCACCTCCACTGGACCCTTGGGCCCACTGAAAAATGCCCCAGGGGCATCAGATTAATGACTGACCCTGTGCTCAAACCCTGAGCTTTGCTCTCACCTCTGTTTATGCATGTGTGCGTGTTTTAAAGGCGAGCAAGACAAGATATGAGAAAACTATGGAGTTTCAGTGTACATCTTCATGGAAAATAAAGCTTCATTTAATTTGGTGTTATTAATTATTAAAGCAGAGGAGGCAATCAAATGGCAGAATGAGGCCATGGCATGGGTGTTGTAGTGTGGCTTGGTGTTTTAGGCCCCTGTGCCAGTGACCTGAGCTTTGAATCCCAGGGTCAGGATAGTGATTCCGCCGTTGGGCCCCTGAGTGAGTTCCTTAACCTTCAGCTTCTTTAGGGTTTTGCGCAGCTTTTGTGTTGCAAATAAAGGTGGGATTTCATAAAGACAGCCATCCTGCCTGGTAATTCGCATCTCGCTCTGACAATAGCTGAGGAATCCTACTCAGGAAACCCCGCCATTCGTTACCTGTCACTCTTGTCCGCTGCGCATGTCGAAACAGGCAGCGCATTCCTGCCATCCGGGAGAACTGCTAGGTGGCAAAAGCAAAACTTAAACCCCACAGCGAATCTAGAGGCACGGAAACGTGTGTTATTTAGGGAGCACTAATGAATAAGGCGCATTCCAGTGGCCCAACTGTCATCAATGAAAATTTTGACGAAAATTATATATCAACAAAGACAATAATAAGATACAAATTAATACAGTATATGACGCCAGGTACTATGACGAAATGTACTTGTGCTTTCGTCAGCAAATAAACATGAAAATGGGTGTCCTGGAGGAAAAACGCTTGGTAACTATTCTTATGGAAACACAAGTAAATGCGGTGAAATATGGTAGACAATTGTATCTGATATTATTATTATTATTATTATTATTATTATTATTACACTGTGTGCAGAATTATTAGGCAAGAATGAGCTGTTTAATAGCAGAGCATGTTCAGTATTTGATCTGTATATTTTCTGTTTGGAGAAAAACAGGAAAACAAAGATACTTCCCTGTGCAGAATTTTTAAGCAAATTATTATTACTATTAAAACTGGCTGAAAAAGTACCTTGCAGAGAGCAGCAAAAACAAAATAGTAAAGTGCTAGTCAGAGGGATGTAAAATGATCGAAATTGCTAAGCCTTTAAAATCTGATTATTGTACAATTAGGGTTTCATGGCCAACAGCCAGAGTGGAGAGAAAAAGCATGTAGAGGGAAGGAGACACATTAACCGCCAATTATATGTGTCACATTAAAGGAAAGATGTTCAGAAAAACTTTAAAACCAAATGCCATAATTTTTCTGCAAACTGAGCAGAATCTCTGGAAGTACTAGGTGCAGTGTGGTACATAATGCTAAGGTCACAAAGGCTGAAACGTGACCTGTACGCAGTAAGGCACACGAGCTGTAACACCAAGAATGCGCACAGACACGTCTCAGGACTGATGGTACCGGGGTTTTGTGGACGGATGAGAGGAGAATGACTGATGGAGCAGGTGGATGGGCCACTGGTTGGACACCTGCTTCAAGCACCAACAAGGAGGTGGAGGAGTGATGCTGTGGGCTGCAGTTATCAGTGATGAGCCTGTTGGAACTTCCACACTTCTGGATGGTATGAAAATTAACCACAAGATCTACTGCCAATTTCTAGAAGGTACCTTCTCCAAGCACTGGCGCAGGAAGAAGTCGGAAGCTTTTGAAAAGGTTATCATACTCATGCAGGACAATGCCTCTCCCCATGCAGCAACGTATTCCATATATTGTTGAAGAAAGGCTAGAAACATGATTGAATTATGATCTGACCCCCTTAGTTGCCTGACTTAGCCCCCATTGAGAGCTACTGGGCCTTACTAAATTATGATATTTACCAAGGTAGCAAGCAGTATACTTCCGAGAGCAGTGTCTGGGAGGTGTCCCTTAGCTAATATAGGACACGATCAAATTAAGAACTTAAATGGTCGTTAAATGGACAACAGGCTCATGATGGTCATTGAGAAGGAAGGTGGCTGTACAGCCACTAAACTTGGTAAAGTGGGCTGCTGAGGATGACTGATAGTTTGTCATTCCTTACATACACTGAATGGATAAAACTGTGTTTTATTATTAAGTGAGAAAAATCCACATAGTTAATGATTGCCAAATAATTGTGATACACTGATAATCAAGTGCTTCTCTTTTATTTTTGTTTGTGAGTGTCTCATGTAAATTTTTTTCTCTAAATATATTTACTTGGAATAAGAGAACACTTCTGAAGTCATTTTTATGTCTGCCCAACTTACACCGAAAAATATCTCCAGGAATAATCATCATGTTGATGTTGTGTAAAAAGGAGCTTTTTTCTGACTTTAAATCCTGACTTTTCTGGCAGTGAGTTCAGTGAGTGTGGCCCCTTACAGTATGCTGTTATGCAACAGTCGGCAGTTTCTCATTGCATTATATTTTGGATTGCACCCTGGGTGTGGAAGTAGGAAGGATTCCCAGAGGAGAGTGAAGGGCTCTAACAAACTGAAAGCGCTGGCATGCTTTCAAAACCTGAGCAGAACGTGCTGTAACTTTCATTTCCTCTGCCAGCGATGCAGTTTTGATTTCCTCATCATTGGCTGCCTGCAGCTACCTGAGGATGACGTCAGGGGCAGGACGTCAGCAGCAGCACTAAATGCAGTCATTCTGGAAACATCTTTTTTAGGCTTTTTTAGTAACCGGCCACTGGGCCTGGATGTTCCTTAAAGAGCAAATAAAGGAATGAAATACTTTATTCAAACATAAACCAGCTTTATTGGTGGAATAAGCAATATCATCAATACTCTGACGTTATTAGAACACACCGATAAAAAAAATAAATAAAAGAGAACAAACAAATGCGGTAAATAAAGTACTTTTAATATGTTGTTCATGTTTTTGAAGTTTCACCTTTCTGCAAGACGTCTGTGCAGATATCACTGAAACCTGAGATAATATAGATCCCATATGTCTGCCTGAGTGTGGCTGGTATCTCCAGCTCCCCGCCTCCACACTCTGCATCCAGGTGAAACTTTCCATAGGAGTCCATTCCTCAGTGGAGTGCCGGTTTCATTCTGCGTAAGCCGCCGAGGAATGATGCAAAGAAATACAGACAGGCTGATATAAAAGGAGGAGAGGAACACCATGGCAGTACAGCACAAGTCAAGAAGAGCTACAACTCAGAAGATCAGAGCATCAGAGGTAAAGCGAGTCTGGTTGTTTACTTTATACCTTTGACAAGGTGTCCTATAAAGAGGAGAGTTATGTATTCTTATTGTCTAGATGATGTTGATGATGATGATGATGGTATTATTTTACCTTTTATAGGTAAAATATGAAATATTATATAATGGCATTATAATTACATTTTGAACTATTCAAATTTTATGTAAGATTATTTAAACCTGATACATTTTCTCCTCATTTCAGACACAATGCATTGCACCCAAGTTGTGGCCTTCTGCCTTCTCGTCGGCCTTCTCCGGGCTCACAGGGACTGCAGTCAGAACATTAGATGGGGAGACCTGCTGGAGGACCTCAGCATCCTGGTAAACACACCTGCACCCACACTGAAGTGCTACAGCCGCCACACAGTGCCTGTGTCTCAGTTTGGTGGCACCATGTGGATGTGTCATGCGGCTCTTCTGCCTCTGCATTGTTTAACAGAGCAGCAGCATCTCCATCGACTGTGGCTCCCATTACGATAAGACAAGTCTCTGTGACGCTCAAAAAATGCTGGATATGGTATGTTATGTTTCTTCTGTTGGTTATAAACTTAACTATATGCTAATGACATTGCAAATCATACAATAACAACAATAACGTTCCTATGAACAATGCGTTATGTGTAATATCTGTCTTTGAAAATCAAAGACATAAAACATAAAACATAACTTCTCCATTTTATAACAGGTGGAACTCAATGCCAAAGCGGTGGCCAGCATCATCGAGCGAGTGAAATCCATTTACACGAAACACCACCACCCCAGCAAATTCGTGGAAAGACTGGTTCACACAATCAGAAATCTCGACTGTGTAAGAGTGCAGCATTTTATTATTAAAAACAAAAACATTATTTTGCGGTGTGTCTAATCCCTAGCTAGGCCTATATAGGCCTAATTATTGATCAGTGTTATTGTACATATTAAGAAGGAAAGTAGACTTCATTATCCTAATGTGCCGAAATAAAACAAAGAACTGAAACTGGCATTATATATACACATATATAGCACTGAACAAGTTCTTCACTAAATGTGAAACGTATTATTTATTTATTTGTTTATTTATTTTTCATTTCTGTAACCCGTCCCTACATAATCAGGCCCAGCAACTCCTTGAAGAAAACTTGGAGCCGGTAACAGATTGCTTTGAAAAACTAGAGACTTTTCTTGAAATCAAAAAGGTGAGTGCCTCTAATGCGCTGAACGCCAGTGCCTGAAATTACACTCGATGAAAAATAAGAGGATCAGATATGCAGAGTGTGCTTCTCACAGCACCGCATAAAATGTGTTTAAGGTGCTTTTACCTGTTGCTTTTGGCTTGGTGGCGTGACCCTTATGCGTCTTCATCCTGTCCTTCACCCAGTCCCACCGTCAGTGCGCTTTGGAAATTGTAACTGCGAATACACGAGAGATCCTGCAGAGGATGCAGAAACGCACAGTGAGGAGGAGATGAACCCTTTCTACTATCAACGCAGTATCTGGGCACACACTGCTTTAAATTAACACAATTCCTCATTTGTGTATATAACATTGGATACATGTTACGCATATTTTGTACTTTACCACTTTACCACTGATAATAAACTATTTTGGAACTATTGGATTGTGTCTGCTTCATGAGTAGTCTCAAGACTGAAAGTCTCCCAAGAATGGTACAGATGCTCCATGCTTTACTAGCCTATTTTGACTTCAAACATTGCTAGTATGGTGCGACAGCGATTCGCATTCCATAGCTAGGCCTAACTCTGAAGGCTGATCTGTTCCCTGCATAACGATTTTAGACAAACCAAAAAAAAACAAATAATTTAGAGTTTTGAGTAACTCCTGACTGCAGGGGTACCGGAATGTTTCTGTTAAAGCAGCGCTTCAGAACTTTTAAATTATTTTAAATTAATGCAAATTATTTGCGATTTAAAGCAATCTGAACCAAAGGCAACGCTTTAATCATGCGTCAATATATACATAATATTTATAATTCTGAAGCAATAGGATCCTATGGTTGTCATTAATCTCTAACAATACGGGGTAGTCCTTATGGGGAAAATGAAAGGCTGTATCCATTACTGATCCCTATCAGGGTTCCATAGCACACTAAGTGCGAACAGAAAAACAATGGCACTCTGTCAGCTGTAACAATTTATGCTTGAGAGATGCATTTTATGGGTATAATCTGGTTGCTATATTGATTTCTGTAGCAGGGCAATTCACTATCTTAAGGTAAATATAAAGCCGTAAAAGGGGATGACCCAGTTGCTAACTTGGCAGCCCCTTGACTAGTCAGCACCCCATTGCTAACTTGGTGCCCATTTTGCTAATTTGGCATCCCCTGCCTAGTCGGCACTGCTGACGCCTAGTTAATGTCCCCTTTGCCAACTTGATGCCCTCCTTGCCCAGTCAGCACCCCATTGTGAATCTGACACCACCCTTGCCTATTCGGTACCCCCTTTGCCAACTTGGTGCCCTCCTTGCCCAGTCAGCACCCCATTGCCAATTTGGTGCCCTCCTTGCCCAGTCAGTACCCCATTGCCAACTTGGTGCCCTCCTTGCCCAGTCAGTACCCCATTGCCAATTTGGTGCCCTCCTTGCCCAGTCAGTACCCCATTGCCAATTTGGTGCCCTCCTTGCCCAGTCAGCACCCCATTGCCAATTTGATTCCCCCTTTGCCTAGTTGACACTCCTGTTGCAAACTTGCCTAGTTAGCATCCCCCTTCTAATTTGGTGCCCCCTTTGCTAACTTGGTGACCCCTATTGCCTAGTCAGTGCCCCCTTTGCTCAGCCGATGCCCCCATTTCTAACTTGGCTTGGTGGTTATTGCATCTAATATAATTAGGTGGACAATTAAATGCATGTTGCTAAAGCAAAATCCATAACACTACCAATTTATCAGCTAAATCTAAAGCTAAATATACAGTAATAATCAATAAAACATGTTGCTATGAAGGGGAATATACATTGACAATGTAAACATGTTGGTTATCCTACCGATCTAAAATGATTTTTTCAATAATTGGACTAATTCATAAAAACACACCTTTTTAAGTGCTAGGTACCTAGCTCTGATACCTAACAGTTGCTAGTAGCCAGACATGTCCTTAATTTATGCTACTTAGTTTGGATGACTTCGTTTATTAAGTAGCTATTTATGTAGTTTATGGAGTGCTTGAAATATTATTTAACACCACACCTTTAATTATTGCTTTAAGTAGGCTACCATCGTAATGGATAATCCGTGTTCATCTTTAACCAGATGTTCTGAGTTGAGTCAAATTTCCCGATCCAGCAACCTAGCTCCAAATAGTTAAAGTGAAATCCACCGGCTACAGCAATCAATATAGCAAACATAATATACACATAAAAATCGCATAAGGGTAAAGTGCCATAGAAGAAACAGAGTGCAATCGTTCACCACTGTGAAAACTTGTGTGGTTATTGGTCCCTTATAAGGATCAATACAACGTAACCCCGAATTAACTCCGCTGTAAATCGAGGAGCACCTGTGTTTCATGATTTGTACACTGCTGTCTTCGTACGCTTAGTTCTGCATTCCGCCGGTTTCTTTTAAATAAACCACTAGATGTCGGCAGAGACAAACTAATACGCCTTGTCAGTACTTTCTTATTTCGAGCATTTCGTTTACACCGTGCAGGTTACTATTCTTCGAAATATTGCAAAATGTCTATTTGCTTTTACATTTTAAAAATAATTATTTATATGCAATTAAATTATATTTACATGCAATACCAAATAACACAGAAAAAAATTACATTACTGAAAAACAAGACATATCTGTAGAGCAAAAATACTAATAAAAATTTGCGCGTATACTTATAAAAAGTAGCCTACGTGTTCGGTTTTATTTATTTATATTCCGCAGTTTTTATAAGACCATTTTTTTATCAAATAAGTCTTGCTATTACTTCTTTAAACTTAATATATCCTCCATACACATTTACTGAGAAAATGGTGCAAAATCATTAAATTCATTATGAATCCCTCGGAATTAGAAAGTTGAAATATCTGTAATAACGAACGGCATGCATTATTCTGAGCATTACAGAATCGTTCTCTGTGAAGTATGTCAAATTGGGCTCAGGCAAAATACAGGCACGGTGACATGCCATTTCATAACGGGATACACATTGATGTAAAAGAATCCAAGATTCAGTCTTTATTATAAGAACTCTTTATGGGGACACAGCTTCATATTCAATCAGATACTTCGTTAAGACGGGTGGGGGGTAATCATTATTTACCGCCCAATAGAAACACACTATTTAACTCTTAACGATTAAATTTACCTAAGCCAATCTCAGAATCTCAGAATTCTGACTTTAATCTCGGAATTCTGAGAAAAAAAAGATATAGCTACGTGGTTTTGACAGCAGTTCTAAAGTTCAGTTCTTTAGGATCCCGGTGAGAACTTTTCTTCAGTTTTCTTCATCTTTTCCTTTCTATATCATTCGTTATCAGTATCATCAGAAACCAACTGCAAAGGCCGTAATTCTGAACATAATAATAAGGGCAGACAGAGGTGCGCGGATGCATGGGGGTTAATAAAGCAGAGACGCGCAGATACGGTTTAATAGGGCAGAAAGAGATGCGCATATATACGCTTTAATATAGGCTACTATTGGATGCGCATTGTCATTTAATCAGGTTAGTTGGAAAAACTGCTGATGCAGCCACGGGGAAAGCCAGGCGGACCGGGGAGTTGTAAAGGAAGGGAAAGGAGGGGGACCGGACAGCCATCGCAGCCGCGGCACCGTGCCAGACCCCAGCCGATCGTTAACGCGTCATCCTCGGTTTGCCTCCTGCTTAGGTCCCGCTGAAGAATGAGCGCAGAGATGGAAACCATACCATTATCGCATACCGATAATAAGAAGTTTTTCGAGAGCCTATGTGGGGCTGGAAAAGCCATCGCCGTGCTGACGAGCGGAGGAGATGCGCAAGGTAACGGCGCTGGGGGACACTGGCCTCCACCCGTAAAATCCACGTTAAATACGCAGCGAGTCGCGGATAATAACGGCGCCCGGACCGCTAGTCGCAGAGCAACCCGATTCATAAGCGGCTGCCGCAGATCAAGTTAATGTTCATGTGTGTTTCTGTTTCAGTTGTCGGGCGAATCATTTCATCATCACATGCAGTCCAGTCGTCGTCCCCCGTTGCTTATTATCCGTCATTAACGTCCATTTTCAGCACTGTCACTGGGAAATTCACTTTTTAGACAGATTCGTCCCAGGGTCTTGCTTTAGTAAACCAGCATCACTGCATTGCGGGGGCGGATTGCAGTCAGTTAGCCTTTACTAACAAACTGCATTTTTATATTCAGAAATCACAGTGGTGACGGAACTGCGAGTAGTGTTGTATTGGGGATCTAAGTTGTATATCTGGATAAACATTAGAGACCTTTGAATACGGGCATATTTCTCCTGATCAATATAATTAATAACGCGTACATGATGCCGGTGCTGTAGTAAACAGCAGTCCCCTTTCACCCGGATGATGTCCATGGATGCACCCGAAGGAGCCTCCATGCCAGACCGGACTCCTCAAGGACTCACGATTTCTGACCTTCATGGTAGAGCTAAAAAGCGCTGGGGGAAAAGTCCCTTGGGGGTTGATATTTTCATGCTTGACCTGAAAAGTACAGTGGAAGGTGGTTGAGATCATGTTCAACATATTTTCTGTTATTTTTGTTTTTTCACAGAACGTGTCATTACTGACATCTTTACAAAGCTTACAAAGCCACACAACTATACCGTAATGGGGTAATATGCGGTACGGGTGATACTAAATGTCTCTTTATTTAACTATTAACTTAAGCAAGTAAGTATGAAAAATTGTATTTTATTTGATGGGATTTCAATGCCTTTATCAAATTACTTTTCTAACGTGGGTCAGCTGCTATAATATAATTTTGAGTTTGCTGATTGCTTCCTAGCAACAACAAAAAAGCATAATTTAGTTATTCAGAGTATGCCAATTTGGATAACACCTTGGATGGAGACCAAAACCCAGTGCACACTAATTAATCTGGTTCAGCTCCTATTGTCTGCTTGTTCTGTATTAATGAAGAACCTTTGAGAGAAAAACAGGAACAGATATTGTAACATGCATGGAGAAATGTTAAAAGATAATGTGTGAAGCTGTGAAGTGAGTATTGTCAAGAAATGCACAGAGTAACCTTCAATACTCAGTAACAAGATTTATACAGAGCAAATACAGAGTAAAATCTCCTTTGATATTGTATTGAGTACACTCCTTAATTAATGGGATCACTTCTCACCTGAAACCGCTGTGTCCCCTCTGAAACCCACTATGGACACATTAGCAGATGACCTTCTGAGAGCTCTTAGGAACTGGACCCGTGCAGGCTTGACACACCCTTCTGTGATATAACCCCCCAAGCTTTGGTATAGCTCAGTGGAGTCAGTCTGGATCATCATGTTCACTGCTGGGATTAATCATGCTGCTGGCCATGTACACACAAAGGGCACTCAGTCCTCCTGTCCAGGACCATCAGGCTTTTCTGTCTTCAAGTGGTGGAAAGGAAACAACTGACAGCCACAGCTTTGAAGAACCTTTCTGGGATGTGTGCTTAATGGGTTTGCACGTGCTAATGAAGCGGGGTGCTGTGTTAATCATTCTTGGTGTTTATCATTGACTGCGTTTGCTCTTGACTGTGCTTGGCATTGACCATTGACCATGCTTGGGGTTGACTGTTGACCATGTTTGTTTTCACTCATCGTTTGGCTCTGCAGGGATGAATGCCGCCGTCCGTGCCGTCATCCGAATGGGAATCTACGTTGGAGCTAAAGTTTACTTCATTCATGAAGTCAGTTATACACCAGTATATATGTTATATAATACACCAATATACTGAGTCTATATGCCTGCTGAGGGAGAATCAGCCCTGGCCTAGTGGTAAATATCATAAAATATACAGAAGAGCTGCAGTTTTTTATTTATTTATTTATTTAATTTTATTATTTACTTTGTTGTTTGCGTTTGTCTGGTTTTTAGGATACTGTTAGCTGATGCAGTACCCAGGAACATGTGTAATGTTGAATCTAATAATGCCGCTTGATTGGTTTAACAAAGTCCTCGCTGGTGTAGAGGCGGAGCTTGATTAAGTGTTGGTCCCGCCCACTTCCTTGCAGGGTTATCAGGGTATGGTGGACGGTGGCGAGAACATTAAGGAAGCAACGTGGGAGAGCGTTTCCAGCGTTTTGCAAATGGTAAGGGGTATGGAGGTCTTTCCTGCCTGAGAGCTCAGCAGGGCTGTGGGTGCTTGTGGGAATTTAAATCAAATCAAATTTATTTATAAAGCACTTTTTAAACAATGGGAGTTGATCCCAAAGTGCTGAACAAAAAGGTAATAACACAGAATCAACATAAAGCTAAAAGAAAATAAGAGAAACCAAAAGAAACAGTCACTACACTATAATTACACTATAAAAGAAAGTAAAACCTGGAGGGGTCACAGTGAGTTAAAAGCCATTGAGTAAAAATGCGTTTTAAGACGGGACAGACACGGAAGGGGCCATTCTGACAGTTAGAGGTAAGGCATTCCACAGTTTAGGGGCTAGGACAGAGACGGGGCCATTCTGACA
>JAODKM010000001.1:15293551-15310802 GCA_026780845.1 Petrocephalus sullivani | reverse complement strand
TCATGGAGTGCGTGCAGATGGTGCGTGTCCCTGTGCGGTAACCAGGCGGTGCGGCTGCCCCTCATGGAGTGCGTGCAGATGGTGCGTGTCCCTGTGCGGTAACCAGGCGTTGCGGCTGCCTCCATGGAGTGTGTGCAGATGGTGCGTGTCCCTGTGCGGTAACCAGGCGGTGCGGCTGGTCCTCATGGAGTGCGTGCAGATGGTGCGTGTCCCTGTGCGGTAACCAGGCGGTGCGGCTGCCCCTCATGGAGTGCGTGCAAATGGTGTGTTCCCACTCCTGCTCCTGGTAGTGTCTCTTGGAGTATTATGCGCCATCTTAAAATGCGTAACTATAAGATTCAGGGCATCCAGATCAGGCACGTAAAATATACCCCAAAATAACTTTTATTACCAATCAGGCACATAGCCAGGTAGTAAAATTACTCTCCTTCGATATTTAGCTTCAGCCCCTTGTTAGTGAAACCCACAGATGGGGACCCTCACCCCCATTAGCCAATCCATCGGGTTGCTGGACCCCCCACAAAATGTAATTCTGGCTACATGCCTTTTCGAGAGACATTTGAAGTATATCTGACATGTAAAAGGTATAAGTACATTGTTCTCAGTCTACGCTACAGACCTACCAGCTAAATGAATAGGGTCGTTTACCACATGGGGCACTAAAAATGATCTTTCTTCTGTTGCTTTCCCTGTGGGTTTTATACTTTTAGTTTTCAAATTAGCATGTGATTTAAAGCTAGCAAAGTCAGCATATCCTTCTAATGCTAGGATGGGTTACCTGTTTCAAAGCAAAGAGACGCTGCTCCAATGGATCGATGTCTGACTTGCCCTTTTAACCGTGACTTGTGGTAGCCTAGCATCCCATCCTTGTGCCCTACGTCTCCTCTGATGTAACCCCCCCACACCACAACCTTTTAGATGGTCATGCGCACTATTGCCTCACACCCTTTCCCCTGGCTCCATGTGTGTTGGGGTTTACCCGATCTCCCCATATGTGGTTATAGGAAAGTGAAGATGATTAATTGTCACTGTTGATACACCACAGCACGCAACAATGAAGTGTGTCCTCTGCATTTAACCCATGTGACATTGTGACACAGCAGGGGGCAGCTATGTGAGTGCCCGGGGAGCAGTGCTTGGGGACGGTACTTTGCTCAGGCAGTACTTGCAGCTCTAATCGATTACACGGTCGCGTTCCTAACCACTACACCACCTGGCTGCCCCAGACAGCTCTGCATACACAGAACCTCCAAAAATACAGTGAACTCATCACAATCCCTCTCCATGGAAATCTTCAGTAAAAGGTGAAAGATTTATAGGAGATGAAGAGAGACCTGAGTCAGAAATGCAGGGATGGATGGACAAAACATAGGAGCTAAGCTTGGTGGGTGGCTGTGTGCCACGCACTGCAGCTATGTGCATAGGTAGAAGGATGGGTGGATGAGATGAAGAGTGGTTGGTTGGATGGATGATGTATCTTTTCGAACAGACTCAGGAGGTGCAGAAGGCCATGGACGAGAAGAAGTTTGAAGAAGCTGTGAAACTGCGTGGCAGGTCTGTACCGTAGTGAACACGTCCTGAAACAGCCCCCCCCCCACCCCTGGTCCAGGAGACGAGCTGGAATGTTGTCGGAAAAGGGTACGATAAAAGAAGCAGCCGAGTGGAAAATTACACGGGGTTGCACTGGTTCTCCGACTCGTTTTGAGGTTACGGTGTGCGAATGCATTCGCGAGGCGGCGTGCTGGCTCACAGTGATAACGAAGGGGTACGGTGTTGGCGGAAACTGCGCTGGTAACAGCCCCTCGCCTCTGCAAAGGCGTTATCTGAGTCGTGGTGAATACCAAAACCGGATCTGTGTTCCGGGCTTATAATCCCCATTGTAGTGTGCTGTCTGGTCTGTGCGACACAAAGAAGCTCTGCCCTGAGGCTTTCTGTCGTTTTGTTCCATCAATGCAGGAGTTTTGAAAACAACCTGAAGACCTATAAACTTCTGGCTCACCGGAAACCAGAATCTCAGCTCCCACACGTAAGTGTGCCTGTGCTGTACAAAATCTCAGCTCTCACACGTAAGTGTGCCTGTGTTGTACAGAATCTCAGCTCCCACACGTACAGTAAGTGTGCCTGTGCTGTACAGAATTTCAGCTCCCACACGTACAGTAAGTGTGCCAGTGCTGTACAGAATTTCAGCTCCCACACGTACAGTAAGTGTGCCTGTGCTGTACAGAATCTCAGCTCCCACACGTAAGTGTGCCTGTGCTGTACAGAATCTCAGCTCTCACACATAAGTGTGCCTGTGCTGTACAGAATCTCAGCTCCCACACGTAAGTGTGCCTGTGCTGTACAGAATCTCAGCTCCCACACGTAAGTGTGCCTGTGCTGTACAGAATTTCAGCTCCCACATGTAAGTGTGCCTGTGCTGTACAGAATCTCAGGCCCCACACGTAAGTGGGCCTGTGCTGTATGGAATCTCAGCTCCCACATCTAAGTGTGCCTGTGCTGTACAGAATCTCAGCTCTCACACGTAAGTGTGCCTGTGCTGTACAAAATGTCAGGCCCCACACGTAAGTGTGCCTGTGCTGTACAGATACTCTCACTGACCATTATATCTTATCTATCTGTTCCTTCTTGATGCATTGCCAACAATCTCATACATTAAAGATGCATATGAAGCAACTACTAGTGCCATATGATTCAGTCCTATTGCAGTGCAGTGCGATTCGACACAACTTCATTCAACACAATGCGATTCAACGTCTTTCCATGCGATGCAAAAGAATGTGTGCTATGCAATTCAATATGGTGATACTGAAACTATTTGCAAAGACACCTCTTGTGTTCATTCAAATCTGTATCTGCTTGTTGGCCAGGCAGTCCTGTCTAGTATTCTTCTGAGATATAGTTATTTATACCCCCCCCCCCCCAGAGCTCCTTCAATGTGGCGGTCCTGAATGTGGGGGCCCCAGCGGCAGGCATGAATGCGGCGGTCCGGTCGGCGGTTAGGGTGGGCCTCTCTGAGGGACACAAGATGTTCGCAGTCTACGATGGCTTCGAGGGCTTCTACAAAGGACAGGTCTGCCTTGTGTCACTGTCATTACTGCCCTGATGGATTGATACCACCTACGAATAAATAAGACCTTATCCACATAAAATAACCTAATGTATAACTTTCCGTTAGATTTAAATAGTGTCCCATGACAGTGTGTTTAAACAGATGAGTATCTTGATGACCATTTCATTCCATTAGAAGCTAAGCCTAGCAGCGCTTGTAGCAAGGCTGGCTCCTGACAGCTGTATGTCTGTGATGTACGATCCGCCTTGCTTATGTGGCACTTTGGACAAAAGTGTCTGCTGAATACATTTAAATACAATTTGTCCTCCACCTTCTCTTACCAGTCCTGAAGCGAGGAGCTGCTGAGGCCTAATGTCATATTTAAGATAACAGGAGAATACCTGTACTGGCCTCTATCACTCCACGTTCTCTGGGTCCTCTTATTGTTGCCACTTTTAATAATCATCTTATGTTCTTGTTTTGTTTTGGAGGATTTGTAATTTCTGCTCCAAAACACTTGTACCTGGGCAGTCACTGGAAGCTCAGCCTAGCTGCACTTATGCCCAGTCGCCTCTTCGACAGCATAAATGTTTGTAATGTGCTACTTGCTTTTGACAAATAAATAAATATCAATGGATATAAAGATACATTTCAGATTTGCTACGGTAGCAAAGTAATTCACAGACTGCCTTACTATCAGAATTAGATGACTTCCTTCCAGTAGTTGTTTTTACCTGCTGCTAACCCAAACCCCGCTGACTCGTCCACAGAAAACGTGCAAATGGCTCTCCTGCAGAATCCATTACTATGCCTGTTTTTCACCCTCAGATCAAGGAGGTGAAGTGGGGTGACGTTGGAGGCTGGACCGGACAAGGTGGATCACTCTTAGGAACAAAACGGTAAGGCTTTAATTAGTGTGAGACTCACTTTGATGTTGTAGTAACAGCATTTAAATGTGGTATTGAGCATAGAATAAAACGTAAACCGAAGCTTTCGTACTTTGGGAAAGAGCCACAAGGACCTGGTCATATTTATTAATCCCAGAACACTTCCCGGGAAGCACTTGGAGAAGATCGCGGAGCAGATGAGGAAGCACAACATTAATGCCTTGCTCGTGATTGGAGGGTTTGAGGTATGTAGGTAACCTGGGTTAGTGCCGCCCACTTTTCACTGGGTGACCAATGGGAAGCAAGCATCTGTGCCCCGGTGCCTTGTCTCCACCCCAGGCCCTGGAGAGCTTGCTACAGCTTCACGAGGCTCGTTTGCACTTTACGGAATTCTGTGTGCCACTCTGCATGCTGCCGGCCACCATCAGCAACAACGTGCCAGGCACGGACCTCACCATCGGTGCCGACACGGCGCTCAACGCCATCGTGGAAGTGAGAGGCCTCCCAGGCGCACCCTTCAATGAAACTACTGGAGAACATATTGAAAGACATGGTTACTTTCCTTCTGCATGCGGCCCCCGAGGTCTCCATCTGAAGTCACTCTGCATGGTTCTGTGATGTGCTCTGTTTGTCGGTTTGCTGGAGAAGGTTCTGTATGGCTTTCTCACAGAACACTGTGATTTCAGACATGCGACCGCATCAAGCAGTCCGCCAGCGGCACCAAGAGGAGGGTCTTCATCATCGAGACAATGGGGGGGTACTGCGGGTACCTGGCCAGCATGGGGGGGCTGGCTGCGGGGGCAGACGCAGCCTATATTTACGAGGAATCATTTGACATCAGAGACTTGCAGGTATGTTTAGAACTTAATGGGTCTACCTTGGGCAGTTAGGGGTTTCTGTGGTTAAAGTTGCTCCCCCCCAACTCTCACGAGGGCCCTATTGACCAAATTGTCTTGTTTCAAAATGAAAATCATGAATATTTCAAGAATAATATCATTAATATTTGTTTGTTATATTGTTATATTTCAAGTTTTATTTGTTATTTATTATTACTTCATTATACAGCAAGCTGGTGCTGTAGATCAGTGTGATCTTTGACAGGCAAGATGTAAGATAGAATGTCTGAGGACTGATGTGGAATCTTTAAATTTCAGTCAAATGTGGAGCACTTGACAGAAAAGATGAAGACAAGCATCCAGAGAGGTCTGGTCCTGAGGTAATGTGCACAGTTTCCTCACACTTGGCCAGATATCTCGCCAGAGACAAGCTTTTCCCCAATCCCTGAACATCAACCTCAAGTTTGTCGTTGCAGAAACGAGAACTCCAACAAGAACTACACTACAGACTTCATCTACCAGCTGTACTCTGAAGAAGGAAAGGGTCTGTTTGACTGCAGGAAGAATGTCCTCGGCCACATGCAACAGGTGAGGATAGCAATTTAAAACAGAAAAGCTGCTTTGCAGCATTGGGGGTGGCATGTGGCAGTGCACTGGGTTGGAACACTGTGCCTGGAATCCAGAGCTTAGTGGTTGGCAGATGTCACCATTGGGCTGTCGAGCAAAGTCTTTAACTGCCACTTGCTCCAAAGTGCTATATAACCCTGCTTTCTCCAAAAAAAAAGTAATGGGGGCTAACATGTTCTCCATTCTCTCCTAAAAGGGAGGAGCACCATCACCCTTTGACAGGAATTTCGGCACAAAGATATCGGCCAAAGCTATGCACTGGATTTCTCGGAAGCTTAAGGAGACCTACAGGCAAGGTGAGGGATGTTAAATGGTCTGTCTGCCCCGCTCCACAAGGCAGGATTAATAGCTCCATGAGGTTGGCACAAAGATGCTCAAATGGTTCAGCTCAAGGGTAAAGGCTGGTTAATGGAGATTAACTCAGGCAAACACCTTCATTACGTTGGTTTGCACAACCTCAAGCACACTGGGAACATAAAGCTTCCGTCCTGCAGGTGGTGCTGTCTGACATGTACTTTATCGCTTGTATTTTAATCCCTGTATTTACAGTATTTCTCAGTCGCTTTGGACAAATTTTCAAATGAAAATGGTACTTCTGATAACCACGTCTATAAACCTGCACACCTGCAAGTCAGTTTCACACAGAATTCATTCACAAATGTTGTAGTTTCGGTTCTCCATTTTGGTCAGAAAAGTTCCTTCAGTGGTGAAGTTTGAGGGAAACCATTCAAAAATGGAGCTTTGACTGGATGATAAAAATAGGACTTGCTTGTCATCCGCCACACGGCCATGTTTGCTTACTCGCGGCAATGGATGCTGCCCGTGATGATGTCCCAGCAGATTCTTGCAGCGGTTGAGACACCCAAGAAGGCTTTCTCCTTGATGTATTGCAAGGGAAAAAATCAAACGTGACGTAGATGTGAAGATGTGGCCAGACCGGCAGGAGCGATTAGATGACCCACCAGCAAATTCATCTAGCTATAGAGAGATGATAGTCAAGTAAACTGGGCAACAATTGATCAGTTTTAATACTTGAAAATATGATATGGATCTATTTTATGTTGACAACATGACTAAACATTTGACGGGTACGTCTCCAGGCAATGATTCTGAGATTTCACATTTTGGTGGCATTGACTAAAGAAAACTGCATTTTGAAAGAGGAATGAAACATTCTGAATGAAATACTTCATTTTGTTGGTTATGCAAATTATTGTGCTGCAGTGTACAAAGACAAGCACAAGCAGTTAAGAGAACCTCAAGACAGTTTAGAGAAATTGTCTAAAGCAGCCGAGAAAGACTAACTTAACCTGTGCACTTCTCATTACTATTTTTCCTGCTGAATGCCTCTTATACGGATCACCTAAGATGAAGGTGAGTATATATGTACAATGCGTGCCAGGCTGCTAACTTGTAGGTGTTATAACTTTGAGGAAAAATGGGATTACATCTTTGTGTGTACGTGGCGCCCCCTACAGGGCGTGTGTACACCAGTGCAGAGGACACCGCCTGCCTGCTGGGAATGCGCCGACGTGCTCTCGTCTTCCAACCTGTGGTGGAGCTAAAGGATGACACTGACTTTGTGTAAGCCCCGCCGCCTTGCTCAACCTCCTGCCTGCCACTGTTGGCTCATGTACCCCTTTCTGCTCTGCCCACAGCCACAGGATCCCAAAGGAGCAGTGGTGGCTCAAATTGCGCCCTCTGATGAAGATTCTGGCCAAATACAAGACTAGCTACGACATCTCCGACTCGGGCCAGCTGGAGCACGTGGTGCGGAATCGCTCCAAGGGGTCTGAAATGTCAACCATCTGATTTTGGCTGTGGCTCTGCCCACATGGTGCCGCCCACACTGCTCCGGCTGCCCACATGGCTTCTTGATTGGTTAGACGGCTAGTATGGCTTTGTCCCCTCGCTCTTGTGTAGCTGCACACCTCGTGTTGTTTTAGGGAAGTGACTCACCTTGTAGTTTGGAAGTCTGATGGGCTGCGCTCTTACCACTGACCTCCGTGTATTAGAACCTTCCAGCAAAGTCAGGGTAGATTGTAACGTAGATCCCTCAAACCGAGGATGTATTAGCAACACCAACACGGTAGTTATGTTCAAAGAGTAACGTTAATGTTTCCGTGAATATTATCTCATGCTGGTATGTATTTGATTACCCAAGTGGCCTTGCAGCATTTATACATCCATTTGGACCCATCAGAACATCTGGGAACATCTGATTAGTGGAATATGAATGGAGATTACATGGATGAAACAAGCACAGCTAGACCTGCTCAAAAAGCTGAAAGGTGCAGTCAAGGGAAATGACCAGAAACCCACAGAAAGATATGCACAAACTGTGGGTTGTTCTACACACTGACAACATTTTCAATATTAGAAATTTGTCACATAGGGGTATTTTCCGACATCAGCCCAGCAGCTATGAATGGTTCTTGTAAACATGTCTGAATAACATCACAGAAGACAATGGTCCAGCAGTCTCTGTGATTTTTAATCATCTTACAACCCAGGATGGATCCTTCCTGATATTTTCGTTTTCTGCTCCGAGGATAGCTGTCCCGTGTATCTGCTGTCCAACTCCAAGGTACCTGTGACAACAAACACATCAGTGTTATCATGTGATAGTTACACCTTTGTTTGTATATGTACATCACCCAAGGCTATGATTAAACGCCCCCCTACCCAGGAATCCACTGAAGTGTCTGTCTGAACATAAACGTAAAAAAAACGTAACGTTTTTTCATCGTTACCTGGTTGCTGTGGCGATCAAGTCTCGCTTTGTGACGGCGAAGAGTTGCTCCCTGTGTTCCTGCTTCAGCTCATCCGAGACGCCGTTCAGGAAGTGGTCCATACCTAGAGCGGTCAGTAAGTCACATGACCTGAAGGGAACGCACCTCTCACATAGAGGACTCGGTCTGATGTGCTCCAGTAGTGGGCGCCACCCAGCAAAGGTCACCTGCCTTTATTACACGGTGCCACTGGGGCATCCTCAGCGGCAAATGCTGACAATTTAGCCTCATCAACGTCCTGCTGGGAGAACTTTCCGTCGATCGCCCATTCCACACCGTGACTGAAGGCAGTCAGCGTACGAGTGCAGTTTGGGTCCCTGCGGGGAGGTTAAGTAGTGTAATGAAGTTGTACGTTAACAGCTGTTATATCCCTGAATGTGTGAAATAAGATCAGGGAATCCAGCTCATTGAGTACTTAGTGCATCACTTCCTGTATATTGTTATAAATGACAATAATGACTGTAAGATGGTTGTGGTCACATGTTTATTTCATGTAGTGGGTCAGGTTGACGATCTCCCACCTGTACGAATAAAAGGAGAACAGGCCGTGGCGGTCCATCATAGCTCCGCCCCCATAAGCTCCACCCTTTTCCCTGATTTCTCCATGTAGGAACTTTGTCGTCATCAGGTGACTCAGTATAATGAGACTACATAAAATGTAGTGAAAAATAAAAAAGTGTAGAAATATAAGTGTATCTTAGTACCACAGCCCCTCCTAAACACCTAAGGAAACATGACGCTGCATGATAACACAACAGAGTGTGGAAGAGTGCCACCACCAGGCCATTTGAGGTAATTCTGGCACAGTGACTGACGACCAGCGTCAGTCACTCCTAAAGGTCTGCATTACCTAGCACAGTCTTGATGTGCGAAAGGGACTGTACGGACACTTTCCCCGATGAAGTTCACAGGAAATGGAAGCTGGAAGTAGGTCTTCATTTGGCAGGGTGTGAAGGGTGGTTCCTGAAAACAAGGACATACAGCCTCCAATCCTGTCCCTTGGGAGGCGAGAGACCCTATTTTTTCCTGTAGTACTAACTTGGCCACTTAGGCTGGATGAAGAGGGTGACGGGAGGTCAACATGCTAGTGAAATACGAATCAACTGTAACCTCCAACATGTACCGACCCGGACTTAAACATGCATTACAGATCTCCAGGGCTAAAAGTGTCACCGGTTACTGACAGTACCTCAGTAACATTGGGCCGGCTGGGTCTGCAATCTTTTTTGGTGGAGATCTTCTCCACAAACTCCTCAATGTGAAGTGCCATTTCCGATATCCTCTGGGGTGTGGCATTGACCGCACATCTGAGAACATGCCGCATTGTGTTGATATGAAAGATGGCATATGTTTGACCAATGTCTGATATATTCAAGCATGTAACACAGCTGAATATCGTAAGGGAGATCATAACACACTATATAGGAAGGTTACGGGACACATCCTGACCTCATGTTCTGTTGGTTGAGGACATGTTTCTTTATCTTGAGCATCTTTTGAAGGACAAGTTTGAGGTTGGGAAGCTCCACAATCCGTTTCATAAATTGCACCTTTAATGAATCAACCACCGATGACTTACTATGGTGCACCTTAACACGTTGCTTCATAATGATTGGCATCCTGGTACATCTCACCTGATCCATTCCATCAAAGGTCTCCTGAAGCTTCCCAGCTGGTGTCAAGGTGTGGCCTGCCCTCGTCATGGCATATCTATGTCCTGAGCAGGAAATCCCATTGGACAGCTCTTGGGCTGATATCATCACCAGCGCTCTCAGGCGCTCCTCATCTGCAAAATTAGGGCTGGGACAGACGCATATATTAATAAGCATGTCCACAAGGTGGTGTCCTCCACTTGCTAGCGCGTAGCTTGAATCATTTCCCATTTTCGAGTATTAAAAGAAGAGCTCCACACTGCAATGCTTCAGCTATCCCATACCTGCTGAATATTTCAGCCCAGAGGCGAAACATGGCAGAGATGTTTCTTTCCAGACAGGATGACGAGAGCAGAATCCCCTGGAATGAAATGAAGCTCATTTTCTTCACAGGCAACCGATTTCTGGTCATGATGGGTAATCTGTTAGTAGATCTATACCAATGTTTAAAATCGACTCACTACAGGTGGGTAAAATGGCACCTGAACAACCAAGAGACAGCTTTCAGTATGTTAAGGGCTGTGAAGGCTAAGATTCACCTGCTCATAGGTGTCCAGGTTTCTAGGGTCAGTGATGACCTGTGGAGAGACCACCATCCCTCCAGTCTTCATCTCCATCTGTTGGGACTGCTGTCTGTAATCCAGACTTCCACATCCTACCCTGCAACGGCACACCCCTCTGTCAAAGTTCTGGGGCAACAGGTGAAAATGCATTTCACGAAAACAATTTACCCTGAATTGTTTCATTGTGATATTTTCATTATTTACTTTGCTCAGGAAGCCCCTGTGAACTGCAAGTTTGTTTTTACATCTTTAGACCTTACTTTGTGATGATGTTGCAGAAGAGTGGGATATAAATCTTCAGGTCCTCGGGCAGCATGTTCAGGCCACACAGTGCTCGGAAATACACCATCCCATTTGTGGGCTGGGGACTGTACTGTACTGCAACCTCGGCTGAACGGGAACACGGAACACTGTCCTGTGACAAGGCCTAATGGTGACCATCAGTACACGGAAAGCCAGAACCTGATTACTTAACTACCAAGGTATGTTTCTTCATATAAATTCTATGTGTACATAAATACATATACAGTACATTCCACTACTTATGTCAGTACAGCATTATTATTTAAGCCTGCAAGTAAAGTCCACCAAGTGCCAAGTCTAGTCATCCAGCACCCAGAACTCAGGACCACCCCAGCAGTTCCTCAGCTGGGCACATACCTGCCGTCCCCATCTCTAAAGGAGTGGCTGCAATAACTGGTTCGACGTCAGACACTTTGAGAGCTGGGAGGCAGGAGGCATCCTGGGATGTGCCCTGAATAGTCAGAAGTTGTAGGCCTGCAGAGAAAAAACAAAGAAAATATTACCAGACAATCAGAAACCGCCAGTTTTTGTGGTAGGAGATGCTCTGACTAACTGCTGTCGTTAATACAAAGTTACTGACATGCAGAGGAATCAAATCAGAGGACAAACTGAAGGTAAATCTAGATGGCGAAACTGAGGACATTTGCCTTTCTTATGGATCTCCTTCCTGTCGCTGGCAGACAGAGCCTGGACCTTCTGCCTGAGCTTCTCCTCCTCAGCCCTCCTTTGCTCCTGGAAATACACCTCGTCCGGGCTCGTGGACAGAGTCAGCCTGTGCTTGTTGTCCTGCATGTGATAGCAGGCGCATTACCTTACCCACACGATACCCTGGTGATATGCACATCTCCAATCAGAAACGCTACCTTGAAGTACTGCTTGATTTTCTCTTGAAGGTAGCGGGGATTATCTTTCAGGCACTGCTTGAATCGCGTAACGTTCTCATTGATCTTCAACATTGGCACCGGGTCTCCATCATGATTCCAGCAAGGTGCAATATACTATGTTTTTACACACAAAACAAAATCATGCATAGTTCTCACTTGTAGGTTGTTTTATGAATGTATAATGTTAAATTGTACATTAGGAGATGTACTACAACTGGAGATGGTGTTTTCAGTGGGTATCCATTTGCCGGGGTTTATTTAAGGTTCAGTACCAGTACTTACAAATGCTAAAGCCAGACCAAAATGTGTGGACTGATGCTTCATTTGGATTTCGATTTTGTGTAAAAGGGCTTCAATCCTCTCTTCTTCAAAGCCAGAGCTTTTTACAATCATGTCAAGAAGATAAAAGTCAAGCAGTTACAGAGAACAATCTGTAAAATGACTGTCACATCTTGGGAAACCTCAGAGACAAAGAGCAATAATACATCTTCAAATAACTAATACTTTCTTCAATAAGTGAAGAATACCTTTGCCATACTCTCTCGCTCTCTCTATACACACACACAGTAGCCGGTCTCTAACTGTAGCTGCATCTTTGATATTTGCCTACTAGGATACATTGTAAGCGTCTGTATCTTTATAGACGTGCGTAGTATATGTGCATGTCAGCATGTTGCATATATAATATGGATATACTGGTTTCGGATGATGAGTAGCAGTGAAAAGTACAGAAAGACATTGCCATTTATCCATAACAGTCTTATGCAGCATGTGGAATCCAAATAAAGTAGCTGTTTGTAATATTAGGCGATATTTTTGTGTACCTACCCGTACCGACACTCGCAAAAAGATATTGTGTTCTGAAGGTTTTTGTTAATAATGGCTGGTCTTTAATAGCAGTCGGTCTCTATTAAGCGCCGGGAGCGGAGGCTAGTTTTGCAAATAAACGCAGGGGGCCTCTATTGGAGCATATACGGTATATTTTATATATATATATATATATAAAACTTGGCATTAAGATAAAGATGATTCTTACGCTTCAACATGGTCGATGGTTTGGAAGATGACATCTTTAATTTTTCCCATGTCTTTCTTGGATATTCCCTGTAAGCCAATGGAGAACGATGCTTCTTGTTTACGTCCATCATACCTGAAAATAACCAGATAACAGCTGTGATATTAAAACTTTCGGGTTTTGATGTCTCAACATTTGCACATCGCCGTCGCTTGGAATAAATAAAAACAGTTCGAACCCACCCAGAAATGGAGGAGAAGTCACTTCCGAGCATGGATTCAATCAGCGCCCTGTAAAATGGCGAGTTGGGTCCAGTCATCATCAGCGAGGACAGAAGGTTCAGTGTGAAGGCCTCAAACGTGTCTGTGATACTGGGCAAAGATTACAGCAGTGTCACCCGGGCTCGCTTACATAGCCTAATGCTGTAGCTTGGTGGCATCCGTGTCGTACGTCAGCCGCACACAGCAAGTAAACAAAATGCAGCTGCATTACGATATTACAATTCTGACAGAGGGTGACCACAAAATGATACGCACTCCCCGAGAAGGTAGCTCACAGCCAGGCAACTCTGCTTAGAAGGCTCTGGGGCCAAAGGGCTGAAGCCACACCTTACGTGGTGCTCTCTCTGGAAGCCGAAAAACACAGATGTCAGGGTTTACAAGTTTAGTCTCCATGGCTACAATTATGCCCAATATAATGAAAGTTCATTCACAAACAAAAGTCATATTTATTGCAGCCACAGTAACTTAAGCAGCATCTCAGTCTACAGCCATTCTGTGTTTTCTGCTCAAAGGACGACTCACTCCTGTTACTTAAGACACAATAAACTCACAGGATGGTCCCAGCGGGGCTGCAGGGGCACGGCAGTGTTGGGGTCAATCCGGTCAAATCTGGACAACGCCTGCTCCTCGATCTGCTCCAGATGCTGCTCGAGAGGTAGGTCCCCGTAGGTGAAGAACCTGAAAAAGCACTACAGTACTTGCATACACTTTTTTATAAACTGTTACAGTTATGTATTCCCATACTGATTGTAGCTAGTAAGTAAATAACCATCTGAGAGAGAGTGGTCCAGCTGGAAAAGTGGTCATATCTGACAGATACTCTAGACGATTCCGGGCCATACCTCGCGTTGCTAGGGTGATAGTGTCTGGTGTGGAACAACTTCAGCTGCTCCCAGGAGAGGCCGGGTATCGATAAGGGGTCTCCAGCTGAGACCACTGAGTAGGTGTGGGCTGGGAGGAGCTTGTTCTGGAGGTGCTGAGCGAAGAGACTCTCACTATCAGCCTGAAGGGATGAGCCAGTTGAGGCTGATGAAACATCCGCTGCAAAACCAAGCAAGCCTGGCACAGCCTGACCCAGCCTGGCACAGCCTGGCACAGCCTGGCACAGCCTTACCCGTGAGCTTATTTAATTCCTATCGTTCAGTAACATCACTTAGGTCAGTGTTTCTTTACCTAGTCCATCAGGAACCGCAGACATCCCATATTTTTCCTCCCTCTCGGCTCCCAATGCTTCTGTACCCGGCATACCTGATTGGCTGGGAGCCAAAAGTGTGTACTGTCTGGGGGTTACCCGAGGACTGGGTTTTTATTACTATGTTAAAATTTTGTTTTTATTCCTCACTGTGACTTACGAAAGCCCCCTTCATTTCATTGAAGACGACGCCTTTGAACACCAGCGAAGAGTCCGGATCGGTTGGATCCTCACTCTCCAGCCTCCATCCCTCCTGCCTGTAGGAACGAAAAAAGGCACTAAATCAAAGCTCCTCGCGGCACAGATTCCTGCCCCGTGAAGCAAGGTGGCGCCCCGTTAGTGAACTTACCAAAAATCCAACTCATGGAGGCTTGGGAAAAACACAGCATCCAGATAGACGGAGAGGAGATTCTGGAAGTCTTTCCCATTTTGCGTGGAAAATGGATACATAGTGTAATCACTTGCTGAAATAACAGTACACACAGGCAGCATTACAGACAATTTTGTAAGACTTAGGAGTAGAATAGAATAGAATAGAATAGAATAGAATAATCTTTATAGACTGTCCCTGACTTACAGCTTAGTTGCATTATGACAGACATAATCTCACAGAATTTTAGGTGTGGGAATGACACTGGCACATGCGTGTGAGGCCACAATGGTTGCAATGCCAGTGCATGCTGTGCCGCAGCTGCTAACAAGCAGCATGCAGCGTGCACTAGGCGGTGTGGCACTGCCAGGCATACAGCAGCCACAGTTTATTTCTACAAACATTTACCTAATCTTTTCACCTAATAACAAATTAAATATAATGATAAATTATATATACAATAACTGAATTGTTTGCAGAGTAGTACAAACAAATACTGCATTTAGGAGCATTAAGCGTGTAAGATTTTTAAAACTTGGCAATGCAGCAGTTAGGGATGATTCAGTATTGCCTTTCAGTGATTCTTTGCCACATTTCCCAGATTTTAACTGGCGGCATGTCTGTCACAGGACCTGTGAAGGCATTCATGAAGGTGGCCAGGGAGCGGCTGTACATCCTGACCAAGGCGTCTCGGCAGGGATATCTGTGTGAGCCGCAGAGCACTGTGTGCTCCAGGATGTGTGCCACCCCAGTGCTGTCCCTCGGTGGCGTGCGGAACTGAACGCTGTGCGGGAGAGACACGAGGGGACACAGGGGGGACACGGGGGGGAGCACGACACGGGGACGACACGGGGGGACAGGGGGGACACGGGTGGACGACATGGGGGAGACACGGCCGTCAAGTGGCATGGCGCCAAAAAACACGGCTTCTGTTAAAGAAAGAAAAACCCACAATGGTCACGGAAATAACTTGAAACTGACAAAAGTAATAATACATAAAAATGTACTGAAAATTTACTGATGAAAATCAGACATTGCTTTTGAATTGTGGTTCAACTGAATCATTTTAAAAAACAAACTAATGAGACCTGGCCTGGACAAAAATGATGGTACCCCTGCCAAAGATTGAAAATAATTTGACCATAGGAACATGTTAAACTAAGGTGTGTCCTCTAATTAGCATCACAGGTGTCTTCTATGAGTCAATGTAATCAGTCAATCTGCCTATTTTAAGGGTGAAAAGTAGTTACTGTGCTGTGTGGTATCATGGTGTGTACCACACTGAACACGGACCACGGAAAGCTAAGGAGGGAGTTGTCTCAAGACATTAGCGAGACAATTATTGACAAGCATGTTAAAGGCAAAGGCCATAAGACCTTCTCCAAGCAGTTTGATGTTCCTGTGACTACGGTTACACATATTATTCAGAAGTTTAAGGTCCATGGGACTGTAACCAACCTCCATGGACGTGGCCTCAAGAGGAAAACTGATGACAAATTGAAGAGATGGATAATATGAATGGTAACCA
The DNA here is from genome assembly GCA_026780845.1 of Petrocephalus sullivani. Lineage (NCBI taxonomy): Eukaryota > Metazoa > Chordata > Actinopteri > Osteoglossiformes > Mormyridae > Petrocephalus > Petrocephalus sullivani. The sequence continues at coordinate 15,294,823 of JAODKM010000001.1, read as the reverse complement.
AAGAGCCTTCCAAAGAGATTAGAGGTGAACTCCAATGTCAAGGTGCATCAGTGTTAGATCGCACCATCTGTCACTGTATGAGCAAAGTGGATGACGGAGGAGGACACCACTGCTGAAAGCAAATCATAAAAAAGCGGGACTGGAATTTGCCAAAATGCATATTGACAAGCCACAAAGCTTCTGGGAGAATGTCCTTTGGACTGATGAGACAAAACTGGAGCTTTTTGGCAAGTCACATCAGCTCTTTGTTCACAGACGCAAAAATGAAGCATATGAAGAAAAGAACACTGTACCTACTGTGAACCATGGAGGAGGCTCGGTTATGTTGTGGGGCTGGTTTGCTTCATCTGGCACAGAGTGTCTTAAATCAGTGCAGGGTACAATGAAATCTCAAGACTATCCAGGCATTCTGGAGAGAAATGTGCTGCCCAGTGTCAGAAAGTTTGGTCTCAGTCGCAGGTCATGGATTCTCCAACAGGATAATGACCTAAAGCACACGGCTAAAACCACCTAAGAGTGACTAAGAACACATTGGACTATTCTGAAGTGGCCTTCTATGAATCCTGATCTAAATCCTATTCAACATCTGTGGAAGGAGCTGAAACATGCAGTCTGGAGAAGGAACCCTTCAAAGCGGAGACAGCTGGAGCAGTTTGCTCATGAGGAGTGGGTCAAAATACCTGTCGACAGGTGCAGAAGTCTCATTGAGATTTACAGAAATCATTTTTGTCCAGGCCAGTTTCAATAGTTTGTTTTTTAAAATGATTCCGTTGAACCATAATTCAAAAGCAGTGTCTGATTTTTATCAGTTAATTTTACATAAATTTTTATTCATTATTACTTTTGTCAGTTTCAAGTTATTTCAGTGACCATTGTGGGTTTTTCTTTCTTTAACAGAAGGGTACCAACAATTTTGTCCACGTGTGTAAATAGCTAGCGGGTAAACATAACATATTCCTAACTAAGGAATGCGTTTATTTAATAGAAACATTGTAGTAACTAGAGGTCGACCGATACTGAATATTACCGATACCGATAGCTAGGTTGGTCCGTACGTGCCGATAACCGATTAATTAACCGATAGATTTTTAAATGGATACTGGATTAAAATTAAATAAATTTAATAACATTAAATAAAATTAAAACTAAATAAAAATACAACACTCCATGTAAAATAGTGCTGAACTTTATTACAAAAAAACAAACAAAAAAAACAGTATTGAATCATGAAAATGTGCTATATGAAATAAATATGAATATATTAATAAATAT
>JAODKM010000001.1:15265116-15293451 GCA_026780845.1 Petrocephalus sullivani | reverse complement strand
TATAGAGGCGGCTCTTGCCATAGATATGTTGGCTCTTGCACTGTATAAGGACAACGGACCGTTCTCAGCCGCTTCAGATCTGACGCAACCCGGAAAAACTATCGGTGTGGATTTTTGCCGATAACCGATAGTTCCGGGAATCAACTTTCGGTGCCGATTAATCGGCAAAACCGATACATCGGTCGACCTCTAGTAGTAACTGTTTGTGTCCAGCCCGACACAAATGCATAGTTTGAGTGGAGGTAAACACTGCGCCACTGACCCAGTAGACGTATTATGTATTATGCCCTTCATACCTGAAGAGGTTATTGGAGTCATCTCGGGCCAGGTGCAGGAAATGAGCTCCAGTGACACTGTGGCTCAGCTTTACTGCCGTGAGACACAGATCAGGAACAGGTATTACCTGAATAGGAGAATCAGAATATAACCCTAGTGCAGGAATGAAACAGAGTTACAGGCCCCACATGTGACAGGGTGGTTTGAGATGTCAGAGCATAAGACTTACCTGCCTCACTGTAAAGCCATGCATGTTTTGTCCAGGCTTGTAAGACAGAGCCTTCTCCGTCACAGAGGTACTGTGGTGTCTCCATGATTTCTGTACATTAATACTAAGCACACGATCTCAACTTCTTAGGAGAACTTAGTAAAATAACTTTCATTCCATATTAAATGATTAAAAAACAAACTGGTGCACGCTGCCTAGTTACAAAGCTGTAAAAATTATTATATGCTATTACAGGGTCTTGACCTGACAGGTTGACAGTTTATCTAGACAGCTTGATATTGCAATTTAACAAGCGCTATCATGCTGTTGCTGATTATAAAAGGTTCATCCTGATTGGCGGGTCATTATGGAGGTACTCACTTGAAACATCGAAGTTTCCATACTAAAGTATTAGTTTGTCGAAACATGACAGGGCGACTCCAACATTAATTAGGTGTTGTATCTATAACACTGATACTTTGTAACGCCGTTCCTCACCGTCCGCACATGCGCATACAGCAGGGGCAGGGCCCCGCCCCAATCGCCGCGAATCCTCTCTCCCCATTGGTTGCGCGCCTGAAGAACGGCAGCGGGGGTTGGCTGCCGCGCTTCGGCAGCGTAAGATCAACTGCTGCTCCGTTATCTCGGTGTACAGAAAACTTTTACAGCCGCAGTATTATTGTTCTGCACACGGAGACGTGCGGGCGGGACTGCGGGATGACTGCCAAACCACCTTGGAGTCTGTGCATGAGTCCTCCAGTGCTGTCAAGCTTTCCGTCAGCTAAGGTACACCGCACACGTTCCCTTTGACCCGTTCTCTCGTCGGCTGATAGCAGCCCGCCGGCCGTTCGCGGGCTTTGTGCAGCCTTTCACACTGACGTTTCTCGCATTGTCATGTGTCGGTAGTGCAATATGTGCCGCCTGTAACAATGGTAACAGTTAAGTACAGCACAGTAAAGCAGTAAATTCTAACAAGACCGTCTGGACAGTCTCCAGATTTACTCACGCTTACGCGGCGGTTCCGTGCATGCAGTTTTGTTTAGATCCTCTCAACAAGCTTTTTGCTATGTTTTAATTGAGTTGACGTAAAGTCTTTCTGTCGTTATTCATTATAAAGTATGGGTGACATGCTATAGATAGATAAAATACTATCGGTATTGGGTTTATAAAGGTTTGAAATGGTTGTGCTTGGCTGTGATCAGAGCACGTTTATTTTTATGGAACCGGCTCCTTTAGAACTCCTACTGTGCTTTAGTCTGTTGCTTGCCAGTTTAATCAAAGAAATAAAGTGCAATTGTCAGTTTTCTCAAAAAGGTAATTTGTAAATCTAAAGATGACATGTAACTATTTTAAAACATACAGTTAACATACATTACATTTAACTGGGGTGACCAGGTAATTCATATCAGGGAAGACACTTTGATCTTTGATTTGTGATGGACTGGCATCCCATCCAGGGTGTCCCCAGCCTCAAACCCTGTGCTTCCTAGGAGAGCTTCCAGGCTCAAGAAAACCTTTTAATGTATCTAGCTTCACAACCTTCAAACCTTTTACTGATGGACACTGAGTTGTGGAGCAGGTGAAGCACTGGACCTAATCTGGAGTTTCAGCTGCATACAGCATCACACTGCAGCATTTGCATGACTCAGCAGATACCTATCCTCTACCCCACAAAATAACGTAAATATGCAAAGATCAGCCATAAAATTAAAACCACTTGTCTAATATTGTGTAAGTCCCCTTGTGCCACTAAACGTTCTGAACAATTAAGGCATGGACTCCACAAGACCTCTGAAGGTGTTCTGTGGTATTGGACACCAAGATGTTAGCAGCAGATGCATTACGTTATGTAAGTCGTGAGGTTGACCCTCCGTGTTTCGGGCTTGTTTGTCCAGCACATCCCACAGATGCTTGATCGGATTGAGATCTGAGAAATTTGAAGGCCAAGTCAACACCTTGAACTCCTTTTCATGTTCCTCAAACCGTTACCTGAACAAACCATTCCCCTACCACTAGACAATACCGTAGCCATAAAGGTGTGTTTGCTCTGCAGCAATGTTTAGGTATGTAGTACGTGTCAATGTAACATCCACAAGAATGCCAGGAACCAATGTTTTCCAGCAGAACATTGTCCATAGCATCACACTGTCTCTGCCGGCTTGCTATCTTCCCATAGTGCCGGTGTTGGAAACCCTGTTCCAGTGCTAGTATCTGCCAGGTTTCAGCAGCCTTTCTATCCTGCTTGATCTATCTGCCTGAGATCAGGTGTGGTTTATCAGAGACCAAGTAGGATAGAAAGCTGCTGGATTCCGGCACTCCAGGAACAGGGTTCCCTACCCCTGCCAAGGGACATCCTAGTGCCATTTCTTCCCCAGGTAAATGACCCAGCCGCCCATATTATGTAGCAGAAAATGTGACTCATCACATTGTTCTGAGGTCCAGTTTTGACACCCGTGCACGTTGTAGGCACTTTCAGTGGTGAACAGAAGTCAGCTTGGGCCTCACGGCTACATAGCCCCATACACAGCAAGCTGCGATGCACTGTGTATTTTTACACCTTTCTATCATAGCCAGCATTAACTTTTTCAGTAATTTGTGCTACCATAGCTCTCTTTTATGTTCTCTTTTAAGCTCTGTTATGTACCATTGAGTTGTGCTGGAGGACTGACTGTTCACTTGCTTGATATATAAATACCCCCTTGACAGGTGCCATTATAACAAGGTAATCTATGTTATTCACTTGACATGTCAGTGGTTTTAAGGTTATGACTGACTGGTGTAACCTGAAGATGCCAGTGATTAGGTATGTATCCAGTTATCCTCCCATGTATCCTTAATGGCCAGTAGAGGGAGGCAGTGTTCTGTCCTGCAGAAATGTCCATAATTCTTACTCAGCTGAGCATGGAAATACGCACCATTATTACCTAGAAGTGTTCCGTGGGTTACGGCTGTGAGGTTCATCAGTAGGTTGCCGGTTCAAATCCCGCGGCAGGCAGAGTGGTATTGTCTCCAGGTCCTTAACCTCAGCTGGTCCAGGGACACTGGCCGACTCTGCGCTCTGATGCTTACTTGTTTGTTGCTGTGGACTAACGTTTCTGCTAACTAAACGTGACCAGTAGAGTCTCCAAGCATAACACATGCTGTTATTTTGACTTGTTCTTGCCCATATTAAGTGGAATTATGGTGTAAACAGAAATGCCTCAACGATCTCCCCCCTGCTGCTTAGGCCATTCGTCCATGTTGTATAGGGCATTTATCAGGATACCATGCGTGTTGGCACTTGTTGTTTTAACACAGCATTGCTGTCTTGGGCTGGAGCCTCCTGAGCAAATTAAATTAATAAATGCAAACATTTACTCCTGCAGACCTTTTGGGAAAATGTGCACGGAAATGATCAATAATAATTACCATGTCATCTCTGCCCCATTCCCTTTTCAAATTACACATTGATCTCATCTCCCTAGAATGATTAAAGGTTCCTTAAGGAACCAAGCCGTAGGTATATAAATAACTTTCTCTTGTTATATATACTGTGTATACTGTATATATACTGTGTGTTATTTACGTGAGTCTGTGATGGAGAGTGCTAACTTTAGAGACGGAACAGTGAAGTTCTTACCCAGATACATAATAACATTATATATTTAACTAATTTTAGATATTCTGTGTAGCTGATAAATGTGACATGGTGAGTAAAAATTTGCGAACAGAGAAATCCATACGCACATAAACAAAAAAGTATTCTGACAATGTACAAATAAAAATATAAGTCATGGCAATCATATAAAAAGCTTTGTTAATTTAATACCTTATGTAGAAAGGTCGCATTTTAGTGGCCCTGTTAAGTCCCGACCCAGAGCTAAATCACGGGCAGAGAGATTGAGGCGCCGCGTAAATTGAAAGGCAGCTCAGTGTAAGGGATTAGCGTCTCGCTGCAAGCCGCTGATAGCCAGCGCACTGCACTTGCCTGCCAAGGCAGCTGCCTCAGCGCTTTGGAACTTTCTGACATTTTATTTTTCACGAAGCTTTCAGACCTGATGTCTGGAAAATAAGAAGCAGACCAGGACATGGGGGTCCAGTTTAGGCAAGCAGCTTCTGGCTTCGCTTGAAGCGTAGGTGGTCCTGGGATAGCTAATGGCTCTGCAGCTGCCATCGACACCAATCACAAAGCACTGTGCTGAGCATCCCAGGTCAACGACAAGTGTTTGCGAGACACACTATCTCTTAACTAGCTAACAAGCGGCTGCAAGAAGAGCATCTCCAAACTTCTCTCTCTCTCTCTATGTTCTAATTTATTGTGGTAGATTATATATTTTTTATTAGTCTCTCTATTCCTACTCATAGGCATCTGACTTGTACACTTATTCACAAAATATGCAGTTTGGCAGTGGGGCATCTGGTAGGTGGATTGAAACTGCCTGAAGAGCATCGATATGGATGTCCCCCACTGGGGGCGCTGTGCTCCAAAATGAGGGAGACAAACCTCTGAGATTTCTGTGGCTTTCTTTCACCACTGCGACCCTTTCGAAAATTGAGTATTCCATCGGACACATTAGGATTCATTTAGTTAACGATGACTTGAGATCAGCCCCGAATAAATGGGAAGAGAATTATTACTCATAAATACGAAAAAGCATTAATGACATTTACTATGTTTCAGATATTCAGGCGAATATGTGACTGCACTAATCAAGTGTTCATAATAAAATAGCTGAAAACTAGGAAATTCAATATGTCACCAATTAACAATTTACACCACTGCTGATGTAATAATTGTCAGAAATCACTAAAGTATTTGGGGTATGTCATGAAGTCAGTCCAAATGGAATAATTAATTGGAGTTTTTAATTAAAATGCTTAAGATAACATCTTTGAAAATGTAAGGAAGAAGGAATTCCATAAATTAATTTCCCAGAATTCATAAATAATTAATATGGAGTTTCTAAGGTTAATACTGATGCAGCAGCTGGGAGGTCAGCAAAAGGACCAAGATCATTGTCAGGGGGCTGTAATTCCTAGCAGCAACCCGGAAACACCCACTAAAGATATGGGAAAGGGCTAATATCGATCCCCATGTGCTGCTTTTGTCCCCCAAAGACACCCAACATGCAGAAGTGCGTCCGAGTCACATCCATCATTTTGCCAAGACACCCCTAGGGGGCACTCCTGCATATAGCTTTGGGTCTGATATGGGCAGCAGTGTTAAGCAAAATTCTGGTGGTAAATTTTTCTTAAGTTTCCTTTTTTTGTGTGTATTTGCTATTTACTTTATTTTATTTTCATTGCTCCTGCGGCATTAGGACAACAAAGCAATAGGCTATCACCATGTTTAACGCCAATTTAATCAGACTAGATTTGGTTCCTGTCATGATAATCCAAGAGGTCTGGAGCGGCGGGCGGACCACTCAGACCCAAAGGCATTGCTGTGAAGCGTGGCAGCCCTGGGGATCTTATAAAAGGTCCCAGACAATTAAGGCGGTTTGGGTGACCTGGAGATGTGTCCCCATAACTTCCTGTTGGGGGCCGTCCATGCTGGAATGTAAAGGTGAGGAAATGAAAAGGGAAACATATTTTAAAGCGCCTTCATTTGCATTTCAAAAGTCCACTTTAATAGAGAGTGGTTGGATTATTTTGAGGTTGAGGAAATGATGCTTCGTGGGTGCGTGGCAAAGGCACCATGTAGCCAAAAGGTTTCCTCAGCGCTAAGTGTAACCCCCCGCCCCCCCCCCCCACAAAGGTCCATTTAATGTCTAAGGAAGCCCCCTATCTCCTTTGATCCATCGCTTGATATGGGTCATTTTACTCCCCAGCTGATCAATCGTGCTGTGAAAACTAACCACAGAGAGGGTCGACTCACACTTGAACTGGCAGTTCCCCGGTAAGCCGTAAGCCTGCATGTTGAGGATTGGAATAAATTAGTGGACGCTGAGAAATTTACAGCCATTGACCTTATGCCGAGATTTACGCGGTCTAAAGTTATCACGGCACCGCGCGAATTGAATTATCTCCTGACAGTTCTCGGCAGCCGCTAATACTCAAGACACCATGCAAATTAAGGTGCATTTAATCCTCTGTTTAAGAGGGAAGAACCATAAAAGGAAATTTATGTGCATTTATGCCGTTACATAGAACGGTAAACGTATGATGTAGGCGTGGGGGATGTTCGACAACAAGGTTAGTCCCCGGAGTCTTTGTGGGACATGTTAAGGATCGCCTCACCAAAAGGTAACATGAGGAGTGTCGTTATAGACCAGTGAAATAAATAGGCAGTCGATTCATTATAAATTCATCCATAAATTATGACGTAGCAAAATAGTCGGAGTGCATCTTTACTTGGGGTTTAACTAGTGAACAGAGTGCGTTTGATCTGACCCGTCTTTAACTCCATCTGTTCTGCATCCTCCTGGGATTCAGGTGTGCTTTCTTTCCACATTGTCTAGGGGGACGGTCTTATCTCCGTCTGGCCCTGGCACACACAATTCGTCAGACACACTGAGGCATCATCGCATCTGATGTTGTAAATTTTGCTGTGGTTCATTGTGCTCAATATCCAACAGTCAGAATAAGTCTTTACAAAGGCCATTAAAACCACAAGGTGCCTGATAACCAAAATGTGTCAGTGTGCTAACTAGTACTTGCTTGACTAGACTGATTAGTGTCCCGGTTGTATGTGCCACAGTTTTTGGTCAAATGCAGCCAGTTTAATACAGTCTAGGAGGAACATGCGATATTTTGTCAAAATCTTTCCTTTAATCTGGCAGTACATTTTTTCCCTGTGTTTCCATGGCGACAAGCTCGGGTTCGCACGTGTGAGGAAGGGTTGCCGAGACGGGGAGAGAGACCCGGTCTGCTGAGGTGAGGGATGGAGGTCTGGGAATTGTCTCCGTGTCCTCACACTCCCCCGTCCTTCAGAGTCTCCTTACGAAGTAACTTGAACGTTCCAGCATTAATTATCATCAAATTAGCTACTCCTCCAGTGAATTCATTGTAATTCAGCAAAGTGTGAGTGCACTGGGCTCACAGCGAAATTAGTCCGCCACCTGTACATGTCAGGCCCGCGCCACAGTGACAGGGAAACCTAGCGACTAGCACAAATGTCCTTGTCACGTGGGTCGTTCGGCGGTGTTAGCATGTGGCTTCTTGCAGCTGCTCATGTACTTGCGCTCGAGTCTGGTTTCCTTTGCTGATATCATCTCCTGATATTCTCTTACATTTAGTCCACTGCATAATTTGTAAAAGTACCGATGATCCATCCAACAGATGGCTTTAATATGTTCAACACTCGAGCGTGTGCAGACATGATACAAGTGTAAAAATAATCTGCCACATTAATTACACTGCCAATTAAAATTTGCATGCATGCATGCAGTTTCTTTGTATTGGTCCTGAAGCCAAATATTACGTAATATTATGTAATATTGCATAATTAAAGGAAAAAAACAAGTATTTATCCGTATGAAAAAATAGTTTTAGTAGATGTTGGTTTTCAGCTCACTGACAGACGTGTAAATTTATTAGCAAGTTTTTTTTTGGTGTGTATGTCTTTTGAGGTAAGACGCCAGTGAGTAGTGCTACTCATGTGACAACAATGGTATTTCCCCCTGCCCGGCCGGACCCTGTGTTCTGTAAGCTGCTTGCCACTCACACTGAGTTTGCCAGGTTTTGGGTTTCGATGGGAAACTTGGAAACGGTCGTGAAAACCAAGAGAAGTAGATTCGTGTGACCTCTTAAAAACCTGAGCACTTAAGAGTAACAGACGAATGTTTCGGAACATGGAGAGCGTTTAAACATTTAATGTGTAATTTATGGACAATAAAGACTGCGGCTTCACTTGCCATAAATTTCTTCAATGTAAGGACTAAAAGTAGTCATAAAACTGGAATACTTATTGCATATGAAGCATGGATAGATACTTTACTGATTCTGAAGGAAATTTTTATTTGGTGGGCAGTCACATATTTGGAAACATCTATTACTGCAGGTATGAGGAATTATAAATATTGCTCTGCATTTTACAGTAGGTGGTCATGGGAGGCTTTAGGTCAAGTGTAACATTTTATTTTTACATAAATGCATATGGTATTTTGTGTATGGCTTTTACTTGTAATTGTAGTGGTGTTCAAGTTAAAAATATGTATTTGTTTCGGGTAGTATGCAGACCCTGTTTTTTCTTTGGTCACACTATTCCTGGTACTAAACCGCCAATTATTTGTAATTTAAATGAATAGCAGACACAGCTGGAGATGTCAATATTACTATGAAATAAGAAAACTCCTCAAAATAGCATTCTCAGGTGCAAACATCTCTGTTGCCATGGTTACCTCCGTAGCCGAAACGTGTGTTCACAGTTGTCCTTGACATTATATTGAAAAATCAGGTCACCCCCCCACCATACCTGAACCCAAGAATACCATTAAAGAAGAGAAAAAAAAAGGTGGAAATACTTGTTTACGTCGATGGCGCTTGTGAGTGACCTTCATTAGCTGTAATGAAATCACGTTCTTCTGCACCCCCGTTTGCGCTGATTCATGTCTTTCAGAGATGCTCAATAATGCATGAAGCACCACAGAAAGGGACGCGGCACTTGCTGAAACCCCGCAGTCTTACGGGAAACCAGAAATCAGGGACGAAAATGTGCGTGGGCCGTATCGCACGCCACGCAAAGCAGCGGCTGCAGTCACTGCCAATTTCCAAACATTTTAATTAAGTTCTTACAATGGAAAATCGTGTTCCTCGCTTAAACTCGCAAGATCTGCTCCTGTGGAAAATATTTGTAATTTCGGTTTTGGGGAAAAAAAAAATGACTGAGGAAAACATGATTTCATACATCCAGAAAAAGATGGAAACACATTTTATTATATGTCTGAAAATAATCTATTCCCCTGGACTCGCCTTGCAGGTTCTCCCCAAAAGCACTTTCACCCCGGCTGTGATTTTCAGATTTTTCTTTTAAATCTCCAGGGTGTATTTTTTAGTAGGATCCAGAGACAACTAAAAATTATGCACAGAGCTGAGTCCCGCTGAGTCAATCTTGGCGCGATGGATGCAGATCAATAAAGCGCCTTTTCTCTTTGCTGTCGCCATGGCGCCACCAGCAGGCACCATGAGGTATCACCCCACCTGGATGATCCAGCTGATCCAAAGCCGTAGGTTTCCCGAGGCCAAAAAGCACAGTTTTAAAAAGTGAAAACATTATTGCAATGTAAATCCTTTAGGAATGATCCTAATATTTTTTTAGAAGCTGTTCCCTTACAAGGACCTGCTCTTGAGGAGATGGCAGAAGTGAAGATGATTAATCGTCATTGTTGACACACCACAGCACGCAACAACGAAATGTGCCCTCTGCTTTTAACCAATGTGACATCGTGACACAGCAGGGGGCAGCTATGTGAGTGCCCGGGGAGCAGTGCTTGGGGACGGTACCTTGCTCAGGGTACCTCAGCGGTATTTGTTCAGGGTACCTCAGCGGTACTTGTTCCTAACCACTATACCACCTGCCTGCCCTGAAGAGAATAACACCCCTTCCACTCCCTCCTGCCTTGGATGTCAGTGAGCTCATAGTTTGAGAACTCCTTGGCCTGTAGGTGTCTTAATGGTTAAAAACGTGGATGGGGAACCTGAGGAAATCCCCTCATTTCGTGTTTTTTTTCCACCAGTCAAAAATACAGTGGCTGCTCTGGATCAGAGTCTGTTAACCATGATGTAATGGAAGCACCGCAGGTCACAGATGCTCTCCATGTTACAGCGGAATCCGGCTGGACGGCCTGGCTGCTCGGATCTGGCCAGCCAATCAAGCACAAGCAGCCAAATCGGCCGCTGCTGACCAGGAGAGTGTGCCCATCTCGGCAACATCTTGGTGATGTATATGATGATGATAATAAAAAATAACTAGCCGTAGTGCAGTAAACATTTATATCCTTGATGTTAACATTTAAGATTAGCAAGACAATTTAAAAAAACAGATTATGAATCATTTGGGGTGTAAATTATGCAGATGAGCATGCTGTCAGTTTGAAGATAGACAGAGGCGAAGGACCTGAAGGCCAATTTAAGAACGCTGCAGAGAAAACGTCACAGAGGAGCCGACACATGTCAAGAAAACGGGCTCGCTGGGTCACAGAATATCTCGCCCCACTAGCTGGGGGCCATGGATGGATGCAGAAAGCCGCTTTTTATGAGTGTGCGATCACTTGTGAAAGGAATATGCGCCCTGTGAAAGAAGGAAACCAAACACCAGCGTCAGGCACTGCAGTATCCACATGGAAACTGCACACACGGGGACTTTATTTCACCGCGATTTTCCTCCTCGTTGACCTGCCAGGGCTTGGCGTAGAGTGTAGTGCCAAGGCAGGAATGCCGACTTTGCAGCCCATAATCCGCCAGCTGTGCCGCCTGTGGGCAGTGACGGCGCTGATGCTGTGGTACAGCGGCACTACTGGGCACAGAACTGGCACGACGCTGTAAACCAAAAGCATGCAGGTCTTCTTTTGTGCTGAAAAGCAGCTAAACATGATGTTCCTGGGATTAGGGAACAGAAAGTCTCAGGGCTGTGTGAGTTTCTCTGGCACTCTTCGATTTTACTATTTCCGCAGCATGTCATAGGCAAAAAAACAGGCCGTTTAGCTTCTTGACGTCAAACCTCACGGCCATCATGGTGTTGGGTTGATGGTAAATCTCCCCAACCTTCCAGTGGTGTCTAACACTGCTCAGGATGTACCTAGTACACCGTGTCCTTGGAGAAGGTTGTGGCTAGAGAGCATGTGTCACAGAAGCTAATTGGAGGCTGGTGTGTGGCTTGGCGGTTTAGGCCTCTGTGATTGGAAGGTTGGTGGTTCCTGTCCCATCCTCGGCAGTAGGACTGAACAATTTGGGGGAAATGATCTAATCGTGATTTTTTTGACATTGCGATTTTATTTTATAATATGATATTCTATAAGTCAAGCTTCAGTTCAGTATTCAGTGTGCAACAGATTAAAAACATATGACATAGCATAACCACACGAGAAATGAAAATGTTAACTGGTCTATATACTAATGCAAAGATGACAACTTAAAGATATTAATTGCCTCCAACATGTATTTATTACTTCTTATCAAATGGCAGAAAACAATCAAACATAAAACAATTATCACAAAGGCTGTGACTGTGTTAATTTAAATAACGTAATAATAACAAGAACATAATGATTCCAGTAAAGAAAAAGGAACAATGAGGATCCAGCAGTTAATGCTATAATAGGACCTTTCTGTAAACAATCTCTGACCATGAAATAGGCGGGTAATTCACTTATAGCTTAGCAGTAGGATCAATATTTTTTTTCGCATCACGAACGTAATGCTCTCCTCGGGTTTCGCGTGTTTGTGATTTTTGGGCGTATACGCAGTTGCCTTGGGCAGCTTCTGATTGGTGAGCATAAGTGGCACGCAGGGAGCACAACACTTCTGATTGGTGAGAATGAGTGTCACATAAGGAGGACGGCATGAATTTGTGAAACTATTCTGATGACAGTTTTACCCCTGGGTCTGATGTACCATATAATATCCTAAATCGCAGCCTTTGCTATTTGCTATTTGCAAATTGCGTTGTATCACATTGCGATTTTGATTTCAAATCGATAAGTCATTCAGCCCATAGTACCCACACCTCCACTGGGCCTATTAGCCAGGTCCTTAACCCCCTGAAATGCGCCAGGGGTACTGGATGAGTGGTTGGCCTTGTGCTCTAACCCCAAGCCTCACTTTCACTTCTATATTTATGTGTCCCTTAAGTCAGCATGATGGGAAATGTAGACACTGTACCTGTACTCAAACATGGTAAATAAGGCATCATTTTAATTGTGTAGCTTCACAGTTATGGTTTGCATGATTTTGTTGGTCATGGAGTAATGCAAAGGGTGTGTAGGTGTCCTATCAGCAGCAGCTGAGAAAGTGGAACCCCCGGTCACCTCAGCGGAGGCAGTCGGGAATCCCACGTGGATTCTGATGTGACTAAGAGATAAAAGGGGCTGGAAACAACATTAATATAATACATATAATAGGAGTTTTCAGCAAAGATTCCAGAGAGGAGTTTTCAGACACCCCATGTGGAATCCCTGTTCGAAGACGGTTGACCTTGTCAGCCCCACCACCTCCCACCCAGATATGACTTTGAACAAATGTGATCCTTTAAGAGAACACGTATGCTATACATTTTGCACTGGAAATCATCTACTGGTGTCTAAATGACGACGGTCCTTAACCGTGATGGTACATCTCCTTGCATCTCCCTGCGCTTGCCAAATAAAACGTCACCCAAATGACGTTCCATGTTGCCTGACACGGATGGGTGTCACAAAACATTAAAGTGGCTATCAGGGGGACACCTTCTTCAGTGGATTTATTGACCTGTCTTAATGGTGCTGCTGCCACCTGCTGTGCTGGAGGGGAGCGCCGGCCGGGCAAGATGTGCCATTTCTCGAGATAATAGAGCGAATCGCATTTAGATCTGACAGCACCTGCAAGATGCAAGGCGCTGATTTAATCAGAATGAAGTCGGCAGCCGCGGCGAGTACGGATGGGTGAGCGCTGACCTCAGGTCAGTAAGAGGCCAATTTGGAGGAATGAACTTCAAAACGGAGGAAATGGAAGGGAAACTCAGTTCCAGTGAAGCGGAATGAATTGTAGCTGCTCCGATTGTGTCCTGCTTGCACTGATATGTGGGAGGCCTGTCTCACCAATGACAGAGTCAACCAGCCAGATAAGTCCGGCATAGGAGCATGTGGGCAGTTGGAATTCGGGCACCCTTGTCGTCTGTGATAATTAACATGCGCTGAACATCCACATAGATGTAGATCGTGGGGGCTTTGTTTTGCACAAGGTGACTGTAGAACCTGTTTTGTGTATTTTGGAGTCATGACAATGTTTTGTGTGTTTTGAGTCATGACAATGTTGGAGAAGGAAGCTGCCTGTGAAGCAAAGGCAAAGCCCAGAAAGGTCACTCAGGGCGTAGATACCGCCCATACATTAACAAAAAACAAAAAAAACTCATTTAGGAGAGCTTCAGATGCTCCAACGTGTTCGTCTCACCTGTCAGCTCTTAGAGATGCTTATAAGAGGAAGCTTGGACTACAGTGAGCTTCTTAAGCAATTGTACAGAATCTGTAACATACCCAACAAAACTTTCTGGAGCAACTAGTTTTGGTCAAGGTAGCCTGGCATCATTGGCGCCTGTGGTGAAGTAATTTCCAAACCAGCCAGCCCCCCTAAACACCAGCCTGAGCATTTCTCTTAAGCACGGGGGGGGGAAAAGCAAATATTGACATGCGACTGAATGCCTTCTGCGTTCACTGTCACCTGACTTTCTGGTGAACGATGATCTTATTCGACCAGTCTCCTCCACCCAGGGTTTTATTTACTGTAGTGACATATATTGCAGTGACACTCCAAAGCCACATGTCCTCAGTCCTGGCAAGATGACACTTTGCTCTCCAGAGGCCTCCAGTTAGCAGCTTACCTGCTATTATTGTCAGACATCCAAAGGCACCTCAGTCTTTGTATATGGAGGCCATTAGCCTCTCTTCTATGTCCTCAAAACATAAACATATTTTTAACAGAAAAGGCAATGCTCGGTGTATGAATTATTACAAAGGTGTAAATCACTCTGCGTTAGCTCAGTTATCCATGGAATTCCTTTGTCAGGGTCTAATTCATGTGCTTAACTAGGCATAATTATATCTAATTATGCTCTTAACAGTAATATACCTATTAATACACTTTAAATGCGGACTGCACAGGCAATTTTCCAGAGCAGACAAAAAATGTGCAGTTTAAGGAGCGTAAGCAAACAGAAAATGCATTAGCTTTTATTTAATCCACATGAGTTGCTGAATGATTCAGACAAAAAAACTTTTTGTACAGAATATTATTGCATTTAAACGGAAGCACAGCATAATCCAGCTGGAAGGGCCGGCTACTAGGATGTTGGTGAAGTCTTTCCCGAATTCTGGGCTCCTGAGTTTTTCTGTCTGAAGTGCATCATTAAGGATAGTCCTCCTGCATTCACTGAGGTATAGTACCACGGTGAGGTTTTGACTGAAGCGGTCCCCTGAAATGTTTCTCACTCCACTTTCCTTCTGACAAGCCTCTTACTCCAGTGGTGTGTAACAGAAGTCAAACTGACAGAAGAACATTTCTGTTTCCACCAAAATAATGTTGTTTACTGTTGTATATCTGGCCATGTGTTCAGGTGAAACTTCTAGGTTGCTAAAATACACAACTGTAGGGTCCTAGGCATTGTGGGAAATTCACTGTCTCGTGCAAATGTTTTACTCAATTTGAGGAGGCCACCTGAGCTTCATTTTAATTATTTTGGCCAGCGAATATGCAGCAGCAAAACAGGTGGGTAATTAATTACATGTAAGGGTGGACAGGCTTTTGACTTGGAAGGGGTGAGACTTTGAGATCTGAGGTGATTCTTCTGGCATGGAAGGCAAAGCATTAACCTGATATGCTGGACAGAACCTAGGTTGCTCTTTCTTTTACCTCTGTTCCAGTTTCACCTTTTGGTATGGGTCTCCTACTCATGTTTTTATGGCTTCTGTACATAGTCCTACTGGCAAGCAGTTATTTATTCCTGCCCAGGCCTGGTCAAACTCGTTAGCGAAGCAAGTTCGTCCTCCTCCAGATCCGGCCTTTACCTTGTGTCACTTACCTTGACCTCTTCCTAAGGAATTGGGACATCAGCTCTGGCTCTGAGTGCCATTGGAGGAAATGGGTATTTATTATCGATGAATAATGTATAAGGTAATTGGCCCAGGGGCTCTCTACGAATGACGGCCTTTTTTTTTCCTTTCTAGTGTGTGCACCTGGGCTGGTGACGATTGTGGCGGTTTGCACAGGAGCGACTAGGCAAACAGATTATCAAATATTCACAATGAAGAACACACACAATTACCTCGGCCTTAATGGAGTTTTCCGGTGAGAGAAGCCGGGAAATATGACTGGAGGGGAGAATGCCGTACTGCTCAGAGCGTGCGAGTTTGCACTGGTGCCTTTTGGCTTCTTCTGAGATCCATGGGAGGAATTCAGACGTGCTTGCGCTTAATAAAGTCACCTGCGTTGAAGACTGCGCTATAACTATATTTTTAAAATAAAACCCTGGCAAACACTGTGAAACAAGCTATTGTATCGCGCCCCCTTGACGTGCTGTCCCCTAGTATTTTTGCTTATTGCCGTCTGTTGTGTTTAATGCCTCTCAGGCCTGCAAAGTAACCAGACAGCAGCGCTGCCACATCCATTAAGATGTAATTACGTTAAAGATCTCGTATCTTTTATTTGATGCCTCAGCACCCCCATAAATTGCGGTGGGGGGGGGGTACCCTCTAACCAGTGAGCGTCGTTTAGTGACTCTGAGTGCTTTGCGGGCCTGATAATTGGACTTTTTGAGTGGTAATGGTGGGGAATGATTGATGGTCTTTCACGGACGTAACTTACGATATGAGTCCTGTCTGTCATGCGAGTGAGTCTATCTATCTGGCAGGGAAGCTGGTAAATAAAGCGTTTTCCTGCATGATTCGCTGGAAAGAAAATGTTTACGGGTAATAGATTCCCGCGATGTGTGTATGTGATGACACCCTCTCATAATTTAGCCTCATGGCGGAAATAAATGGGGGAATGTTAGCATGGAGAAAATGTGTATTTTTTTATGTGAACTTCAGGGTTGATGGATTTATTTAAATGTTAAATATATTCCACACAACTATTGATTGATAAATGTCCTGAATTCCATTTATGTGCACTTTATTTGTTGATCGTATATCTTATATCATTTGTCATGACTTTGGAGACTCTCACCATGGTTACTAGAGCTGACTCATCCGCTAGTCTGTGCTCCAGGAATGAAAAGATATGGTTCTTGTGGAAGCCTAATGCTACTGCCTGTCCCCAGAACAGAGTCATGTTGTTGTTTGATATATTATAAATGTATGCCATGTTGTCGCTAAGTGGTTCCCCTCAAATATGCTTGAAAGTCAAAATTCGGATGCCAAAATGACGCCGGAGCTGCCACTAAAACTGAAGCCAGAAATGTAAGCCGCAGCATAATAAGCCGTGGCGGAGGAAGGCTCGAGCTGCAAAGCGGGAATAACGATGGTAATCGAAGGGGAACATTCCGGAACGCGCGGCTCATCAGGAAATGCTCCTCGTCTTGAGGAAGCGTTGGAGCAGGAGAGCTTTGAATCCTACTGGAGCATGGTCAGTCATACTTGGATGAAGTGATGCGCTGCTCCTCAGATATGGATTTCATGGCCATGATGTCTCTGGAGCTCATAGCAACAAAGGGCCTTACTCATTCTCCTCAGTGCTCTGCTCTTGAAAGCTTCTACCACATGCATAGCTTGAATGCAAGGTCATCGATGAGAAGACGGCAGAATGTAGCCCTCACCAAATGCTTGGTTTTCCTAGTCATGGCTTCCACTTTTGTTATTCATTTAAATATTTACTCATAAAGGAGTTTTTTTTTACAGCCTGCCCTGAAAACTGGCAACACTATTTTAAAAGGGAAACTTATGCTCATTTCACATTTGCCACATACATTTTTTTAATATAGGAACACAAAAGAGCAAGTCCCAAACTTGCCTCCCAGCCCGCCTGCCCTTTAGTAGTTTTATTTTTTTCCATCACTAGTCAGCAGGGAGCTGACCGGTCAGACGAGCAGAGCCTTCGGCTTTATTGACTTCCTGTCATCATAATCCATATTACAACCACGGCTACATCTGTCTGAGATGAAGCAGAAGTATTGGATTCGCCGGCCCTCTGAGGAGGCAGACACGCACCGGTCTGCAGAGGTCCAGCCCGGAACCAGCGCAAGCTTCCAGAAATATGCCAGCTTAATCCAAAATTTCCCCTTGCGTCCATTGTAATTGCCAGAAAGCCTCCCAAAACCTCCTTGAGTGCATACTGCAGCAGCACCTTCACACTCAATCTAACCAAATAATCAGGTAAGAAACCAGGAAGTGCGTGGATGCACGAAAAATGACCTCCAGGGGGCGTGCCGGCTTCTCACATTCCTCAGCTTAATATCCGTGTAACGGTTTCCCTCTGCTTTATTAAAGACAGATTCCCGCTTAAAAACAGCTCCATAAAACTTCACTGGGCTGAAAGGACAGTCCTGTAATATAGTGGAAGTGCAATATATCCCAATAAACACAATGGGGTGAGCAGGGGGCGGTCCCCTCCTGTCCTTGTCCCATCATGCACTGCTTCCCTAATCACGTGGGTCCGTTCCTCACTCGCTGACAGATTAAGCTATTAGGTAGAGTGCAATAAAGAAGTATTTGCTCCTTCCTGATTTCCTGATATTTAGTAGGATACAAAAGAGAGCCTGAGTATGCACAGTGGTCATTTGGTTTGGAAGGGGAAGGTCATATTGTATCCATTCATCCATCCTGTTCTTTTACCATCTTGCCGCATATGGGATTGCGGGGGTCTGGAGCTTATAGTCATAAATCAGGGAATAACCCAGGACTGGGCACTAACACATCTCAGGGTCCACGCACCATTCACATTTAGGTAACTCCAGTTAACCTTCGCATGCTTTTGGATGGGAAGGAACCCAGAGAAAACCCCATGGTGACACAGTGAGAAACTCCAAACTCCACCTATATAGTTGAGGCAGAGACTCCAACCCTGATCCTAGAGGTGTGAGGCAACAGTGCTAACCAGTGCACCACCGTGCCACCACTCTCTTTAGGACTTTACTATTGTTTTTTGAAAATCTGAGGCAAATGTTACAAATAAACAAAAATGGAAGATATTCTGTACTTTTTCATGGCACCGCACATGGAAATGAAGGGTGTGTTACTACTGACTGACTGTGCTAATTTTTGCACTCTCCCCAGGCTGTCACCGTAAGCACAGAGCAGCTCATTCACAGTACCCCATCTGCGTTTTCGGCTCGTACTTTTGAGAGTGTGGCCACTTATCACATGAATGCACTGCAATACTCTAAACTAGCAAGATGGTCTCTTTAAGGTTAAGAAGCATTTCAGTGCAATGCACTGCAGTAGTTTAAAATAGGATAGTGGGGGTCTCTTTAACAGTGAAGCATTTCATTGTGCTCAACATGAATATACTTCATACCCTAAAACAGTATAGCAGGGGGATCTCATTACCAGTGCAGTATTTCGCTGTATTCATCTTGACGGTCCTGGTTACAGCTGCGGTTCCAGTTTGTACTGTGGTCTCGCACACAATCGCTCCCATTACAGTGATGCAGAGCGCAGTGTTGGTGTGAAAGGGGAAGCACATTTTTATAGTTGGTTGTGATATTCCAAACACAATGTACCTTCTGAAGGAACACCTGCACACTAGAACATTATTTTCTGGTATTATCAGGGCCTGGGGAACTCAAGTATGATGATAACAACATAATTTCTTTTTATGTTTCTACACAGCTACCGTAGACTGTATTTAATTTACCGCAAAAGCAAAACAACTGAAAACATTGTGTGAACTAGGGTAAAGCAGGAACCTGTCACTGAATTAAATGGATATATTACAGATATGATTATATTTTAGAGTTAAGAAATTATCTATGCCATATATGAGGCCAGAAAATGCATTGTGGGTGGGGCCATTGTTTACTGTCAATCATCCTCAGGTTTAACCTACCATTGGTTAATTTGTTTCCTGATTAGCATTAATCCAAGCAGTGAATTCCACCTGAAGTGGTTTTGAAGCCTTTAGTACCCATTCCTCCAGCATATATGCTGTGTTTAATACCCATTTTTATTACACATGGTGAGGGATTCACAATATGCATAAAATGGTTTTAGCCGCTGAGTGCTCTATTTTAGCAAGAAGCTCCCGCATGCTACCCCTGTAGGTAAAACCTAAGCCGCATCCAGAGAATTATCTGACAAATGACGTTCCATTTGTGATGAAAATGTGAAGAGACATTTCCATCATAAGCAGGACGTCAGGAGAAAAGCGACCATTGCCGGCAGAAGGAGCCCCCCCCCAAACTCAGGAAAGCGGGGGACATTTAAACTTTAACCCCTGAGCTTTAATGACCAACTGCAATTTTCAGCACAGCAGACTAAATATTTTATTTATATTGCCATGCTATGGGGTATTTTAAAATGACGCCTTTCATTCTCGCCCCCCCAAGTTTCAATTGATTTAATTCCAACCACGGTTCAGCAGTTATTGCGCAAATGCTGTTGTTGAATCCCTTTACGGCTTGCGGGTTATTAAAGTTACTATGGCAACTCGCCACGTTGCACTTATGTTTTATACCAATTGTCAGGGGCACCTGCAGCACCCTCCGGACACCGCAGAGGTTGGGGCGGAACAGGATGATGACCAGACCGACAGTTAATGAAAAATGCCAATGTAAGCTCAGCTAGCAGTTACCTAACACCATACAGATTCCGCTTGGAAATGGGAAAACTCCCCAATTCAGTGTCACACAGTTATAGCAGTATTATGATGTCCAATCAAAGTCCTCCTAAATACTTTGTGAAATAAGGTCCATTTTAAGTCTAACTTGCACATATGAGTAAATGCAGCGCAAATGGATAGTACAGATTCTGAAATGTCGTGAGAGTCACCCAGGTCTGGGCAGTGAACGTGGCCACGTGACTTTTGGATGTGCAGGAAGAATGGGGAATTTATTCGGGTTTGGGTTCAATAAAACGGCAAAGAGGAAAGATGGAGGCAAACAAAGCAGGGTTTGCGCTCCAGGCACCAACAGACAACCGGGGTGTGTTTACAAGTTGTGTGGACTGACTGGACTGGACTGGACACATGACCTCACACCCCTCCCATCTTACACAGGGCTTAGGAATGAGCGCACGTCCCAGCATGGTACCCAGGATCACCAATCGGTGACGCGGCTAGCTGTGACGGGGGCTGCCTGTAGGGGGCTGTGATCATACACGCGGAGGGCGAACTTGACCTACACATTTAAGGCAGAGCTGCGGGAATGTCGGTGTCTTAGTCTGTGTTTCATCCTGGTTCGTCTCACCGTTAAATGGGAATGAATTTCGTATGTGTATTTCATTTCTTTTCCGTTTAGTGAGATTAGCTGCTGGTGTGCTGAATGGAAAGGACCGACCGTGCTTAATGAGATTAAACAGGTCTGATCTATTGGGAATATTTACACAAACAAAAAACCTGGGTCTGAGGCTCCTGCTGTGAGACGCGGCTGGTGCAGTGTCACCTGGAGCCACAGACTGACCACACCGACACCTCTGTAATGCTCTATCAGGGTTGTGGGTTGGGGCATGAGCTTTGCATATAAATAAATCAATTCAGACTGGATTGTGTTTCCATCCTGTAAAAAGAACCGTCAGCAGGAAGGTTATTGCTGCACAAAACAAAGGTTCAGAGGTGCGCTGCCAAAATGACGTGGCCATGGGTTCAGTCAAACGCCCCCCACCCACACAATGCTCCAAGCACCCACTCTTCCTGGATGACTGTTACTATGGAAACAGCTTGCTTGCTTGTGAGGTTTCTTGGGGTAATGTAATGAATTGCTTGTATGCAAATGATGCTGCACTGTAAAAGCATAGCATTAGGGAAGTTTGCTGAATAACATTCCTGGGAGGGCTGTTGGGGGGGGGTAGGTGGGTGGTGGTGGTGGTGCTGATAATTAGCTCTAGTTTCCCATTGACTGCATCACACATCCCATATTCAGTCCATTCACCACCTCCAAACAGTGCCAACACAAAAGAGCCATTGTCATATTAAAAAAAAAAACATGATCTCATCCAAGAATTATTTCGGTGGTGTCAGGATCTCTGCTTGCCATTGGCTGCCCACTCTGGCTATTAGTGGGGGAGTGGCTTTTTTTTTTCTTTTTTCTCTTACCGTAGCCAGCCACGCAACCATTCCTTATTGCCACCATTCAGGATGGTATGCACAGTGTCACCTCACCTTTCTGATGGCGCACAGGGAAAGGGGGAGACGTTGTCTGGGGTGGGGGATCTGGGGGGGAGGGAGGCTTCACTCACGTTTGGTCGGGAAACAGCAGAGAGCACACATTTCTGTCGGGACCATAAATATTGACTCAGCAGCGCCAGACTGGCTCTCCGTTGCACAGCAAAGGGAGGCATTGTGGGCCAAGCGGCCAGTGTTTACAGATTGTGCTGATTCACGATAAGCGGCCGGATTGTTTACGACGGGAGTGTCGTCTCCCCTGACGCTGAAGGACACGCATTTGGCCACCGAATGGCCTCCACCATGCAGATTGGTTTCATACCAAAACAAAATCGCCTTCAGTCACATGCTAGCTGGATAGGTATTAGCCTTATATTTGCGCAAAAAGCATTAAAAATTAAGCACATATATCAGTCTTGGGAACAAAAGCTTCCGGCGTAAATTTTATTGTACAGTCCAGATTGGGCAATCAGTGGCAACAGAGCGAGAGTTTGAGGAAGCAGGTACATTGAGTAAGTAGCCCTTATTGAAACAAATTTTTAACCCTTGCAATTTCCACTGGGTTGTGCACTTAGGTAATGATGGAAAGTTCCTCTAACACTCGATGCGGCAATCTTTAATGCTGGAGGAAATTGCTTCATGTTCTGCACCTTAGGTGTTCTCACCTCACAAACCCAGATTTAAGTTTTATTCTTTGTTTATTTAAATACTTTTTTTCTCATGACTGTTTTAGTTTTGTCTAGTTATGTATCCTCCCATCCCTTGCGTAAACAGTGTGCAGTATCAGTGTGGTTTTTCCACGTGACGTAATTGACTCTGCTCAGGATCGCTTTTTGTAATTCTGATCTGGGAGGTTTAACCCACCATGTGGCCCAGAAACGTCCCGCAAACAGTTAACTGACCCCCACGGGCCGCGCTCAGCATGTTGAGATGGGAGTACATCTCGTACGATTACCGTGGTCCGCCATGACCTTTTCGTTGTGTGGAGGGGGCCTGACGACAGCTCTTGGGTGCACTCCAAATTGTATATTTAATTCATAAACAAACCGCGCACAGGTCGACTTCAGAGGTAAGCCAGGCTCTGAATGCCTGACACGCACCCCTGCCCCCCCGCCCCCCCCACGACTGCGTGACACCTCTCCGCACTCACACGCTGCGTATAAATGTCAGGTTTTAGTATTCTCACAAAAAAGCTCCATTTGAATAATGTTTCTGTCAGCTGTTAGCTTTTTAATTCACTACCGCTCCCCTGAGAGAAAATTGCCGCAATTTACCACGGCAGCAGTTCAGGTGTTTTTTCTTTTTTTTCCGTTCTCATATCATCCTGCAAGTATAAGTAAAATGGAAATATGCCAATTTACATGTTTTATTCCTGTATGTTTCTGCCTGTACTCATTTGGACCAAATTGGAAGTTAGGATTTCGCTTGGAATCAACGAAAATGATTAATGGGCCCCCAGCTGATGTCAGATGCCGTTTTAACGAGTTCTTCACTCTTAGCTACATGATTTTTTTGGGTTGTGAAGCAGGACGATGCTACAAAAATTAATTTCTCACAAAATGAGACAATCTGTGTTTTCTAATTGCAGCAGCATCACCTTTAAAGTGCGATTAAAAATGTCACAGCAGCGTCGGTTGTATTTAATGAATGTACACTTTACTGTATAGGGCATCTGCTGCAGTAGATAGTAACGTCACAATTCACACGAAATGCTTTATAAAAGAGCAAAGCATTTGTTTCTGAATGGACGTGGTTCATAATGTGGGTTACAGTAAAATTCTGAATGGTTTTGCGAGTAAATAGATCATTTGAGTCTTTGTGGGTTCCTGTAAAATAATTAGTGTGTCAGAATCGCAAACCCGGAGCATTGAAATAGTGTGACTGCCTAAATTTTCAATTGGAGAAATATTACTCCACCAGCCACACTAACCCCGCTAACTCTGCTAACCTTGCTAACCTAGTTAGTGGTGTCCTCACAGCCAGGGCCAAATTTCTGGTGCAAAAGTGTTAAACCTGAATGATGGCAGTCTTGGTTTTTAGCACGTATTTACCAGTGGGCATCAGTGCAAACTGTCCCCTGAACATGTCATATGAATTTATGCCATGCATATATGACATGATTTTGTGGTCTCGGTGATAACTGATATTGGGGGGGGGGTGGAGGGATCCATTATAATGGATTCCTCACATCAAGTGAGACCTACATATTGAATTGCTCTTGCTATTAGGTTCCGGTGCTGAGGAGCACTTTTGGGGCCCAGTGATGATTAATGAACAGGCCTGAATACTTCGTATGGTATAATCATTACTGACCGATTATGACATAAAGATGAAACTTAATTAAGTCCAAGGCATCAGTAGTACACCAAAACTGTCGATTATGTACTACAGGCTTCACAACACGTGACATATTCCCCACACTACAGGGATGAAATTCCACAAGCTAAAGGAAGGCATCACAACACCTTTGAGACAATAAGATGCATCTAGGACACACATAATTGCATGCATAGCTACATAAAGCATAAGCATACCTCGAAGCTGAAATAATACTATATACAACATTACAGACCTGTAATTGTCAAGTTGTCAAAAATTATCCCACATTAACATTTGGTAACTGTTCAGTGGAATTTGGTGTAACCCACAGCTCAATTTTTGGCCCCCTGCATATTATCATGCCTGGAACCTGTTTTGTGTGCAGACAGATGCCAAGTCTTCCTGGGCATCTGCCAGATACTTTCCCCATCTTTTGTAACATTTGTAAATGTATAATATAGTATATTTGTTTTTGCATGTGTTTTACTGATGAGTACAATAGCTTTAAGTGCAAAATGACTTATTTTACAGAGTCTCCTCAAACCCTCATCTGGAGTGGTGAAAGGCCCATGTGATTGTTTTCAAATAGGGAAAAAACACACCCTCTGTGAAGCATTTAATTAACTGCGTTTAAAATCACTTGTGCAGTCACCAGTAAGAATAACATGTTATTTGCAAACCACTGAGGTACTTAAAATATACAAAAAAATAATATATACATTTGGGGGGCAGAGTCTGGCTCTGCAGGTTAAGCTCTGTGCCTGTAATCGGAAGGTTGCCTAGCCTCCGGCCGTCTGTGAGTAAGACCCTTAACCCCCAGCTCTCTGGGTGCACCTTGAGGTTGCTGCCCTTCACGGCCAAGCTTGCTCTCACAGAGGTGAGAAGAAGACAATTTCCCCATGGGGATCAGTAAAATATAGCAAAAAATATCCTGCATCCATTCATTAGTCTTTTTGGGTACACCCAGAAAGGTATGCTACTCCTACTAGGAAATGACAGGCTAAAATGCCATTTATACAGAATTCAAACTGCACAGGAATTCTCTCCTAGATCTATGAGATATGCAGTGTACACGAGCTGCCAGAGATATCCCCTAGTTTAGACGTGTTACACCACACCTCCTCCCTCATTCTTGGAAACAATATTTGAAAAGCTTTTGCCAGCAATGGAAGGATGAATTCAATAATGAAAAATAAGGGGCTGAAATAAAAACAAGGGTGTGTTCTAAATTCTGGGACCAAACTGCCTCTCTCCCTCTCTCCTGAATGTAGTTTGGGTGGTTATTTTTTTTACTCCAAATACTGATTGAGACAACCTGATCCCAAATGTAAGATTTAATAATCCTGTGACATTAACGATAAAGTTTGTAATAACAGCACCTTTAATTAAGCAGCTCCGTTGCAAACTGGCATGCTCTGTTATGCATGCACCCAAAAGTATAACAGAGTCAGATTAATATAGCAAATAATTATGGGATGTAAGTGTGCTTGTGGGAAAAGTAATAGAGTGGGGGTGGCGGTCGTGAAAGGGGATGTGAGTGCATCGGCACAGGTCGCGCTTCCTGCCAGATTGTTTGTTTATATAAAATCTTAGAAATCTATATAATTAATTTATAATCATTTTATATGTGTGTGTGTGTGTGTGTGTGTATATATATATATATATATATATGTATATATATATGTGTATATATGTATGTGTGTATATATTTATTGTGTGTATATATATATGTGTATATATACGTATTATTATTATTATTATTATTATTATTATTATTATTATTTTATTATTGTTATTTTTTTATCTTGCTTAAATATTCAGGTTCTGCTTGCAGAGGGCTACACTGTGCGACAGGCTCCTTGCAGGTTTAAAATTTTCAGACCAGAATCCAGATAAGTGCGGAAGTGATTTTCCGATGCCAGAGATGAACGTTAACTTATCCATCGGTTTCTCATTAATCGGAGGAAGACATCAAGTGACTTTCGGAAAGAATGGGAAACAGAAAATGGTGTGAAGTGCTCTGCTAGGGCAGCTCATACAGTAACAGGCTCCTGGATGCAGGACTAAAGTCCCATAAAGCGCTGAAGAAGCTCTTCATCAATGAGAAGCAGGGAAGAGCCCGGCTGCAGCTTGCAAAGAAAATGTCTATTTTAAACAGGCGCATACTCATGAAATGAGAAATGGCTGAAATAAATAATGTAACTGTGTTCTCTTAATTGTTCCAGACCTGTGCGTGTGGATTTGTAATTATTACAGTGTGGGGACCTCGTGTCCCCACAATGTGATAAAAACGTGTTACTTTTTACCTTACATTTTCTTCAGTCCCCATAAGGATAACCTCAGTTTTATAAAAATTTGTGACTCCAATTAAAACACTGAAATATGTTTATTTAGTAATTTACATAAATATGGAAATTTTGAACCTGCAAGCAGCCTGCTACACAGTGTAACCCTCTGCCAGCAGAACCAGGTTATGTAAGCAAGGTTAAAAAGGGAAAAAAAATATTATATAGATTATACATTTATTATATAGATTTATATTCAAACACACGTGTGTGTGTGTATATGTATATATATATATATATATATATATAACAACCCCCTTATGTTATGTGTATCGTGACTTGTTTCTTTGGCAAAGATGTCTGATGGTAGGCATTGCCTTTCTAGGAAAAGAGAAAAAAACTTGTTTTTCCATTAAGGTCTGTGCACTTCAGGGAAATGTGTGTGCAGGAAGCAGGAACACAAGCCCAGACGAGTCGCAAGTCTGCAGGTGACCTGCTTCCCTGCTCGTTCCATGAGCGTATGCATGCTTTCCGTTCCTGTCTTTGTTTCCCATAAACACGATCAGTCATGGACTTATCTAATGAGTGCCAAGATTAAATCCCAAAGGAAAGATCGTTGTAGCTGTTGCTGTTTTCCTTTTATAATGCTCCTGTGTATTTAATTGTCTTCATATTAACGTCACTCCCTTTTTTCCTCTGTCTTTTGGCCTGTTTGTTATATTGGCAAGTCTCACAAATTCAAATACCAACAATTAACCGTCTTTGGTCAGTGCAGAAGACTCCTGCCAATTTGATGATGTAGGACAATGTAGGACATTCATGTATGTTATTAATGAATAGATTGACAGTTTTATGATTTTGTGTGTGCATGTGTTTGTGGTGGCAGTAATGCTGGATTTGGGTTGGGTTTGAATAGAATTCAAAGGAGAAGCTATTGCAATAAGACCACCACCTTAAGATGGAGTCCATCGTTGTAATTACTGATTTCATGTTACAGTAATTGAGGCTTGATTTGGCAGTATGTCATTATACACGAAAATGTAATCAAATTGCATTAAGATGTTTTTTTAGTCTTTGCTGTGAAATGATTGCATGACACACATCCACTCACAACCCGCATGACTGATTGGAAAAATGGGCAATTTTCTAAGAGGATAAATCATTAAACACCAGAAATAAGTGCTTACTGTATGACTGCATCACCCTCTAGACGGTACCCAGGATGTCACATTTGGATTTTAGCCATTTGAGTCATGTGTTGTTTAAATTTTGTACAGTTGTAATTTTAATTAACGAATACTTTCCATCACAGAACATGAGGTCTTATGTCTATAATTATTTCTCGCCATTAAGTTGTCTTAAATCAGATGTTT
Organism: Petrocephalus sullivani; assembly: GCA_026780845.1. NCBI lineage: Eukaryota > Metazoa > Chordata > Actinopteri > Osteoglossiformes > Mormyridae > Petrocephalus > Petrocephalus sullivani. The sequence goes on along the minus strand of JAODKM010000001.1, from coordinate 15,266,071 downwards.
CACCTGGCCAAGGTTTAAGGTGTGACTTAAATATAGTGCCTAACATGAGCATGCTCATATTTTTAAAACAAACCTCCTGCTGATTTTCATACCGACAAAAAACCCTGAGCTGTTTCTGGTTAGGAACAATGACAAATGCATTGTTTCTGAGTGCCCTCTGATTGGAGTCGCTAAGAATGCTGGGTAATTTAATCACAGCCTAATTTACGTTGCCTCTGCCCTAATTCTTTTTCCTAATTGTTCAAAATGCATTTTCTCATCTTAAATGCCATTGCTCTTTTTTTTTTTACAGAAACAACAGAAATACAGAATGCCATGCCATGACAGATTTTTTGCAGAAAATTGACACAGTTCTTCGCCTTCTTTGTTACAAAAAGATTCATAAAAAAATTATTTATTTTAAATTCTTACCAGGTTTTACATGCATACAATTAATATTTTATTATAAAGTATTATACTGATATAATACATACTGAAAAATTCCCATAATTAAATTGCCTAAATTTAATGAAACAATTAAGCAGCCTAATTATTATTATTATATCAGTAATATGTGAAATGAATGATTAAATAGATATATCAATGATTTATGTAAATTTCACGACAGTTGCATACTAACATATTTGTACATATTATTAGAAAAACTAGGTATTTGATCACTTTTTAAACTTCCTATTCCAATTTGGTGGAGATTTCCTGTTTATCCTGTTCTCCTCTGCCCCCCTGTTGTCTGTAGCTTCACAAATACCTCACAGTATATACTGAAGGTCAGCAGGTTTGTTTATGGTTTTCACAGTAACCCCACAGTATGTACTGAAGGTCAGCGGGTTTGTTTATGGTTTTCACAGATACCTCACAGTTTGTACTGAAGGTCAGCAGGTTTGTTTATGGTTTTCACAGATACCTCACAGTTTGTACTGAAGGTCAGCAGGTTTGTTTATGGTTTTCACAGATA